>QCXZ01000003.1:30020033-30369228 GCA_025024175.1 Rhyzopertha dominica
CGAATTAGTCTTCTTTTCAACACCCAGCAGAAAACAAACATAAAAATAAATGATTAAAATTTAGTTGGCTCTTTCCGGTCAGTAGCTGGTAGTAATAAAGACATACTAACAAAAAAAGTACATTGTCAACATTTTTTAAGACATATTTGTGTTGAGCAAAGAGAATAAATTGCTTGAATTAATTAGAGCGTCACTTACTCCTCTGTGTATGATGTAATTGTAAATCCAACAATCTCATTATATCTGGGCAGCATTAGCTCTTGCGTCACATATGGTAGAATAATAATAAAACTAACATTGAATAATTATTTGGTAAATATAACATATTATAAACTGTTCTTCTCTTGCCCCTTCGTGGCTTACTCACAGTTTTACCTAAAAATATTATTCAATAAATACCTTTCAACAACATTTATTGAGTTGGTTTTTATATATTTTGTATTGAAACGTTTAATTCCACCAAAAAGTATGTTGCACAAAGTATACCTAGTTATTGTCTAGTCTAGCCAACTTAACAGAAGAAGCAAAAAATACCCTGAATACATTTGGATATAAAACATTAGGATAGGAAAAATGTTTTTTTGTTTTGGTTAATATAGGTGTTTTTTAATTTAAAAACAGACAAAAAATTGCTGACTAAATGTTGATTTTATTTCTTTGCATAAAGTATCATTTCTTTGTATTTGTTAGGATTCAGGTTGAGGTGCAATAATAGCCACACTTTGTAGATAAATATACATACATTCATATATTATGTTGCGATTATGTTATTATATTTAATCAATTAAACCATTTCTCATGGATTAATATTTTTACTATAAAGTTTGGCTGCAAACAATAAACAATACACGCCTAAGCGTATGTAATAGTGTATATAATACGTGGAATATGTCTATAACGTGCAACAGAAGGACTCGCGAATGTTTTAAATGGATGAGCTTTAACCGATCGATTAGTTTTCCACACCGTTAGGTTTTGCTTTCAGTTTCATAATAATGGAGTACTGAAGCTCAATAGGCCACCTCATGTCTCTGACCTTCATTCTCCATTAGGGTTAATCATACACAAATATAGGTGAGCCAACATGCAAATAATAAAGTACATGCAGGACTCTAAAATTACACTTTAGGATACCACTGCCGCGATAGGGACAGCTGGTGTTTTTATTTCTGTAAGTCATTACATTAATTTAAATTTTTGTCTCTTCTTATATAGACTGTCTAAAGCTCAATGACGCTTCTGACTTTTTTTGTATACATAAAGGAACCACATTAGAAAAGATTTGTCTAATCTTTTGCAACTTAAGTTACAATAATGGATTAGCACCTACGTTTTGAAGGCGAAAATAGCAGAGGTGTAAATGAAAAAAAAATCTGGCTGATCTTTAAAGGGATAGGAATTGACATTTAATGTACAAAAGCTCAAGTTTATTTATTATTCAATGCAAACCGCTTTAGAAAGTAATCATAAATATTCCAGGTTGAAGTGTACCAACCACTGACATGCTTCAAACACTATACAAATTCGGTACCTTCTAAACTGAATATACGTAGATATGTGCTTACATGACAGCCATGCAGATGATACAGAAGTTCATCGATATTTTTGATTGGGAAACAGACATTTTTTAAACTCTTTAAAAATAGCATGGTGAGTGTTCAAAATTTTTTTTTGCCGATTATGATATTTTGAAAATAAAGTTAACTTTTGTAAATACTTCTTACCTTCTCCCATATAATAAATATTGCTTCATAGTTCGATGCCAACCTTTGTCTTCTTCAATTTGTGTCATTACAACGTCCGCGTAATTTTTACTCCTTAATTAAAAACAAGAAAAACTTGTCGCCAAATAAATATCGCGACGCGTAGACTTCGAAAAAAATTTATTTTCAAAAGTCAAACTGACATAGGTTCAGCCTCAGATAATACAAGAATGAATCTTAATTTACAACACTTAGATTTTATAGTAAAATATTATGCTGATGCAGGTCGTTCCCATGGGAAGAGCTCTCTCGGTGCGGTCCCGCTGATGTTGCACACAGGTGCGGCGTGATGTCATAAGAGTCACATATGTAACTCCTCCCTCATTAAATTGGAAAACAACACGGAAGGGTTGTTTTCTTCAGCCTCGGGGTTGCTGAGTCGCTCGGGTGTTCTACGTGGACGTCTTCTCCATAGGACGTATAGTGCGGCAGCCATAACAGCTAGGGTGCAGATGGCGGCCAGGGGTAGTGCCACTTGGTTGCCCATAATGTATGCGTTTTGGGTCTGGAAGTCCCGAATTTGCAGTGCATCTGCTTCTTTCTTCAGCTTGAAGATGTTATCCAAATCTACATGTTGTAGTCGAAGAGGTTGTCTTGCATAGGACCTTGATATTTCGGATACGGTTATAGCTGGTAGGTGGAACGGCTCTCCTTTGATTGATTGTTGCTTGTTGCTGTAGACTATGTTGTCGACCCAAATGCTGCAATTTGGAGCAATCTTAAGAAGGCTAGGTCGATGTACCACTAGGTGACCATTGCTGGAACATTTCTGTTTAATTTTGATTGTGTTGGTGGCTGGAACAACCAAAACATATTGATCATTAATTAGTTGGACGAAGTGTCGATGCACGTGGACTGGTATGGATTGGCAGTTGTTCGTTTCGGCTTCCTTGATGATCGAAATGATGCAATCTTCTTCTGTGGGATGAAGATGATCTGGGCAGATATGTAGGTCTTCTACGTGAGGGCATTCGTCGTCTTGGTATTGATGAGCGGCAGTACCGAGTATTAAGTATGGAGATTCGGGAATTAAGGTTAGGTCGTTTTTCGGTATTGGATATAAATGAAAATAATCGAAAGTATTAGGATGTAAGATAGGAAAATGAACAGCAAAAATTATTTTGTTCTGTATAAAAGACACTTGTAAACCGGCTACTTTGTAATACGATAGCAAATTGTTAAATTTTGGTACTCTATCTTCTCCATACAATCTAGTGAGGTTTCCTAGAATTTGAGTCAAATCGCTTAATGAAATGACCTGAATTGTGCAGTGTGTTTAATTTAGCAAACATAATGGGAATTTTCTAAATTATCAAGGAATGTAATTAAATTTTGAACAGTTCCATAATAACTTGTTCGAGCACGTTTGTGCTCTTATGTAGTGAATAATGTTATCAACTGTAGTGTTAATAGTTTCTCTGAGATACTTGATTTCTATAGCAATTTGTTTTTTGATTTCTATCGAGAGTTGTAATTGTTTATTTTGTAATTATGAATTACATCCTGACATGAGTGAAGTTTGAAGGTGTATTTGATTTTTTAATTGATCTTCGTTATTAGACAGAGTTTCGCAGAGCGTTGTTAAATTTAACTGGCGTCATCATTATCTAAGGTTCCGAATAACCATTTTGAGGCTTGTACCTACTACATTAAGTAGTCCGCGTTTTATTCCGCAAGTGAGGAACTAAGTTGTCGAGTTGATTTGAGTACTAGTTATTAGATATTGTGCGTGACTAAGTAAACTATAAGCGTATGTTTATAAGCGAAATACAACTTTTTGCGGCGAAGTATGAATTAATGAAGCCATTAATATAATAAAAATGTTCCTGAACGTTGTTTAGTTGCTTAACTAAGGCACTTAACTCTACGAAGTGTATAAATGTGTTTGCTTACAGCTACTTTTGCTTGGCCCAGGCGAATGGTAGAATATTGGAATTAACGGAAATTACTTTCGACGTTACTGGCTACTATAGTTGCCATTAAATTAGAAGTGCTTGGGCCTTCATCGTCCGTTCCGGAATCCTGTAACAATCGATCCGTATAAATTTTCCTGGGTTTCTTAAGCGTTGCTTTGTGATATGTTCCCTGATTCGTTGTGATTTTCTTATCATTTTCGCTTACAATTTTGGATGAACTGAATTTTGGTAGAACTTTACCTCTATTTTTGGTTTTGATATAGGCGATGTCTTTGTCACCGAAATCTGGGGGTTCATGACGTTTTTCATTAATTTTGGTTATCTGTTTGGATTTAATTTCCGAGTTTCTATTTTTGATTTGCTCATACAAAGCTCTTGTTCGTTCTTTATGGTTTTGGACGTAATCTGTCATAAGTCGTGTTTCAGTTAAAGAAAAAGGGTCATCAAAATCGATATGTCCTTTAATTATTTGAAATGGCGTGTAGTTGGTTACCGAATGAATAGCGTTATTGTATCCAATTATCGCGTACTTCATCAGTGTGTCAGTATCGTCTTTTGGTTTATCAATTCTTAAACATCGGATTTCTTCTGCCAAAGTTGAGTGAAATCGTTCGACCCGGTGAATTGCTATTTGAATTTTTTGCAGTGGTGTAATGTAGCTCAATTTTGTGAAGTGTACAAAATTCTTGTAAAAGAACAGTTTTGAATTCAGTACCCCTGCCTGTAGTAATTTTATGTGGTAAGCCGTGGTGAGAAAATGAATGTCAGAAGGGCGTCTAAAACATTAAATGATTGCAAACATTTTAACGGGTAGGCTTGTCCATAGCGAGAAAATGAATCAATAATTGTCAAATACGTATGATTAGCGATTTTAAATGTGTCCCATGTGGATATGTTGAAACGGTTTATCAGATGTGGGTGTTAGATTAAATTTGATTACAGGCGGGTCTCGGTCGTATTTTGCCACGTTGACAAGTATCGCAAGAATTTACAAAATTTGTGATATCTTTTATCATATTTGGCCAATAGTGATTTTTACTGAGAGATAATTTCATTTCATTAATACCTTTGTGACAAGTTTTACCCTGATGGTGATATGTTAACATTTTCTCCTGTTCTTGTTCCTCTGTAACGTCGGTCAAGATCTTGTTTGATACTACAATACGGTACGCGTTTGCTCTGAAATTTTCGGTAATAGTACGTGCTATAATGGGCATAAAATTTTCGGGATATATACGCATAGCGTAGAATAATTTTGGGTTCAAGTAGTCTTTAAATATTTTGAGTGTATCTTTTTCAATATGTATTTCGGATATTGTCACGTTATACCTGACATTGTCGAAAATTTTTACTCTTTTTATGTTTGGTTCCAAAATGTTTCTCGATATTAACTATATTAATTTGATTTTGAACACATTTAATGATTTTTCTGATATAGGGAAAATTAATATTGGGTCTTCCAATGCCGAATGATTTGTTTCTAAATCAGTTTCGTCTCTAGCCTTATTTGTGTTTAAATTTGGTGGTTTAATTTGGATGTTAGAAATTATATTAAATTTTTGGTTTTGAACGTTCTTAGGAGATGAATTGCCAAAACAATATTGAATCATTTCTGGGTCTTCCGGGACCGGAATAAAATTTGGGTTAATAATATACTCTTCAATAAGAGAATTTATATCTCCTGGATTGGCTATAATGGATAATCGGTCGTCTTCAATAGCGTTTATTTCTATTCGAGATAGAGCGTCCGCATTGGTATTCTGTTTACCCTTTTTATAAACGATATTATAGTCATACTCTTCAAGCTTTAGCCTCCATCTTACCAAACGCGAATTTGGTTCTTTTAGGCTGAAAAGCCATTGAAGAGGCTTGTGGTCAGTTACTATTGTGAACTTTCTCCCGAATAAATACGGTCTGAAATATTTTACAGCCCATACTACCGCAAGGAGTTCTTTTTCAATAGTACTGTAATTAATTTCTGCCGGATTAAGAGTTCTAGAGGCGTACGCGACTGGAAGGTCTTTGCCGATTGTTCCTTGGCTAAGAACAGCTCCGATCGCTACGTTTGACGCATCCGTTGTCAGATTAAATGGCTTGTCAAAATTTGGGTATTGTAAAATGGGGTCATTACACAAGATTGTTTTACAAATTTGGAAAGCTTGCCGAAATTCTGGAGTGTGTTCGATTTTCTCGCCTTTCTTTAGACATTGCGTGAACGGTTTCGTAATTTTTTGCGAAATCTTTTATAAAGCGCCTATAATAGCCTAATAAGCCTAAAAACGATTTTATTTCTTTTACGGTTTTTGGTATCGGAAATTTTTGGATTGCTTCAATTTTCTTTTGATTGGGCTTGATTCCTTCTGGGGTTATCACGTGTCCTAGGAATTCGACGTCCTTCCTCAGGAACTCGGATTTGTCTAGCTGTATTTTAAATTTGGCTTCTCTTAATTTCTGAAATATAAGTCGTAGATTTTCTATATGTTCTTGTAGGGATGTCGAAAATATTATGATATCGTCCATGTAGACGAAACATATCTTGTGCTGGAGATCCTTGAGTACATTGTCCATCACACGCTGAAATGTTGCAGGCGCGTTCTTCAAACCAAAGGGCATCCGAACGTACTCATAATGCCCGTTTTCTACGTTGAACGCCGTCTTGGGGATCGAATTCTGGTCCATTTCTATCTGGTGGAATCCAGAGGCTAAGTCCAGGGTACTGAAATATTGGCATTTTCCCAACTTATCCAATATATCTGTTATATTGGGCAGTGGATACCTGTCGTCAATCGTTTTCTCGTTGATTTTCCTGTAGTCCACCACGATTCGCCATTTCTGTTTCCCGCTGGCATCCATCTTCTTCGGGACTATCCATATAGGCGAACTCCATGGACTTTGGGATGGTCTAATTATTCCTTCGTCCAGCATTTTGGATATCTGACGTTGCACTTCAGCTTTGTGTACGAACGGATACCTGTACGATCGCGTATATACCGGGGTTTCGTCGGTGGTTTTGATTTCATGTTTAATTTGATTTGTAAAAGTTAATTTACTATTTTCGGTATGAAATATGTCTGAAAATTCGCGGCAAATTGAAATTATGGATTTCTTTTCTTCCAAATTTAAATGTTCTGTTCTAATTAGATTGTCGATATTATTGGTTTTTGATAGTTCCTCTAAAGGCAAGAATTCTTCTGCATTATAAAATTCAAAATTTTCTTTCGCTGAATCTGGAAACGGAGTTACTGAAATCGGTTTGTCCAAAGTCACCGTTATTCTGTCGTTGCCGTAATTATGGATTTCTACGGTAGCGAAACCTAGTTCGGCTTTAGTCAGAGTGGGGGGTATGTACAAGTCGTCTAAATAACTTTCGTTAAAAATAACGTCACCTTTAAAATAATTTACGGGTAATTTTTGAAGTGAGATTTCGTGAGCATTCACGCTGAATGTGAAGCTTTTATCCTCTTTTTGTCTGTACTGAAAAGGGATTTCTACAATATTGCTAACTAATCTTTGATTTTGCAAATCGATCGAAAGTTGCATGTTTACAAGATCTCCCAAACCTAAAATACCATCAAAATACTCGTGGAAGTCAAATAATAAGAAAGTGATTGTATTACTGCTATTGAATTCGGGAAAAGCTGGAATATCTGCTCTAAACTGAATGGGTTTTTCACCTGTACTTGTTTTGATCATTGTTGGCTCGTAATAAATATTTTCTGGAAAGTATTTCTCTACTATAGAAGGTCGAATCATAGATTTAAAGCATCCTGTATCTATAAGAAATTTTATGGGTGGATTTGAAATTGTTATGTACGGAAGAGCGTTGTTACATGTGAAGCTATTCATTTCAGTTACTAAGTCGAGGTGTTCGACGGGCCGGGTATCGAAAAATTTACATTTTGATTTGAAGTTTCCTGATCATCTGGGAAAGAGTATTCCAGAGATTGTTCTTCATCATATGCATTTTGGGCTGACTCATCAACAAAGTATTCATCGCTATAATTTTCGTCATTGAATGATTCTGAATAATTTTGAGCGTTAGAAATTTGTTCATTTTCGATTTGATACAATTCTTGTGAGACAAAATTTCTGGGGCCAGATGGTAAAAATTTGTTTCTAAGAGATTGTCTGACACTTGGAATATGCGTGGATATCGACATTGGTTCTGGTTCGTTTGTCGGTTTTTGTCCGGTTGGTTTAAAAACATTTTTCGGTGGTCCAAACACTTGAGCATTAGTCGGATAATGTCGTTTTATATTTAAATTTGGACGGATATCAATTGGTTGACTCGGAAATCGTTCCGTTTGTCTAAAATTTCGAAAGCTATTGGCTTGATTGAAATTTGGTTGAACTGGAAACGCTGGTCTAGCAAAAGCGTAATTATTGTTGAAAGTTGGTCTAAAGTTAGTCATTTGTGGACGTGGTCTTGAGTTATAAGTCATTTGTACTGGCTTATGATTTTGTGACACTGGTCTCGTTAATAAATTTGGCAAGTTTTGGGTATATTTGAAATTTTCTTCTTCGGTAACGTAATTCATAGCAATTTCTAAATTTTCGGGACTACGTAACCTAACTATACTTTGTAAACTGTGTGGCAGACCGCGAATGAACGTTTTCAGTGACAGCTGGTCGTATTGTTTCAAATATATGATTTTAGTTTCTTTAGGCATTTCTGTTTCCGGAAGAGAACTTATTTTCGATGCTAACCTGCTTCTAGCTATTTGGATTCTTTTTCCGAAATCTAGCGGTTGCTCACCTTTTGACGGTTGTAGCGTAATTAAATCCTGCTCGAGACATTCGACGTTTCGTTGATCGCCGAAACTCTGTCGCAACGCATTTTTAATTAAGGGCCAAGAATTTAGTTCACTACGTGTACCTATTAGTATTTGTGCTCTATCTACAAGTTTACCAATTACTGCTCTCAATAGAAAGTTTTGCAATTGAATATCATGAAATATATTGTATGTTGAGTACATGTGTTCGCAGGCGGTTATGAAAATTTCTAATGTGTTTGGATCACCTCCATAGTATGGGATGGTGTCCACGTATAGTTTTAATAATTGCAAATTTGGAGTTGGTACGTTTACTGGTACGTTTCTGTTTTCAGTCATGTTTGACTCTAGTTCTTCGTCACTAGATTCTAATAAAGAAGTATTACTTAAACTATTTACAATTTGGTCAATTTCTGACGGATTCATATACTTTTAGATTTGTTTGTTTCTTACGACTACGTTGTCCTCGATGGACTGCGAAACCTATCTTACTCCTATACAGGGAGTGGATAAGCAATGGAAATAAATCTCGGTACTTACCGTTATTCAGACGGGGTTGCCTCGTTCTAATTTCCGGGGTTGATCCTTTGTATTCCGCTAGGCTGGCTCTGCCTGAGTGGTCGCTTTGTAGGTTGTCTGTTGATCCTCGATGGACCTGGTGGAGGTATCGCGCTGAAGGACCTGGTGCTCCAAATTGTGGCGGATCTGACCCGATGCAGTGAAAACTCCGACACAACCGCGCGATCCTACTGACTGCGCCAAATAAATATCGCGACGCGTAGACTTCGAAAAAAATTTATTTTCAAAAGTCAAACTGACATAGGTTCAGCCTCAGATAATACAAGAATGAATCTTAATTTACAACACTTAGATTTTATAGTAAAATATTATGCTGATGCAGGTCGTTCCCATGGGAAGAGCTCTCTCGGTGCGGTCCCGCTGATGTTGCACACAGGTGCGGCGTGATGTCATAAGAGTCACATATGTAACTCGCCCCCATATTCTGTTAATAGGGCTGTTGACATTTTTTTAAGTTTTAGTTTAACAGCTTATTACGGTACAAATTATGCCTAAATACCAATCGCTGCACACAAAACCCCAAAATTTATAGTGTCTTTTAAATAAATCATGTACAAAGTTTGTTCTAAAGAGAGCGAGAGAGAGAGAGGCTAGAATACGATACCCTGCGATGAGGCTAGTGCGCAATGTATAAAACCAAACTAGCCTCATAAAATGGTAGTTTTCTAGCCTCTATCTTTTTAGAACGAACTTTGCACTTGATTTATTTAAAAGTTACTCTAAATTTTGGGGTTTTGTGTGCAGCGATGAGTATGTAGGCATAATTTGTACCGTAATAAACTGTTAATTTTACACTTAAAAAATTGTGAACAGCTCTATTAACAGAGAGTTTTAGGTGGAGGACCCTGTATATTTCTTAATCAGATTTTTTAATATACATGTTAAATGCAGACAACCAAAGCTTTAACAAGTACTTATCTCTCCATTTTTAAATTTGCTTAAAACCGACTGAATTATTTCAAATTCTATTTAATTTTCTTTTTGCAAAGTGGATAATTATAACAAAGAAAAAATTAATTCGATTGCACCTTCATTATTAGTTTGTTGTCATCTGATGTGAAAATGGTATTCTAGACATTTCTTGTCCTAATTCTTGTAAATATTAACCAACAGATTGTGGTACATTAACATAGGTCAAAGAATGTGTTATCAGTTTCCTAGATTTATACAGCTATAAATGGATTAAACACTAGATGTCAAATAGATGACATTTGCCTTGGTTACTTAGTCGGATACTGCTACTCAAGGGTTTCGTTATTTTCTCAGCTCATTAGACGACAAATCTTAACTGAACAAACAACGTAGGTATTTTTCTCTCACTATCTAAAGCTAAAAAATCGTTATTGTATACTTTTGGCATAAATTTGTTTTTCTTATTGTGAATTTGACGATTTTTGGCAGTACTTAACTAACTTAAAGTTTTTGGTGGTGAGCACTTTAGCTCTCAATTAAAACTGATCAGTCAAAATGTTTTACCTGAAAGTTTTTTTAGGGCCTGGTCTGGTGTTCATAGTCTATCCAGAAGCAATTGCGACAATGGCGGGATCCGTATTCTGGTCTATCATTTTCTTCCTAATGCTTATCACGTTAGGCCTCGACAGCACGTTTGGAGGATTGGAGGCGATGATAACAGCCCTGTGCGACGAATATCCGAAGGCATTAGGAAGGCACAGAGAAATATTCGTTGGAGTACTCTTGTTGGGTATATACATATGTGCCTTGCCGACTACTACTTACGTAAGAGATTTTGCTTAATTGTTTGTGACCATTACTTACATTATGACTGCTTTACAGGGTGGCGTGTATCTCGTAAATATGATGAACGTTTACGGTCCAGGTCTTTCAATTCTATTCGTAGTTTTCGTCGAAGCAGCTGGAGTGTGCTGGGTCTACGGTACAGATAATTTCGCTCGTGACATCGAAAAAATGTTGGGGCATAAACCAGGGATATTTTGGCGAATTTGCTGGAAGTACATCAGCCCTTTCTTCCTTTTGGTACAGTGATACAACTTCGTAAGTTTTGTAGTACATATGTGCTGCTTTTCAGGGAATATTTATATTCTCACTTCTCAGCCATGCGGAGATGCTCGGACCAGAATACAAATATCCCGAGTGGAGTCTTCAGGTTGGATATGCGCTAACGGCGTCTTCCATTTTATGCATACCGGTTTATATAGTGTACAAGTTTGCAATAACACCAGGAGGAATAGCGCAGGTATTAAAGACTAGTGTATATATATCAGTAGTTTACGAAGTGAAAATTATTCGTTTGGTCTATTAAATAGATGCGTCCTAGAAATAACTATTAAGCAACGGGCGTCCACGGTTCTCATCATCGTGAACGTACGTTGCAGTGGTGGTAAGACTCTTTAAAGTGTTCGCAACTGCCATCTTTCTAGTAAGGATGTGAATATGTTGAAAGTGTTGTGCATCGTATACCTCTTATTATTAAAAAAATCCAGATATCTTATATTTATGTAAAAGACTTACCTTAATGATTTTGGTGAAAGTGAAGGGTTCGGGGACATTAAATATTGTTGGAGGTAATCCATTCTTTGGATTCTATTTGTTACTGTTTGTCACGTTGGCCGCATATTCTACTATTTTCTGTCCGTTCGCTCTAATTTACATCTAAGCAGGAAGACATAAGTAATTTTGTTAGAAAATAGGTGCGCCCTTTAGAGGTAGAGGTAGTAGCGGGTATAGGTAATGTGCGCGCCAGGAAAAAAGGCAGACGTGGTAGGGACAATAATTGTCACCAGACAGTTAAATCATTGTTGTGCTCGCCATTATTCATGGTCACATTTTCTAGCTAGCGCGGCGAATGAATGTATTAATTCGGCCCACCGATGCGGTTCGCTCCGTTCAAATTGTGGACGATGATATATTCCTAAGGTCCGACTACTTTCCTGGAGTGCACTATATACAAGTAGTTGATTCACGTACCACGCAAAAATATTTTTAATTCACAAAAAGACGCTATCCTTTCTCTTTCTCAGTTATAGTCTCAATTAACATCTAGACAGCAGTGGTTGCTAAAATTGAAATCTATCAATACTTGCTATCCCATCTTTCACTCGCACCGTACGGAAGAGTATCATTCAATTTTTTGTGTTGCCGGATCAAATCTGATAATAGGGTTGGCGGTACCTTATAATGCAATGACCATACGAATACCTATGTTTATAGAGATCTATTGGTAGTGGAGATACAACAAACTCAACTGGCAATAGTGTCGGTTGCCAAAGGAGCTAAGTTATGTTGTGCATGTTGGCTTGTCTAACACACTGATGTTGCGGTTAACCATATGGTATTCCGCGATGTGTAAACGTTTTCGCAAAATTAACGGTGCCCGTATTAGTCACATGTAATAGTAATAGCGAGTTATATCATCAGGGCAACGACGAATACATCAAACGATCCAAATACAAAATGTGTATCAAACTATACGAATGAGTATTTTAACAAAACTCATTTTTTGTTTACTTTAACTAGTCTTACAGAAGCTATACAGCGATTGCTACGACCACAAAAATGTACATAAAACACTTTGGCGTAGATTTTAAGTAGAAAATATAAGAAAGTGAACACAACTATTGTTTGACAGATATATTGATATGTTTTAATATGAGAAAGCGCCTGGGAGTGTATATTTTCAACATTTAAATATTTAATTTAATATTGTGTAGATTTGTACAAGCAAAATATTGCCATTACTTACTTTTGAAAGAACTACAGAACGGTAAGTTGTTAGAATACCTTTATAAAACCATCAATTTCGTGGCTATAACTTGTTCCGCCGCCGTCAGTAGGTACACGTATATTGTGCTTTATTGTAGCAGCCACAAAAAGGTGGCACAAAGAAATCAGAAATCAACGCCGCCCGCGATGTACGAATCATTTATAAAGGCGCTGTACTACACTACTACATCAGCATTACTAATTCAGTTACCTACTATTCCAAAACAAAACACTTAACTATAGTGACTCTAATACGATTTATAACACTTGGGTGGTGGCTTTGTTCACTCGCTTCGACGCTTTTCAAATACGCTATATGAGTGCGGCCATTTTGCTGCGACGTCAAGATATTTGATCCAAAGTTGTCATACGGTAGGTAATGGGAGCTCAATGTTCTGAGCATGATTACAGTTTAAAATACTATATTAGAGAACTAGTTCCATAAGTGAGGCCAAGAGCCTTCTGAAATGTTTTTTTAAACATTTTTTTATATTTTGTGTGGTTTTTGTTTTCTGCACAAGAAAATGTGAGAAATTTAATAAAAATCTAAAATTCAGGGAATTTTAATCTGCCATGCTTAAGTTGGTTAAGTGTCAGTTTTGATAAGACCCATTACTATGCCTTATGAATCGGAGGTTGTTTAATGTTCCCTCGGAGTTTTTTAGTGATACCAACATTAGAAAATAAAAAATTCCGTTTCGAACTCGCAAAGATTTTCACTGGCACCAATACTAAATCGGTTTTGGGGTCAAACTTTCCGGAAACATCTCCTCCAATCCAGGTCGTGGTCTGCTGTTTTCTTTCCACTTAAGCAGAGTACCAATATCGCTTTTTTCTTACTGGGCCTTTCAGACCTTCTCAGCTGTCAATTCCTCACCTTGCAATGTTTGTATCCTCAACACGGCCTTTTGGATAAAGCATCAGCCTTGTTCTAATAATCTTCCGGGCGGTGCTGTATTTTTAAATCGTAGAAGCCAAGATAATGCAAGACGGTCAGTCCTCATGAGGAATTCTCGTCTATATACATAGCTACATACTCATCWTAGAAACTGCTGTACCCAGCAGTTTTTTCTTGTGAAGCAATTCTTCTCTGATTTAGTTAGAKRTTTTCTGTAATACTTTTTCCTTAGGCGCCTTAAATCTGCCACAGCTAAGCTCCAATTCCAACTTTACTTGCATCCTTTGTTACATTAGTTTGATATTTTATGTGTTGCTTTTCTCTGCACATTCAAATCGAATCGGTTTTGCGGAATTTGGCCCCTTTTGTTACGTTTTTGTCTCAACTTATCTTCGGGGTCGGGCACATTCACAGCACTGGTTCCGTTCACTATGGTTCTCTTACCGTGCATGCATTCTACTTGTATCACTAAGAACGTTGTTTAATGGATCATCATTATCAAGCCGTGCTATAAAAGGATTGTTTAGGTCCGCTCCTTTCACATATACACGCACTGCTGTGGCTACCATCGTTTCGGTATAGGGGGTGAGCCTTCTAGTAAACGATTCATTGCTGTTCTATTATCCTGTCTGGCTAAGGCGTATCGAATTGGGTGATGCTCGTTCTAGGGAAACCCAGGGATCGTTCAGGACTTAAGACTGTGGGCGAAGATTAGAAGCTCATCGCACCGTGTCCGCTGATGTTAGCAAAGGTCTCTGGTTAAGTACCCCGGGGTGGGAATTTACTGTCGCTGTTTCTTTGTTTGTTATAACTGCTGCTCAACTGTGGTGTTTCTCATCCAGCAATTTATGGATAGCTTGATACAAAGCTAGCCCGCTATTGAAGTTTTATTAATATCTTATCATTATATCACAAGAATCGATCTGTATCGAGCACAACATTTACTAATCCTCAACGAGGAAACCGGCCTTCAGCTGCCTATTTAATAGTGTTATAATCGGGGAATCCGGCCTTCAGCTGTATATTAATAATAGTAGGTAAGCCTGCGTTAAGTAGGCGGTAAAAACAAGTATTGTTGATGTCCCACCCTAAACTCCGCTGCTCTCGTAAGAGCGACCACCCTTATTGTCTAGTGAGCTCAGTATTGGTGGTTATAAAACGAGCTTCTTGAGTTTCATCTTTATAATTGTGCAAATGTAGTGCGAGTGGATGCTTCTCATTTAATTGTTAATATCAATTAGCTCTTAGGAACCTAATAATGCGTGAGTGTGACCAACTCACACGTGACTCATTATACCTGTTATTGTTACACGTAGGCTCCGTTGCACAAAGCGTGGTTAACCAGACCCCTTGGTTAACACGCGGTCAAGGGGCAGTTGTCATGGAAACGGTTCTTTTTAAGGGTTCTTAATTGGTGCTGCCTATGGCAATGGCTGGTTAACCGCGTGTTAACCAGGGGGTCTGGTTAACCACGCTTTGTGCAACGGGGCCGTAGTATTTTGTTTTCCTCCCTTGATAACAACAAAACAATCGTTGCCGAACTTAGTAGTTCTGCACCTGTTCAGATTCTCATATAGATATTAATTTCTTCTGTTTTGTAGCTTTTCATTAACTCACATCATTCTTCACCGAGTTGGCCGATTAGGGCCAAACGCTTAATACCTTATCCAAAACGAATTTTTCTTGCCGTCGGTGGTATGCCAATGCAGGGCTACTGCATAACATTGACTTTAGTTTTCTGAAAACTTCCTCATGGACTCGTTTTCATGCAAACGTCTCTTATGTTTAGTAAGTTGATGTAATAAAACTGCAATTTTTGCGAATCCTTCCACGAATTTTCTATAGTAAGTGCAGATTCTCAGAAAACTCGCTACTTCGTATTTATCTTAGGGATGTAGCCAATCTCTAATTTCCCTAATCGTATCCTTGCTGGTATGGATTCCGTCCGCTGAAACAGTATGGCCAGGAAATTCCACTTTCTTGTGGAAAATGCACACTTCTTTGGATCTTCATTTAGATTCTCTGATATAATTTTGTTGAACACCTCCTGACGATTCCATAGGTTCTATCAGTTTCATTAGTTGTTCAAACGTAGCCGGAGTGTTGCATAAGCCGAATGGCATTATAACGAACTGGTATAAGCTGTAAGCGCATTCCCTTCTTTGTCCTGTAGATGAGTTTCCACCTATCACTCTTTAAATTCAACGTCATAAACAATGTGGATCCAGAAAAAAGTGGTCAATGTGTCCTCAATTCTGGGTAATTGATAACTGTTTTTTGTGACGTCATTAAGTTTGCGACAGTCAACACAGCATCGGAGTAACCCATTCTTCTTGGCAACTAACACAACCGCCAAAGGCTACGGACTGTTACATTTTTCAATTATACCTTGCTCCTTAATCGTTGTCTTCCTTTGTACTTATCTTGTTAAGGCTAGTCTCTTGGCCTGCTTTCGTTTCTTCCTTAGTTACTTTAAGTTCGGCTTTGTTCTCTTCTTCAGCTCATATTCAGTTCTCATTTTTTTGGCTTTCTCGTATTTGATCTTGTCCAGTTTTTATCTCCAGTATAAATTGCATTAGCTATTGTAATGGCTGGTAGACCGGCTTCTTGTAACTTGCATATAATGAAAATGTTCTTAATCGTTCGACAATACATTCAGTAGTTGAACCAACGTCTCATAAGTCATGAAGCACTGTACAAACCAACAATTCACTTCTTGACACCAGTTGTTACGTTTACGTGTTCGAAAAAAGCGGATTTATAACTTAACTTTCTTTCCTTATCCACTAGTACTGAAATACACTAAACTATGACACTACCAGTTCAGTAAACTATTATTCTAACACCACTATTAAAAATATTACAGTTACCCTAAATACTTTTTGACACTTGGGTCGCTTTGTTTGTTTACTTCGCGCGATATTCGTCGCCTCTATATATGTGAGACTTCCAGCTTCGAGATTGGCCTAGAGCCTTTGATCACCTTCAAGAACCTTCGACCGATCTCTAAAAAGGAACGTCATCCATCATACATCAGTGTGACTGCATATTCCGCAAGCGCTGATTTCTCCACTTCTTAATAATATATTATCAGTTGGCTTACACTTACCTACGAAATCATCTTATTACTAAAATTGTTCTACAAGATAAATATGACCCGTAGAACTAACACTATACAGAGTGTTTGGGCAGGTACTCGCAACACTGCTCAGTGCTGCTCATTCAACCTATTACTGAAAAAGTTCTACAATGCCTAATAGGGTTTGATGAATAAGTTTATAATTCTTAGATTAATGTACCTACCTACTATACTTATATACTGAGAGGTCCACTGAAAACAAGCCATTCGAGTTTCTGACATTTTGATACGTCATTTTTTATATTCAACTGAATGTGTACTTCTCGTTCCTACCGCTTCAGCGCCTAAAGAGTAACTTTTTCAGTAGACACATGGGTTAAATAGAATTTTATTTTATAGTCTTCATTCTCTTTACATTTTTTAATTGGTGCAATAGTTAGCGAAAAATCCTATTTTAAAAATTGCATTTAATTAATTTAATGTTCGAAATGGCAACCAGCAACTTTTATTGCAACAGTACACTTCCGAAGCATAATCTGACGTAGTTTCGTGGCCTTGGTTTATGATACGACTATTTTTCTTTACAAAATTTTATAAAGAATTGGATTTCATCGTGAAAACTTTATTCTCCGAATGATCCTACAAAAACTCCAACGAAAACAGGGCAGGTGATTAGCGGGTCTCTAGATGGAGCTGCTCCTTCCAATCCATCCATTTAGATACCTTTCATTTAAAAACTGTCTCACGCCCTTACGAGTAACGTTCCAACTTGCTAAAACACTAATTCATTGATAATAATGTATAATTATCGTCATTTGTAATATTTAATGACAAAAATAGTCCCTAACTACTGCACCAAATTAAAAAAAAGAAATACTTATTATAAAGAAACTTTAAAGCTCTTTATAATACAACCCCATTCAATTCCTCTTCCCGTTAAAACAAAATAATTACATACTGGGTTTCCATTGAGATTGAAGTGGTGCGAGCCAGAATTACACATTAAAGTGCCCCATTGAATATAAAACTGACTGTTCCAGCAATTTTTATGATAAGTTGAATCAAAATGCAAAAAAATCGAGCCTTCTTTAGTAGATCAACCGGAAGGTAAAGGTAAAAGGTATATTTTGTTCTAAAACTTGGACGCTATTGTTATATGTATCAATAAAAAATAGGTGGAATTACCTGCATCTTGTTCTCGATTGCCGAACTGAATGACCTTACATTTCATTACAGAGGTGGAAAATGATATGGACAGCGGAGCATTCGTCGGAGAACAGTGCGCTTACGTATTGCGGAGCTGCGGATGTGTGACCTCAGTTCACCAGCAATAGCAATACGTACACGATCGAGTGGTTGGTATAAGCCCCCGTGTGTAGTAATAACGCAGCACATCAAAATAAATGTATTTTATTTTTGAACAACACGTTGAGTAAAAATTACAGCCATATTTTACTCAGCGGTGGATGTGATCCGAGCGGTGCGATGATATAGCACTGCGATTTCAATTTCCGATCTTTTGTGACGCATTCGCTTTGTAGTTTAATCCAAACGGCTGAATTGTCAGTGTATTTACAGGTTAACTCCCGTTTATTTGCACGTACCATGAGTTTGTATATTATTAATTTATGTGCCAATTGCTTAGAAATTTAGGCTTCGCGGTATTTAAACCTTCGAATCATATTTGCCAATCGTTTCTACGTATGCTTTGATATTGGCATTAAATATATACACGAGTATCTAGTTACGACTTTTATAAAGCTTATATAAAATAGCTTTCCGCGTTTTAGCGTAATTAAATTACGGGTTCTTAATAAGGTTGAATGATTATTAGTAACAGCCATTACTAATCATTCACCTAGAGTACCTATATAACTGTCTAATTGTTAGAGTGATTTACTCATAAAGTATTCCATTTTATTGTACTGTTATACATTAAGAAGTCATTAGTCTAACGCAATTTTGTTATTTAGACTTAAAGGTAAGGTAGCGGCCTGTGTATTAGTAATAACAAGAAAAAATGACAATATGTGTATTATGATAATTATCAGCATTTTTAGAATTCTTACAGATAATATTGCATCGCAATTACACAATAATTCATGCAAATAATAATCGTAAGCGTAAATTGTTTTCATTATAGAAAACTTATAATTGTACTAGATATTAACATCAGTTTTTACTTTTTTACTTTACCTTCTGATATAGTGGCGTTAAACAATACTAAAAGAACATTATCATAGTGGCCTAGATAATGTGAATTACCTATTAGAAGAAACAACAGCCATGTTTTTTCTAATATTTCAGGTAAATAATAAAAATATTTTTGTTATAAATATAAATAGGTATTTAATATAGTCATAAGCACAATTAATTTATGTACTATCTTCCTAAACAATATAATGTTCCTATCAATAAGTATGTACCTACTTAAATGTATTGTATACCCGTAAAAGGTACCTATTGATATCATACTTTAATTAAAACTAAATACAAATTTGTTTGTATAAGGACATGTTATACCATTTTAGATTATTTATTATATCTTTTGTTTGTTTCTATGTTAATAATAAGTTTTTGTTTCCATAAACAATTTAACACACCTTAGTATCTGAAGTTACTTAACATCTCCCATCTCCCTCTCCTTCAGTCATTAATAATTTGAGTTTACCTTTGCAGTATCTGGTTTCGCCTCTAATTAATAGATGTAAAGCTTATAGTATCCGTTTTTGATGATAATCTTCAGACATACTTCGTCGGTAATGTGTCCAGTCCAGACGTCACTAAAACTTGTAAGTACACATGTTACCAGAAGAATAACAATATACAGGGTGATTCAGTTTCGGTTCTCTACATGGGGATCTCGTAGACGGTAGGAAATAGAAAGGTCAAATGGGGGGCAAAGTTGCGCATTTTTAAGCCCTTTCAGGTTGGGAAAAAAAGTCCAATCTACCTGCTGCACTTTTTGAGATATTCAGACTGAAAATTTTGATTTTTGTTTTTTTTTCTTCTTATAACTGTATAAATATGTGTCCGATCCAAAATTGAAAGCTTATTCTCGAGGCACCTTTTATAAGCTATGCACTAGTGCTAATAGTAATTTAGTATGATGTTTCGTCTGCTGACGATCTTCAGCTTTAATTAATTCCACATCCAACGGATGGAAAGTATTGTATCGCGAAAAAAATTTTCAAAATTTTTTATTTGCTCATTCGCTTTAAAATGGTCGAAAACGTAAAAAAACAAAATTTGAGCAAAAAAAAATTTCTTGGCTGTGTGTCTGGTTTTGTTTGTGAACACGATAACTTTCAAAAGACTTAATATATGAATTTGGAAAATGTATAGATCTTAACTACCCAAAGCGACCTATTGTTTTGGGGTAATAGGGTATCAGGAAGGGGGCGAAATTGGAGGGTAACTACCCTTTCTGAAAATTTTTATTATTTTATTTTTTTTCGTTTTAGTATGTGATTAGTAGTATAACTGCGAGTATTATTCGCTCTTATAAATTTTCGGTGCAGCAAACAGTTTACAAGATATTAGCAAAAAAGCGTCACTTAAAGAAAACGGTTTTTCCTAAATATCTCCGAATATATTTAATATATTGAAAAAATGAAAATACCATCAGATAGGAAATAAAATTTCTCACAAAAAGTGCCTTAGAAAATTTACTCAAAATTTTACATTTTCGAAATATTTCCAAAAAGACCTATTTTGGACCCTGCTCGTACGATTTTTTTAAACTTTGGTATTATATAGAAAATAAAATTTCTGATTAGAAAGCACTCTTGCAATTTTTTGTTAAGTTATTAATTTTCGTGTTATTTGGAAAAACCGATTTTAAAATTTATATATTATATTTTTGCTATAATCACGAGGACTGTTTGTCTTAGAAAAAAATGTGTAGAGAGAAAAAATGCTCAAAACCTGATTACTAATCGTATAATATAAAAAATAAAAACGTAAATGTAATTTTGACGATTGGATGTGGAAGTATTGATTCAATTTGCAGCGGTTTTTTAGTGCTAGCAGTAATTTATTACGCCGTTTTAGCAGTGAGTGATTCTCATCAAGTTATTTTTTATGAGCGTTATATTGGAAAATGACAAATTTGAGTAAAACGATGTCTCGCACTTAGTGTTCTTTTCACAAATAAGTGCAAAAAATTAATTAAAACTCAACTCTTTTCGATCCGATGCCGATTGAAGAAGTTATGTCAAAAAAATCTACATTTTTAGTTATATTTTAATATATCGAAGAAATGTACCAGATAAATAAGATTACTTTTCAGTTTCTCAATTACGTCGTCATTAAATGACGTTTCACATTTATCTAGATTTTGTAGCAAGTGCGTTCAAAATTGTGGCGATTGTTTTCAATTACTACTATATTTATTATGTTTTACGATTTTAAATATGAGTTGTTGGTATTTTTGGATTTTTTTTACCAAGTGTAGTATATCAATCAGAAATAAATCTTTATTCAGCAGTACCTTTTTCAATATGGCGTCCATAAAAAAGTAAAGTTGATGACGATGGCGAGCAGACGAACCATCGTACTAAATTACTGTTAGCAATAGTGGATAGCTTGTAAAAAACTGTCTCAAGAATGTGCGTTCCAATTTGGGATGTTGTGAAGTATGTATATGACATACCTAACAAGTTATGAGCAAAATAAATATTTGAATATTTAAAAAAGTGCAGCAGATAGATCGGATTTGTTTTCAGGTTCCGTAAGGGCTTATAATGCGCAACTTTGACCCCCTTTAACCTTCTTTCTATTTCTTGCCTGCTCATGTAGAGAATCGAAATTGAATCACACTGAAAGTTACTTAGTATCAAATGTATCAAAAACGATGATGATTTATTCTTAGAAAGAGTGAATCAGTGATTATACCTTTATGTGAGGTGAAATGGATTCTTTACAGCCAAAACGATCTGCACCGTGGTTTGACAGGGAGGAACTTTCTAAATATTGTCTATAAAATCAAAACCAGAAAAAGTAATGGTGACAAAGTGGTGGAGCTCTTAAGAAATTATACTGCAAAAAGTTACTAATGTCGGAGACATCATTACTGCTGGCAGCTATGGTGATGGTGGTATCAAAATTTATAACACGCATCAAAATTTGTTTAACTGTGAACCTACATATGTTAACTGAAACGGGACAATTCTATTGCATGATTACGCCCTTCTACATAATTGTCAAAAATTGAATAAGTTAAGGTCTGAAACTACATACTCTATATTTTCACATATTTTGTCTCCTAAATATTACCTTTTTTGAGACAAATTTTAAAAGAAAACATCGGTTTTTATTGCCGTTTATCCCTCTTTATTGGTAGTACCGCAGGATTATTGACCACAATAGTGTTATAGTTCCTGCGTAGACATTGTAAACTGTAAAATTACTTTATGTGGCAGTACTTCCAGTATTTCTGTCGTTTATTAATATATTTATTTTGATTTATTAATAATCACCGAGTAATTATTTTAGGTGATTTTAATGTATTTTTCAGTCAATTCAAAGTGTTTATACCTTTCTGAATCTTTTTGACTTACTGCAGGTTAATCGCCGAACAAATTCGCTCGGCGCAAAATTCCTGATTTTTTTTCGGCTGTAAATTGTACCTTTGGTAATTCAAAGATTGTACGGTTAGTAGATATGTTGACAGATTAGTGCGCGATGACGCTTTTTATCCTTAACTAAACTTAACAGTTGGTTGCATTGCAGACAGCACAGCATAGACATGCATTCTTATATTGTAATATTTAGTATTTCCGCAAGCTAAAAACAGCAAGGGTCTATGTCGTTTTAAAAATTAAGATTCCTGTGACTTTCATAACTATATGCCTAATTCTGTCCTCTGTGACTTTTCTAAAACGTTTGAGTGCGCTTTGTATAAACATTTATAAGATTTTCTCTTTGTCCACCGTCACCTGTCTAACCTGTCTTTACACAATAATATGTGTCGGAGAATATCGACAACCAGGAACCAGGGTGTCAAATACATGAATATACAGAAAATATTTGATAGAATATACTTTTTATCTTCAACGACAAACTTCGTTCATTCGGTCTGTCCAGTAATCTATGTGTCATTATTATTTTTTACTTGTCCAATCGTGCGTATATAATTTTCTGTTACCAGATTTTTTCCCTTACCACTCAACTTCTAACGTTCCTGAAGCTTCAAATTTAGGGCTTTTGCTTTTCTTAATTTACGATAATGATTGTTTTAATATTACTGGATCATCTGTTCTATTTGACGATCTTAAAATATTTCAGCCATGCAATTATACAACATAAGATAAATAATGTAGACGAATGGTGTTGTAGTCTGTCTTTGAATGCATGTAAGTGCAATTTTGTTCCGATCTGTAAAGGTTAGCTACAAAATGAACAACCGAGAGTTACATAATTGTTAATGATCTAAGTGCTTCTGTCTGCCTATAAAGCCTTTGGCTTGATATACCGCAAATGTGGAGGCTTTTAAAAATTGTAATCAGTGTTAATTGCAATTCTATATTAGTCTAGTACAAAAATTGAGTGCTGTTCGCTAGAATGGTCTCCTATACAAAAATCTATCTTAATAGCTTAGAAAATATACAAAAAAGATACTCTAGTTTTATATATTCATCGTGTATACCTGCCTAGGAGTGTTGATCATTTTCTATCGTTTTGTTCTTGAACATTCAATTTTTGGAATTGTCGAATATTGGCTTCAATATCGTTTGTATATTTAATCATTCTACAATATAGGGTGTCCCGAAATCACACCGATAACGCTAACTGTAAAGTCGAGAGATCGAGTGAGCACGATTTATCGAATAAAATTAACATAAAGTTTTTCTTTTTTGAGTTACAGCCCTCCAAAGTTTGACAGAAAAAATGGAATTTTGTTAATAACTCCGTAAACAATTAACATACTATAACGAATTTTTGCAGTTGACTTTGATCCATTTAGACACTATTCGTGAAAAATTTGAGAAATATCGCAAACAGGAAGATGTGTTTTTGTTTTCGGGGTACATTTGAAATAACCAGAACTTTTACAAATATTAATTTCTTGTAACTTATACGAAGATGACTTCATTGCAAAGACGCTTCAGGTATCTAAAATTTTTGCCTCTAAAAATTTGTCTAACGTTAACCGTTTCTGAGAAAAAAAAGCTTCGGAACCATTATATATAGGTGTGTAAGTCATATTCGTAAAACATCAATTCACTGATTTAATTTATTAAGTTTGTTCTTTATTTGTCTTGCTTGTTTTCGTTGATACTACTTTTTTTGACTTAGTTTGAATAATGAAATACATATGTTTGGAACTTACGGACATGGATCTCGTACTGGGTAAAGCTGATATGAATTGTCGGACCAGTGTGAAAGCAGCAGCCAAAACATAGCAGCCTTTTCCGAATGTAACCGACCTGATCACAGAAGTAGTCGGTCAGACCCCTAAGCATAATTAATATCGGTTTTTGAAAATACACAGGGGTGAATATTAAACACGGACAAGTGCGCGCATGCAAATCTAATGAAATTCTGAGAAAAGAAAAAGAACTATTAGAGCAACTAATTTAGCAAAAAAAAATTTCCTAAGCATGCCTTGGGTCCAAAATAAATTGTACAAAAAAAGAAATTTTGCAGAGCATGCATTGGGTCCAAAAAATTAATTTTGATTTTTGGAAATTTTAATCATGGGCGCGCAAATAGGATTCTAATGAAACTTTAAGAAAAGAACAAGCACTATTAGAGCAACTAATTGCGCATAATTTTTTTTTGCAAAGCTAACCTTATTTTTAGTTTTTGGGCCTGACATTAAATATGGATGTGCATATACTAGTTGAATGAAATGTTCAGAAAAGAGTGGGCCCTATTAGAGCAACTAAATGAACGTAAAAGGAATATTCTCCGAACAACGCTTGGGGCGGATAAAATATAGATCATATTATATATAACATAACAATGATGTTGGATATAAGCGCAACAATTCCTTCATTTAAAGAAGAAAACTAGTCAGTTTACTTTGCAAAAATTCTTTTTTATGCGTAATTAGCTGCTTGTTCTTTTAATTTAATTGGATTGATATGAGCGAGTCTATGTATATTATTAAAATATAAGGATAATGGTTTTCGGACCCAAAACTTGCTTTGCAAACGTATTTTAGGCGCAGTTGTTTCTCTAACAGTGTTTGTTCTTTTCTCAAAGTTTCGTTACATTCTTATGTGCTCGTCCATGTTGAATATTCATCCCTGTGTTTTTCAAAAAACCAAAATTTATTTATTTTGGACTTAAGGCATGCTTTGTAAAATTCCTTTTATGCGCAATTAGTTGCTCTATCATTGCTTGTTCTTTTCTTAAAGTTTCATTAGATTCGGATGTGCGCATCCATGTTTAATATTTACCCTAGTGTATGTCCAAAATAACAATAATATTCTTGGCATGTTTTGCAAAAATTCTTTTTATGCTCTATTAGTTGCTGCAATAGTGCTTGTTCTTTTCCCAAAGTTTCATTACATTCGTGTGGGCTCGTCCATGTTCAATATTCAGCCCTGTGATTTTCTGAAAACCAAAATTAATTTATTTTGGACACAATGCATGCTTTGTAAAAATTCTGTTTATGCGCAGTTATATCACAATAAACTTATTGAGCAAAATATATTGATGATCTGTTAAATGTTACATTAATTATTGTCAAAACAAAAGTATTAGACCAGCAAACTTGATAATGTCAAGTAACTATTCCAACAAGTTGCTCTAATAGTACATGTCTTTTTCTCAAAATTTCATTAGATTCGTGTGGGCGCGTCCATGTTTAATACTCTCCCCTGTGTTTCTCCGAAAACCAAAATTAATTTATTTTGAATATGGAAAGCGGTTGGTATAGTTTTAGAAGTTCTTAATAATAAAAAGAGAATATATTTTATTCGACATGCTACAATGTCCCAAATAGGGGTGAGATTACAAACTTATTTTTCGTTACTTTTTCTACGTTATTCTGTTAACCATCTGAACGAAATTCTGTAAAATTGCTTACTTATTAAGTTAAGTAAAACACGGATTAGAAACGTGTAGCATCAGTTAGTGTTAGATTCATTAAGTTTTAAAAAATATATTTTTCAAACTGATGTAAATATTAAATACTGATTCTATTCTTGCAGAAACGATTCTGTCCGATGGATCATCTCAACTCTTAGGATGCAAAATTTTTTCGTAAGAGGTGGAAGCACACGACGATACAAGTATAGAAACGTCCCAGAAGCGATTGTAATCGAAACCCTGAAACCGCGCTAGTCTTACTCTTACTGCAAACAGTTTTAAATCTATTATTATTGGGTACTTACCACTATTATATGAATTTTACCATAGTGAATAAATTTACGTTACCTCTAGAACATTAGAGTTAAGCGTGTTCCGTTAATTTTTGGCTATTTGTCAAATACTAGACGAGATAAAACTAAACGGAAGTAGACATTGGCTTTATGTGCGTCTGACAAGACGCACCTGGTGGTGCAAATAAAGAATCTGTGGTATATGAAGGAGCGCGTGCCTTCCATTTCGAGCTGAACGTATAAATATGAATACGAAAAAATTCCTTTAGGACGTCGTTCTCATTGTATAGAGGGAAAAAGATGAGGTCCTCAATCTGATTGAATTGATGCGTGATATGGTTACTTTAAATTTGAATTTGTTCGGGGTTTATAAATAGTAGGTTTGTTATAGAAAAGTAGTAAAGTAGTTCCACCAATTTGTTACTATCTTATTAAATTACTGTAGGTAAGAATAAGGAATTTTTATCGTATATTACTAATTATCGATAACTATATTAATAACATACTCAGCGGATTACTTTACAAATGACAATTTTTTGTGGCGGTCTGTTTGGCGAAAAGTTGACTACAAAAAAAATTAACAATTGAGAGCCCAGAATTTTTTCGCGTATAGTTCCAACTTTTTATTCCGGTAAGACATACACGCTAACTGTTTAAAATAGCTAATTTTTATATTTCGTAAAATGGCGATTTACCTAGTAAATGAAAAATTCCTAATTTTTCGAGAATAATATGATGGGGATGACAAAAAAAAACAGTTGAGCATCAGCTGACTCGGATCTTGACTACTACTTTATTATTTTAAATGGAACGTCCTCATTCTAAATAGCGCAGAGAGCATGGAATTAAACGAAAAGTGCTAAGATACAGTTTGCACGCGGAACCTCAAAATAATGCGTTTTAAAGCCAGCCTACACAACTTAAACATATACAAACAAATTTGGGTGGTTATTACGGAAACTGATCTGCTGAATTAGAATTTTAGATCCGAAATTGTAAAAATACCGAAAAGTGAATTTTCCCACAATCAGAAAATTGCGATTTGTGCAATTTTTAAAACGTTTAATTTGTTTTCTCAGTAACAGTAGAAGCTAAAGAGCTGATTTTTTTCATAGATATACTTTGATATGTGCAGATAACGATGGTCTATCCGAAACATTTTAATATTTTTTAAAAGGAACATGAGAAAAAATAATATACTCATGGGAGACAAATTTTGGTAAAAGAAACTTTACGTATTGGGAAACTTGCACTTATATTTCATAATTCGTTAATGCATCAGCGAAGCAAATGCAAAGGATTGCTTATATTTATTTTCAGTGACAAAAATCAACACAAAATCTTGTAAAACATAAAAGTTGCAGCGAGTTAAAGTGAAATGCGCGAGTAGTTAGACACGCGTTAGAAACATAGTCTTGTTTCTCTGGTGCGTATGGTACTCGTACATACTTTTTAATTTGTAAATATCAAAGCATCTCGTAAGTTACCTATTTTGTATCATACACTAAAGATTTCTATAATATCGGTTTGCAAATAGCATAAAGTTCAAGCAGCTAAATTAAGCCCTGGCAATTTTGCTTTTTTTTGTAATAAGCCACGCCATTCAAAAGGGAATCATAAGTTTTTTAATCACTGCAACTTTTCAAAGGCAGAATGAACTTTTTAAACAGACCAAGTTAATAAACTATACCAACGTATTATACGCAATTGAAGGGTTTAGTATTGATATGATTGCGATAACGATTTCAAATATTATAAATTATCGATGGAATTTACAAGTTTCGAGTACTATCAAAATAAACGTAAGTACTGCTTTAGGATATGACCCTTTCTTGCCAGCTTCCCCAATATTATGTAAGTGATGGTGCTATTACTAGGCAAATTATCTTATTGTACAAAAATTAGATGCTTCTCTGGTTGCTGTGGCCGAACAATCCTTTCCATTTGTCTCGCTGATGCGTCGACAAATTTTGAAAAACAAGTGTAGTTGATCTCGACGTGAAATTTCCTTTATATAAATATGTCGCCCATGCGTATATTAGTTTTTTTTTACAAAATCCTTTTAAATATTACAATGTTTCGGAAAAACGTCGTTATCTGCACATTTCGAAGTATATCTATTAAAAAAAATCAGCTCTTTAACTCCCACCGTTACCGAGAAAACAGCTTAAARATTTATAAATTGCACATATCCTAATTTCCGATAATAATTGTGTAAATTCGGACTTTTCGARATTGTGCAGTTTCGGATCTCATCGCGATCTCGAAATTCGAAGTTAGTAGATCATAACCGCAAAAGTTTGTTTGTATATCCTTAAGTTGTATAGGGGGTATTGAATTGAGGTAACCGACTAATACCACAACTATGAGAAACTGATAAGAAAATTTCTCAGTTTTTTGATAATAATCTGATGGTGATGACAATAAAAAACAATCAAGTATCAGCTGACTAAAATCTTGATACAACTTTATTTTAAATTAACCGACTGCTTCCTCAGAAGGATGTTGCACATTGAAAGATTTCACCACTATCGGTCATGAAATAAATCATCTGCCCTGGTCAATCCACTCAGACCCTACGACTAGTTTTGCCCTATAGGGGGTCATCAGGTAGGAATACAGAGTAAATTGACCAAAATGGACCTTAACTGCGGCGTGCGGATTGAGGGTATAATAAGAGAGCTGATGGAACTGAGAGCATCAGCTCTGTTATACACTATCGGTCATTTGTTTTTGATATATTTCATATTATATAACAACTGTTCGTTGTCGTAGAATAATACCTAAACGAGAAAGCTTCTTAACTTCTCGAGTAAAGTATCTTGGCGATGAGAAAAAACAAACAAGCAACAACTTGTTTGAGATCTTGACTACAACTTCGTTATTTTAAACGAAAAGACCTCGTTCTTAATAGCGTATTGAATACACCAAATAAAATTAAACAAAAAATACTAAGACGTAATTACTGCACCTATAGTTGAGATATTTCATGCTGAATAATTGCTTTTTCCAAAACTGTCTTTGTTGTTTTTTATCATCACTATCAGATTCTTCTCGAAAAATAAAGAAACTTTCCTATTTAAAGCATTATTTTACAATTTAAAATAAAAAGCTAGCTATTGTAGACAATTTAGTAAATAGCAATTATTTAACATGAAATAGGACAAAAATTATTGACTATAAGTAATAGTACTTTAGTATTTATTTGTTTAAGTCAATGCTCTCTCTCTCTTTCTCGCCTGGGACGGCTGTTTTTTTGTCTTCACCACGAGATATTTCGAAAAATTAAAAATTTTTCATTTAAGTAACTATTTTACGACTTTAAGTAACAAAGTTAGCTGTTGTACACAGTTTTATAAACACAATTAGTTAATTAGTTAACATGAAATATCTCAAAAGCAAATTATTGTAGGTAGAGTAGTGGTACCCCAGTGTCTAATTACTTCCACATCCAACGGATGGGAAGTATTGTATCGCGAAAAAATTTTCAAAAATTTTTATTTGCTCATTCGCTTTAAAATGGTCAAAAACGCAACAAAACGAAATTTGAGCAAAAACAAATTTCTTGCCTGTGTGTCTGTGGTTTTGTTTGTGGACACGATAACTTTCGAAAGACTTAATATATGAACTCGAAATTTGGCAAACGTAAAAGTCTCAACTACCCAAAGCGACCTATTGTTTATGGGGTAAGTAGGGTATCAGGAAGGGGGTGAAATTTGGCGGTAACTACCCTTTTTGCAAATTTCTATTTTTATTTTTTTCCGTTTTAGTATGTGATTAGTAGTATAACTGCGAGTATTATTCGTTCTTATAAATTTTCGGTGCGGCAAACTGTTTAGAAGATATTAGCAAAAAAGCGTCACTTAAAGAAAACGGTTTTTCCTAAATATCTCCGAATATATTTAATATATTAAAAAAATGAAAATACCGTCAGATAGGAAATAAAATTTCTCACAAAAGGTGTCAGAAAATTTATCAAAAATTTTGACATTTTCGAAATATTCCCAAAAAACCTATTTTGGATCCTGCTCGTACGATTTTTTTATAAATTTTGGTATTACTCGTATATAGAAAACCAAATTTCTGATCAGAAAGCACTCTTGTAATTTTTTTGTTAAGTTAATAATTTTCGAGTTATTTGGAAAAAACGATTTTAAAAATTTATATATTTTTGCTAATATCACGAGAACTGTTTGTCTAAGAAAACATGCATAGAGAGAAAAAATGCTCAAAACCAGATTACCAATCGTATAGTACATATAAGAAATAAAAATGTCATTTGACAATTGGATGTGGAAGTATTGATTCAATTTGCAGCGGTTTTTTTGTTCAATTTGATGTGATCTATCCAATACGCTGTTCAAAATGGAGTCGTTCTATTTAAAATAACAAAGTTTTATTACTCAAGAAATCAAGCCAGTTTTTTCCTCATCGCCTAAGAATTTTGCTCGAAAAATTAACTTTCCCATTTAAATCATTATTCTATTTCTATAGACGGTTACGCGAACAGTAGTTATTCGATATGAAATATCTCAAGAACAAATAATTGTAGAGCGGTGGTATTAAGTACTTTTTGGTTTAATTGGATGTACTCTATCCAATATACAGGGTGTCTCAAAATTGACGCCCGTCCTTTGAGAATATGAATCGGGAGGCTAAATCAAATCGAAATGTAAGAATAAAAAAATTGCGTTTAGGCCATGGTTACCGAGTTATCGATAAAAAAACACAGATCTGAAAGACAACCTTTAAACTCTATTAAAAACAAATAATTGTTACAAAACAAAAAATTAATTTATAAAACATGTTCAAACACATCGCCGTCTACCTCAATACAAACGTTTGCACGATTTATCATTGAATCACGCACCCTCTGTAGCATGTTATCGTCTATAAGTGTCACAGCAGCGTGAATACGAGCCATTACATCTTCCGGGTTCTCAACAGGTTCCAAGTACACCTTTTCTTTCAAGAATCCCCAGAAGAAAAAATCTAAAGGATTTAGATCCGGGGATCTAGGAGGCCATAGCACGGGTCCACCCCTTCCAATCCAGCAGTCTGGGAATTTTTGATCTAGTAAAGTTCTCACTTGTCTACCATAATGTGCAGGGGCACCATCAAGTTGGAACCAACAATTCAATCTAGTTGCTAATGGAACTTCTTCTAGCAATAGCAGTGGTAAATTGTCATTTAAAAAATGAAAATACGAGTCTGAATTAAGTCGGTTAGGTAAAATGTTTGGACCGATTACATTATTATTTATTAATCCAGCCCAAATGTTTACTGACCATCGTCTTTGGTGGCATCTTTTACGTATTAAATGGGGGTTTTCCTCACTCCATTTATGTAAATTATGGGTATTTATGATTCCTTCCAGCGTAAATGTACACTCATCAGTAAACATAATATTTTCTATAAAATGAGGATCATTGTTTACGCTATCCAATAACCATCTACAAAAATTAATCCGAAGCTCCCTATCTCCTTCATGTAAAACTTGAACTTTTTGAGGTCTAAAGGGATATAAGCCATTCCTTCTTAATAATCTACGAATGGTATCTTTTTTAAAATGAATTTGTCTCGATGCAACTCGAAGACTTGTACCAGGTTCCGCTTCAACAAAATTAAGAATTAGCTCTTCTTGGACGACGTTGAGCGTAGGACGACGTCCCCCCTTATTTAATCTGGGATTTAAATTACCTGTTTCCAGTAATCTTTGTTCAACCTGTCGTATAGTTTTTGCATCAGGATGCCGTCGATCAGGGAATTTTACTGCATATGCTCTAGCTGCACTGGTGGCATTATCATTATACGCACCTAATACTTTTAACATATCAACGTATTCTCGATTGGAATAATAACGTTCCATTTTTAAAACAAGTAACCGGATGGAATAGTTAATACTTATAAATGACAGAAGTTGACAGAACTAATAATAAACATTTAACAATCGCCATAGCCACCTATGCCAGTCATTTGTTTTAAGCCGACTTCGTTTTCAGTACAGTTTAAATATGGACTTTCAGATCTTTGTTTTTTATCAATAACTCGGTAACCTTGGACAAAACGAAATTTTTTTATTCTTTGGTTTCAATTTGTTTTAACCCCAAGATTCATATTCTCAAAGGACGGGCGTCAATTTTGAGACACCCTGTATTTAGAACATCTCATCTTGTCGTCAAGGTCTCAGTCAGTTAATTCCACACTCTTTTTTTGTCATCACCACAACATATTTCTCAAAAAATTAAAAAAACTTTTCCATTTAAGCAACTATAGATAGTAGATATAAGTTAGATATTGTAGATTTTTAGCGAAAACACTCTGTATACTAATATTATGAGCATGTAAAAAGAGATGTGTTAGATATATATAATGGCAAATAGCCCAGAATAATAAAGTAAGCTAAACGAAGTTGTTGGCCCACAGCATTAAAAAATTGGTTCGGACCCAAAAAGCTTGCGTATTCGTATTATAGACTAACAGAAATGCATTTAAAACAATAGGTAACACACAACACCGGTAACTTTGTATTCTCCGGTTTTTTAGTCGACACTCAAATTTACGTTGCGGCTCTATGTTTTACATTCCCTTCTCGTCCAAAGACAACAAATATTCTCTTGTAATTTACAACACCCAATTCCAATTATTGCAGATTATATAAATGTGGCTAGCTTTATTTGTCTAGGACGCAGCCCTTGCAAAAGATATTTTCACACGAGTCTTTTATTTGTTTTGTTAGGCAATCCTGCACCATAATGCTACCCACAGGGTTGTCTCTTTCACGTCTTCGAAAATAGAGGCAATTTGTATAAACAATGCAGGCGATATCCTAGTTTAGAAATCTTATTGCGTGTTACTGGGGCTTTAATGGAGTTTGCGTGAAACATGCGATTGCTATAAAATCAATCAAGATCGCCGGTATAACGTTTATTCAGATGCACGCTTGTTTGTTGTCTGTGATTCTCATATAACATATAAGTCTAAAAATGTTTTAAATTAGTAATATATAATTTTTTTATTATATTTTCATAAAAATATGCTTTTTTACATTTAGTATCTTTGGCTTACTAAGCATCCACATATCTGCAACATGTATAATTATTGTTTGTTTATAAATAGATAAAGTTCTATTAAATTAGAGAATTTTCAGCATAGCATACAATGTTTAGAGCAGGCATTTTGTAGTTATATTGTTTTAAACTTTTGCAACACTGCTTCCCATTATCGGGTCCTACAAATAGGTGTTGTAAATCCTCTTAGAATTATCTATTCCTAAGACATAAAAATCGTTATAAGAATTCTCAATACAATTTCAGTTACGCATAGTCCTATAAGTACAGCACTAGATATAAGTGCACTATAAGTAGATAATTTGCTGTTGTTATGGAGGGGGCTTTTACTCTATATTAGTTATGTTTGCTGTAAGCTTATAGTTGTGCGTAATTTATATATACACCTTGCACCAACCTCCACTCATGTATGTAGTTGAGTATAATAATCATGCTGACATATCACATGTCAAAATTTTAAGTCAAAAATTGACAATTCTTTATTAATGCACAAAATGTCCCTGAAGGAGAATATAATACTTACCCACAGAAGATTTCTCAAAGAAGCTCTGTTGTCCACTCAAATCAACAGTTCTAAGTTGTCTGTGATACCATCGCTACTATTTGTAACTTTTTCGTTCCCTCTGTTGTATATGATAATGCATCGCAGAACTTCACATTTGACAAAATTCCGAACAAAGTTGTGTAGGGTAAGATAATATATTGTTGCTAAAGATTACATTTAGCTACGTTTATGTCTTACAGGATCTCGGATTCCACTGGACATACTTTTATATTTTAAGGATTTGGTTGTTGATAGTAAAAGGTACCAAAGTTGCATTAGGATTGCTCGAAGATCATCTTCAGGTAAGATTGATAATCTTTCTTCTGCGTTAATGCAATAATCATTTTTAAGCTGCACTTTGTGGAAAGCGAAAGCTATGTGGTCAACCAAACTTTTCTGGAGGGAGTTGCATTTTCTTTTTTATTGTGCCTTTCTATGATACCGATGGTGTTTCTTATCTTGAGAGTATTCTACAGAGAAAACATTCCAAATTTCTTAATGTGGTAAGCTAAAATGAGTGTGTTTAAACATTTAATGGAATTTATTACATACTGCACGTTGTAGGGTGGGAGAGGACCCTTGGTTAAGAACTGAAATAGGCATAGCTGGCCACTACCTTGACCGACCGATAAGGCTTGCCTTCAATAAAAAGATGACTCGAGCTTACAGAGCCAGAAGGTCAACAAGCGTTGAACCAATTTGTGAAAGAAGTTACGTAGATGCTACTAGTTTACGTTCTAGTAAATCGATGGAGCATTGCAGCGATCTTAGAAAAGCAGATATGTTTTAAGAATTAAACAAAGACATATTTATACTTTGTTTTGGGGAATGCTGTGTAAAACATGAGCAAACACTTGATATATAGATAATCTTTAATTTATAGTTTCCGTCGGTAAAATAAATTTTATTGCTTGCTATTTGCATATATGTATTTCATCAAAGCAATAGTTTTTGTTCATTTATAACTTCATATATCTTCTATATTACCTACTTTATCTTTGAATTATTTCTGGCAGTTATAAGTAAGCGCTAGCAGTCTTAATGTGCTAAAGACATCTATAAATATAAAGAAAAAAATAATCGCATCAAAAGAGCTAAGCATGATTGTGTCAAAAAATTCTTTTCCATTCAGTTGCATATACTATAACTTGAACCACAACTGATTTTCTGAGTCAAGGAAGTTATTTGAGAAACAGACGAAGCTTGAAGCTACTGTGTAATCCTAATCACCTTCGCCACATGTTGTGGTTAAAATATTCACTCATACAAGTGTCATCTTAAATAATTTAATGATTTAAGAACAAAATGTACGGTCTCGTTTAAATGTGATGTCATCGGACGAAGCTAAATTCTCGAATTGTGGTATAATATAATGTTCAGTCGATGCAATGAGCACAAGAAATCCCTCGACTTAAAATTAAATTCAGGTTAAATGCTAGGCATCCTGGACCTACACATTCTTTAAAAAATGCTATCAGTGTTGAACCCAAAACATCCATTMTTAAACAGTGATCAGAAGATTTAAAMTTAAACTTGGGTACTACCTATGAAATAGTTAKMGTGAACGTTCTGTCATAGAAGAAGATTCCAMTACTAGTGTCATCCGTACAGCATTTTCATTAAAACAGGAGTAGGCGGATAACAGTATTAATATAGCTAGAAAGGGTTTTTAAACCATCATATGCAATAAAGCTGTATGCTAAATTTTGTTCGTATAAATTATATAAAAATTACAAACGCCTCACATATGTTTGCGATATCTATGCAACCACATTTAAATTGCCTTTAAGTACGAAAATACCAATGGATATCAAGTTCAAAACAAAATATTCAAAAGCAATATACTTGGTTATTCATTTATAAGTTACCCCAATTTTTTTTGACGAGAATGATTTTATACTGATATCAAGAAAATGAAAAATTTGTAAGTAAAATTGATTGAAATATGCTCGTGTATATAGGTACAACATGCATACCAGTCAGAAATACTTAAAGAAGCGCTAGAGAATCCATATAAATGCAATGTCGGGTATAGCACTTAAGTCAACATGCAACAGATGCAAGGTATAGCTAATGTCGAGTTTTTTAGTACTTATTGACTACACTACGCACTATGATGACTGTTTTGTGTATCCAAAATTAAGTGTTTACCAATTTCAAAATGATCTGTGTGGGATAATGATGTTTTGATACAGGTTACTGCTTCTGAAGGCAAATTAACTTCTGACGTCAACTCTAAGAGGTGCTTTTGAAATAATCTTTTTCGTATTTGAAATTAATGTAATTATTAACAGGTACTTTGTTCTTGTTATCTATTGATACTCCGTCAATATATCACGTACTAGACAGGATACATTGCAATAAAATATATTAAAGTCTTAACATATATTTACAATGTATGCACTGTGCTGCATTAGATAAAAATATTAAAAGCTTACCTACTTAAAAATTATTTAAGCAAGAGAATTTTGATACAGACTACCGAATGAAGCGAGTTGCAGTTGCAATCACTATTTTATTGATGCAGTTTGGTATAGGTTTGCATAGTACCATAACTGGCATAATAAGTACTTCAGTTAACATTGATACAAAAGTAAATTTTGTGTAGACAATGTGCTTTCATTTGCCTGTAAAAAACATCATTTTTCATGTGTCTGTCTTTGAGAAGGAGGGGTTCCAACCCGGACCCCCCCGCATGAGCACGCCACTGCTTCTTTGAAAAAGCCCTTTTGACATTACTAAGAGCTCTGAGATGCATTTACCTATTTATTACTGATACTGTAACTGTTATTACTGATACTGATTTACTACTGATAATACATATTATGTTCAAGATATATTCAGGATTTTAAAGAGATTGCGAAATTGTTATTATTATTGTTATTTTGTTAAGTGCACTATTTGTATCTTTTAAGGGTAACGAAGTTATATGGCATTGCAATAAATTAATAAAATATTGTAAAGAAGTGTTCCAGCCCACTTGAAAAATTTTATCACTAGAATACAATAAAATATGCACATAATACGTAATTGCCCTTATGAATATGCATTATTACATTAAACTAATATTACTGATTTCATTTATCATCAAGTATAGGTGCTATATTTTGATGGTACATTCATGATTACAAATATATATCTAATTTGATTGCAGTAATTAATAACAGTGATTTTGATTGCACAGGCTCTCGTTTTGGTTCATTATGATTCATCGCATTGATAATCGTCATGTGTTTCCTTCCTGGCTTAGTCTCAAAGTAAGAGGTTGGTTGGCTAAATTTGAAGTTAAGCATAATGGGCGTAACCAAACCCTGACTCCTCCCAAGGGTGTCCGAATTTATTTCTTCAAACTAAATGCAAAGTAGTCCTATTAGTGAAATTTTAAAATAAAGTTACGCGCGAAGGTTGTAGTGTCTTGGAGGTTGTTTGTGAAGCAAATATCAGTGAAATATTTTTCAAGGTAGGTTATCACATGTAGGTACTGCTTTTAATACATAACGCAACTGATCAATGTTAATATGAATAATAAAATAAATCATTAGAAGGTAATGTTGTAGAAATGATCTTGTTTATTATGCAATGCATTTTTTGGAACAAAACTGAGAATGCGCTCATAGGATTATCATACTACATAATAGTAGTAATGCCAAAATTACCTTTTTGGACATAACGAACTGTTTATGTTTAGTTTTAAAATAACGYTGRTTATAATGAATAAATTATAAAAATTCCGCTATCCTTTATCAAATGTAATCAATAGCTTGACTACAAACCGCGAAAATGCCAAAATTATTTATCAGATCCAATAGATTTTACTGAAGTTTTTAAATACTTCGTTTTTTGGCACTTATTACATTTAAGAAAATGAAAAGCGTTTAAATACCTTAAATTTAAGGTAAAAAGACGTTTTTAATAATTAAAAATAAATACTTGGCCAAGAGGAAGATTATGAAAATAATGCCTAAACAGTTATTCATACAATACTGTAAAATAGTGCACAAACGCATATATAGTAACAGCACTGTTCTCCTTTAACGGCTACTTTCTAAATAACAAAAGATCGCGCCGAAACATGGAATGTATTAGTATCGTAAGTGTATTGAGTCCTAGTCAGGAGACAAAACTTAAAAAGGGAAAATCCCACTATCTCAGTTTAATAAAGAATTTCGGACTTATTGGCGATCAGTTTCAGTACTATGCTATAAAGTGTAGTTAATCCTACGTGCTATCCTTCAGACTATTCTTCTGACTATTTTCTGCAACTTAATAACAAATTACTGTTATTTTCTCTTATGCCACTTTCGCTTCCCAAAACAATACAATACAATGCAATACCTTTAAATTTGCTAAAACAAAGTTTAATCAAATAGTCATAAGTTTTTTAATTTACTTTCAGTTTATTTTGTTCCGTTCCACTAAAATCCACCACCACGTACGAATTACAATTCGATTCCTTCTTCTAAATATTTTATTTACTTAGTATACCTTGCTATTTAAGTTGATACATTTAAGCCAATGTTTATAATTTCATGTATATTTTCATTATATGATTCGAAGAAATAAAAGCAACCATTAACAATCTGTGGTGCTTCTTTTCTTGCTAAATTTTATTCGATGGTTTAGTGCTAAATTTATTTCTTTTTCACTTGCATCGACAAATGAATTCATTAGAAATAGAAAGTACGAAATAATCACGCAATTGCATTCTAACTTCTAACGGTGAATATAGTTCATGGATAATGTATCACCGACCTATAGGCACTTTTATGCATATCCAAATCTACAACAAATGAGTATTTAGGGACTCGCAATGGTAACTGCTTTTAGGCAGTTGACAAATATGATTATAATTAAAGCCGATTGTTTGTATGTGCTTTGTTTAACGTATTTTATCAGATAGCTTCGACGATCGTTTTGGCCTAGGTTTGAAGACTTTATAATTGCGATAATATTAACAACTTGGGACTTCTTTTACGTATTTACCGCAACTGCTAACTGATAAACACATGAAGCAAAACACATTCAAACAATCAGCTTGTTTCCAAACTATTTAATCAATTCAGAAAATTTCACAATAAATGTACCTTCAAAACCACTCAACCTATATAATGCTGTTACTTAAAAGAGTAAATGTAATTAAGATTTATTTATTTCAAAATAACGATAGATTGTTACATGAACAGATCTGTTTCAACGGAATGTTATGCAATTTAATCTGTTCTGGTAGTCAGCAGTCAGTTCATAGTATGTGATAAATTATTGAAACAAATCATATACCTCAAATTTTTTAAGAATAATGGCAAGATAAGAGATTCCTGCAACGAAAGTATTCACCAAAAGTTTTTAAGCCTCTTGGTGCAATTTCTGTATAGGTCATAAAGCAATAAATTGGTCCCCTAACATCATAGTTTTATGAAATTGTTTCGAGTATTAAAAAATCACTAGTTGTGATATTAACGTTATATTATTATAACATGTTGTCATGTCTGAGGAGGCATATAAAATACTTTATTAAAGCTTTAGTTACGTTAGCTAAGTGGACTCTGTAAGGATACATATAGTCTACACTGAATATACTATATATACATATATTGTTTGTAATAGAATGCTCTGAAATTAGACTCTGTACATTCTTTTATACAATGTTAAAATTTAATCTTCAATATATTTTTATTCGTTACAGCACATTTTATTGTTGTATTTTTATTTTGTCCACATGCACCAGGACGCTCTATATAAAAAACTACGTATTTCTAAATACAGTGTGTTAGTTTTGCTTTTGATATTGTTTATTTTGCCCTAGATGTATATATGACTATTCAAAAAATAACTATTATTATTAAGACACTTTTGTTTTCAGTTCTTCAATGTACAATGCCTCGCAAACGTCGGATATCAGATACCGTCGATTCAGATGAGGACATTGACGACTCTAAACATCCTCAAAGGAACGCCGCTAATGCAAGAGAAAGAGCTAGAATGAGGGTACTCAGTAAAGCGTTTTGCAGATTAAAAACTACATTGCCGTGGGTTCCGGCAGATACTAAGCTATCGAAATTGGACACTTTGCGTCTGGCTACAAGCTACATTGCACACTTAAGAGCCGTCCTGATGGACCAGCCAATGCCTTCTGATCAGTTACACAAGCATCCTTTAACACTGGTAAGTTTTTTTAACAATTACTTTATTTCAAAGTAAATTCTTGTTTTAAACCAGCTTATGTTGTATTGCCCTTAGTTGACAGACATAAGTAAACAGTCTGTTCACATTTCTATGCTAACCATTGGTTATTTGAATGGTTAGAGCAACGGTTAAATGAGGAATGTGTGCATTGTCTACAAAAAACATTTCAAATTCATTGTTACTTTTTTCAGTTAGAGATATTTTGAAAAAAAACTAAAGCTTGTCGGTTCAAATTTTGTTAATCTGCTTTATGTACTTATATCGGCCATATTGTTTTCAATAATGTACCATGCTTACTAAGTGTTTATTTGTACGAGAGATATTCACTTACACAAACTGTTCAATACGACAGCCGGTAACCATTCTGCGCCACACAGTTTTGATGTTTCACTTTAATGATCTTACAGCACCCCGCACTTTCTGTTATAAAATTTTTCTAATGTATCGTAGTTCAACACTAAATTTTTCGTTTTTAGTGACACCCCACAAATAAAAGTCAAGGTAAGAAGAATTGTACTTGTCCAATATTTGAAATCATTCTCTCATTAAAGTTTTCTCCCAAAAATGTTACAGTCACTAGCATTTTAGGGTTAATACTTATTACCAGTTTAATTGTATAATCAAAGATGAAAGGACCTATTAGTGATTATCGAAAATAAACATAAAAAGCTCAAAAAACAAAAGGGATATCAATTAACTACACCAGAGATTAAAACCAAATCGAACTTGAAATCTCTAATTTACCAGAGGTGGATTTTCAGTAGACCATTGAGTATAGTTATGCCTACTAAATACGTCACAATTGGTAAACCTTGTTTAATATTTTTCCAGGAACATCGGCATCATCTTCACATTTTTGCAGATAAAGCTTGCTATTTGTCATTGTACGTGGTTACTTTGTGTGGGTGTTATTTGTTTTTCTTCAACGTTTTAGAAACGCTGGATTTCGAAATTATAGGCTTTTGATTTACTCGACGATATAGCAAGATATACTGGGTATTGTTTTCACATATATCAGCATTGTAATTTTGGTAGTTAGCTCCTTTTAGTTCAAAGCTTTCAAAATTCACTAGATTTTGTTAAAAATTGTCAAGCGTTCTTATGGTGTTTCTGGAAAACGCTGAGCGTAATTCATTCAAGCATTTTTAAAACTTCTATAATATTTTTCCACCGTATCAAACTCATATTAACATCATATTGTTCCTAATTAAGAGTATATGTCGCGTACTTAATTTTACATCCCAATCCCACCCGTTTTACAGTTTTTGGCATTCAACCCCTAATTTTAACTTCATTCTCTCGGAAATTATTAGAGATAAAGATATTAAAAGATTTGACTAAACATATAGTCTTATAAGCTTCATTCTTAAAAAATTTAACAACCTTCTCCATCTACCACTTTCCATACTTATTCAAAACATCTCCTCAAAGAGTTTTTGTTGAAAATGTATTTTGTAAGAGTCGCTGTAGTAGTTTAAGTTACGCGGTTGAATTAACGGAATTTGCGAATATGGTTGTTGTTGGGTACTATTAAACATATGGTAGTGGATTTTGAGTGTTCCTATTAGCTGGAATATAGGGTCCAGCCAACTATAATAACTAGTACTGGAGCATTAAATATACAGGGTTTCTATAAATGATTCATACATCCAGGGTGCTTATGGAAATTATCGATAAAATCAATTTACCGCCTCTCACGAAAGTGACGTATACTTGTCATCTGTCGATTTTTGAATTACTTGATATCATATACTTATTAGCTTATTAGTTAATAAGTATATGCTTGATATATTTTAATATGAGAAAACGCCTGGGAGTGTGTATTTTCAACATATTCTGTAGTGTTTTGCGGGATAATTAACTAACGCCCGCGTTGCATGAATCATTTATAGAAGCCCTATATATGGTTTATTATTTAAACTAGTCAACTCAATAGATTTTTAAAAGTAACTGATTTTTACAGTGTTATCAAGATAGCTTAAAATAAGCTAATTTCGAAGTGCTGTATCACTGATTTTAAAAAAAATATGTGATACACAGATCTCAAATAAAGTGTTTAATTCTCCCAAACGATTGTATCTATAGACTTCTCGTATGTGCCTTGTGCCACTATTGGAAAATGTAAACGAATCTGTGTTACTAAAAGCAAAAAATATAGTAAAATATAATGTTCCTTAAAACGGCAACAGTTATGAATAATAAGATAATATTTTTTCGGATAGATAGCTGTCTCTTGAAAACACTGACAAAAAGTTAATAGTCTGACATTTCGATTACACCTGCAATCTTTGTCAAAGACGAAGAACCTCAAAATTTGCCTGACAAGTTCAAACACAATTTTGAAAGTAAATAAACAAATCACCAAGGATGCGAGACGTCATAGAAACAACGTGCCAGCCTGATAAAAAAGGAACCTAACGACGAAAAAGGAAATACCTACCTACTAGATATACACGAACTACTTGATAAAAGATAACTACAAAATAGCCTTCCAAATGTCACCTAACTCATAATTTCCATAATCCCTATTAAAATTATTAGTATTCCTATAAATTTCTATAGCTTCTTTTATTAGACGTTTGTGATAATATTTTTCTCTATGTAAAATTTTTGTTTTATCAAAATCAATCATGTGTTTAGTTAAATATGAGTGTTCAGCTACGGAAGATTTATCTATCTGTTGCAACCTAGTAGCACGTATGTGTTCTTTCAAACGCGTACCTACTTTTCTTTTAGTTTGACCTATGTAACACTTTCCGCAAGAACAAGTAATTTTGTAAACACCTTCACTCTCTAAATGTACTTTATCTTTAGTAGAACTTAAAATTTTATCTAAATTATTATATACCTTTATACCTTTCTTGGATGTCAAAATTTACAGAACAAACACTGGYCAGTTAGGACACAAGGTTTACAGAAAACCAACACACACAGACAGATATTTACATGCCACATCTCACCACCCTCCTTCTCAAAAGAATAGTCTTATTAGGACGTTATTTGTTAGAGAACAAAGGATATCAGACGAAAGTTCTGTACAAAAAGAAATATATCATCTTAAGTCAGCGCTAGTGAGAAATGGTTAAAGTAGTAAGAATATTTGGTCAGTTTTTAATAAAAGTGCTCATCCAAATCATGTAAATTCTCAGCCACGACAAAGTAAATTGAAGTTGAGTTTGCCTTATGTACAAGGCCTTTCGGAAAAATTAAAGAGGATGCTTAGAAAACACGATATTTTAGTTGTTGATAGTACATATAATAATTTAGATAAAATTTTAGGTTCTCCTAAAGATAAAGTACATTTAGAGAGTGAAGGTGTTTACAAAATTACTTGTTCTTGCGGTAAGTGTTACATAGGTCAATCTAAAAGAAAAGTAGGTACGCGTTTGAAAGAACACATACATGCTACTAGGTTGCAACAGATAGATAAATCTTCCGTAGCTGAACACTCATATTTAACTAAACACATGACTGATTTTGATAAAACAAAAATTTTACGTAGAGAAAAATATTATCACAAACGTCTAATAAAAGAAGCTATAGAAATTTGTAGGAATACTAATAATTTTAATAGGGATTGTGGAAATTATGAGTTAGGATGACATTTGGAAGGCTATTTTGTAGTTATCTTTTATCAAGTAGTTCGTGTATATCTAGTAGGTAGGTAGTTCCTTTTTCATCGTTAGGTTTCTTTTTTATCAGGTTGGCACGTTGTTTCTATGACGTCTCGCATCTTTGGTGATTTGTTTATTTACTTTCAAAATTTTGTTTGAACTTGTGTCAGGCAAATTTTGAGGTTCTTCGTCTTTGACAAAGATTATAGGTGTAATCGAAATGTCAGACTATTAACTTTTTGTCAGTGTTTTCAAGAGACAGCGATCTATCCGAAAAAATATTATCTTATATTATGGACGCTGAAAGCATTCACCCTCGTATAGTTATGAATAATGTTAAACATATTTATTGCAGGTAATGAAATGTAAAAGATATAGCTCTAAATTTAATTTTGGATACAGCGTTTTTGCAATTTTTATCTTTTAATCGTGCTACAACTTTCCATCTTCATACTTAGTTGCCTCATGAGCTTGATTAACCAGTTGTAAACCAATAATTTTTTTTAACTAACAACCCTAAAAAGCATTTAGGCTTACGTTTATAAAAAAAAATTGCGTTAAAGGAAATTGTATTCAGCTACGCTGTGATGTAAATTATGAAAACAGAAGCAAATGTGCATTACAATATACTTTCACTTAGTTTTAACATTAAACAAAACAATCCCAATTACTCGTATTCTCTTTCATATTCCCTGTCCTTTTTGTATCAGAATGTGGGAGGTTTAAATTCAAAATGCAGCATTTTTCGTAACAACCTACACTCGCTGTCTGTCGATAGACTTGATATTTTTTCGAGACTTGGCTAACTCCATGTATTTTCGATACACTATCTTTTTTAGTAGCCACTACGTGACTGCTAAAGTGATGTCTGTGCTTAAATCCATAAAAATTCATAATATTTCAAGAAAAATGGCAGATTTCGTTTTTTTTTTAATTTTCACGATGGCTGAAAGTTGAAAGACACTGAATTTGTACGCGTAAATGTACGTGCGTCTATATGGAGCACTGAACAAGTTTCAGGCGCCTAGCGATTTATCAGTCATTTAAAGTAAACCCATTCTTTGCAGTAGGTACTATTTATAGGTGTTATCAATCTTTTCATAATTTCGAACACGTAAACAAAATTACCAACTGTTTGATCGCTCCTTGATTTAGTTTTCACTAACTTCAATTGCTCGGTCAAGAGTTCCTTTATTTTTGGATGGTGGTTTCCATTCAGCTATTGATATTTTGATCGACTGTAAAAAGCAGACTTCAAGCAACTTTCTATTTAACAGTGAAGCTACTGCCTTCAATTTTTGAATAGCTAATTTTCTTCTGCCTTATAGGTTGTTATTTCTTATGGATTGGTCTTTTTAAGTTCATACGTAGATCCCCACTTTACTTGCCCTTCTTTCGAAAATTTTTGACCCCGCTGTTGCTAAAGTTAAAGTGATGCATGGTTTTCATATCCTTCATAGTTTACTAATGAAATCCTTAACCATACTAGATAGAAGGTTTCTATGCTTAAAAAATTCAGTCGTTTCCGTAACGAGATTCAATTTAAAGTCTACAGGCCTCGAGCAAAATCATGAACTACTGAAGCTACAATAATCATCTACAGGCTATTGAAAGCCACCTGTAAGGGGATAAAAAAGAATTCTGGTCGATAACCAATAACAAAAAAGGGGAACTCTTGTATTCCCGGCATTATGCACGCTAGCGGCAAGGAAATCGAATCTGATCAGGCCATTGTGGATGCATTTGTCGTTTTTCTTTAATGTGTTACCCCCCTTCTGGTCCTTTAGATATTCCAGTCAATTACTTTTATGCACATAATAATGCAACACTTGTTCGATGCAAACATTTGTCTAAAGTCGATAATCTCCCGTCTGTCCACTCCTGGAAACTATTGACTCCCTTACTTCAGGAGTGGATGAAATTCCACTTTTCAACTTAATTCTTAAGACGCCTATCCTTAAGGATTTTGCCAGGCTTTGACGTGGTTCTGGCGTCAAATTTGTGCCAAATTTAATATTCCCATCTTGATGATGGCCGTTACAAGAGCACCTATCTCCAAATAGTACGTTCCTAAGCGCGTTTAAACCATTAGGCTTCATATACGAAAACTGCTCTAACTTAAAGAAAATGTGAAATTCTTCCAATTGTTGTTTTGTAATTTAATAAGATCTAAATTGGAGTATCGCTACTCAATTTGGTGCGCTGACTACAAGATTCATACTGACTTAATTTAAGCTATTCAATGGCGCTTTCTGAAATATTTAGCTTTTTTCCTGCACTGAGTATATCCTGAAAAAGGTTTAGACCAGTTTGACCTCCTGGACAGTCGAACTGTATTGTGTCAAGTTTCTATGGATGTTCATGTCCAAACTCATGTTTATTGTCCTCCCAATTTAGTTTTAGGCATGCACCAATATTCTACTGCTGGACTAGTCGTACCAGCACACTAGCAAGAGCTCCGTTAACCACTATGTGGAACAACTTGAACCTAATATCCGATTGCTGCACTATTTATTTCGTAATCATATCTATAATCCCTAGGCCCTTATATAGAACCTTAGTAAATATTTTGTGACTTAACTTATTTATTCACTTTTGCTTGGTGTATGAAATTTAAAATTTAATTAACTACGCTAACATAGGCGTAGCAAACTCATTGCCCGCCCCAGAAATATGAACACTTTCGTTCTTGTCATTTTGAGAAAAATATTAAGTACGTCACAAATATACTTATATTATTATTAAAAGCTTCACATTCAATGTTTAACAGGAAGTTCTACTGTTCTTACGCTTAATATAAATACTGTTGTGAAATAAAAAAAATTTAGAACAAATGTTCTAAGGTATACAAACTAATTCAGGCAACGTTAGCGTTCCCAGTGATCTAAGCCAGATGAGAAATGAGTTTTTGATAAAAACCTAGTTAAGGACAATTATGCCTGAAAATTGTTTTTCGCATGTCTTGGCTGTATATAGAAAATGCAGCAACGAAAAATACAATCACTTCTCAAACAATTTTGAACAGGTTCAGCAAAAAGAGAAAAAGGCAAAGAAAACGAAAAATGTTAACAATGTAAAATGAACCTATTAAAATTTAGTTTCATCCAACATAGTCAGACCTTTACCTTTACTGCAGACTATGTATGATGATAGTTATGAAATTTAGAGGAAGTGACATTGGTGTTATTCCGGTGACTGATAAAATCATTGGGAGTATTCTGCTTTCTGWTTATATATTGTTTTTATTTCTCTATCTTCTGCTGATATTTATTTATTGTAGTTGGGAATGAGCTAAATGATTCGATTGTCTTTGTCAGTTAGTGTGATATCCGGTCTGTTGCAGGTTACTGTATGGTCTGTGTGTATAGTCCTTTGATTGCTATAGCTTGATGTACGATAGTTGCTACTTGATTGTGTCTATCGGTATATCATGTGGATACTCTTACAGCCTGCACACGTTTCTGTTTTGAAATTACATTTTCTGCATTTGTCATCATCGATCTTCAGTTAAAGTAAATATTTGCTGTAGTTTCTTGTATTGATAACATGGTCTTAAATAATAATAGAAACCACAAAAACTGCAGTTTCAGTTGCAGGTATCTTTTGTTTAGTCATTTTCAAGTTAGCCCAGGATGTAGGCTTTCTGGTGTTGCCAAATTTTTGTGTTGCTGTCAATGTATCAATTTAGCGTCGTGCAGCTTTCTTATGTTGCTAATTCCTCTTCCTTCCTTCGATCTTTCGAAGTTTTTTATTATTAGGTATTATTAGTATTAGTATTAATATTATTATCATTTCATTATCATCATTATTATTATTGTTATTATTAACGATTTGGGGGCATGCTTCTTCTTACCTCATTCAAAGAATGTACAGTACAGGGCGCTTAAATATGTGATGTGTACGGCAAACGATGAGGTTGAAGCCTTTGAAGAAGGTACAGTACTTTCCGCTAAAAAGCTTTTTCTATTATATAGAACTGTTATAAAGTAACCAATGAATCTTCAAAACAATCTTCCACAAGCGGAACATAATTACAACACTCGATGCGTGACTGACGGAAAACTAGTAATTAATTCCTAGAGAAACAAATATGAACACAGAACCATCCACGTTAGCTCACCAAAAATTTACAATGGGTTGCCATCTTATATGCGTGGGGGAAAAGAGTTGAAAAATTAAAAAAACCAATAATAAACAAAACTGAATATGTCCTTATGTGTATAATACGTTTGTAAGAATGCCACTGATAAGTATCCCTTAGTGACTACGACTAATTAATTTGCATCAATAATATGGATATGACTGTAACTTGATAATATGCTTTCTAATTATTATTATTATTATTATTATTATTACTATTATTATTGATTGGTTGCTTGGTTTAGAGAAATCTGTTTCATACCATATAGTTCGGTCACAATACCTACTTATATCGTAAAATAATAATAAGCATTCGTTAATTATTACATTACCAGTTATTTACAGTTTCCTTGTGCATGCGTGCCGGCTAAATCGTAAAAGAAGCGCAAGGGTAATTTTCTTGAAATTCAGATAATTTTAGTGTGCGGTTTGCTTATATTGGGAGCGCGCTTCCATACGGCACTTCGCTAAAATAAACATCTTAGATGTCATGTCAATGGCATAATTAAAACACAGGCAAATGTTTCCAGCTGTTGTACGCGGGAAATAAGAACGCTTTGTTTTGATTCGCTCCTTAATAACAATAGCAACTTAAATTTAATGACATGTAAACAAGAAGATATTGAATTTTAGGAATCGTTGCAGTATAAATTTGGGATTGTATTTAAGATTTTGGGCTTAAGATATTTAAAATTATCAACGGTGTGCTGTTATTGGATGCTATTTTTTTTCAAGGTTTTGATTGATCCGAAAGCAAAAAAAACCGTTATTTTTGCCGCAACGCAAACCAGTATATGTTTAAATACGCGCGTTAAACAATTTCACTCTTAGGTCCTCAGTTTAGTTATTGTTATTTATTTATTAAAGGTAAAAATTATTATTATTATTATTATATTTAATATGTACAAAGAAAAAAGTTAAAAACAACGAAACTGAACCAAAAACTATTTAAAAATCTGTTTCTGTTTATATAATTTCAAAGAAATTTCCGCGTTTCAGAAAATCGAATCGAATTGGAAATCAAGAAATCGAAAAGGTTTCCCTTGTAGTTTAGATATAATAAAGCAAAAGTCTGAAATGGGAAAGTACTTAATTTGACAAACTTATTCGTTCAGTGTAAAGCAGTTATACACAATGTTCTTTGAGGAGTTTGCATATTCAGATATCATACTGTGCAATGGCTAGCACAACATATGTAGTCTTAATCTTGACAGTAGGTACTACCCCTATTTTTTCAAAAACATATCGAGACTTCAACGTAATATTAATAATTCTTGTCGTAGTGTATGTACTTTATAAGGAAATACTGAAAGGGATCTAGATTCATTTTTTACAAATCACATCTAGAAATTACACCCATTACCACTTAAAATCAATAGTCAAAGAAATTATTTTAAAACAGCATATATTCATTTTTACATAATTTTCTATAGAATGGTGTAGTTAATCCGCTGTTGATTTCAAGGAAATTTTTAGTAGCATAATTAAGTCGGTTTTGTTTCGATGAATTGTTTGACTGCGAATGAATTTCTTCTTATTCTGCATCAACTACCTTACATTAAAGTCTCATAGTTTTTGTAATAATCAATTAAATATGCTGTGCTGTCTGCACAGTAACCAACTACAGATAGATCTATTTCGCTATTGCAGACAGCACGGCATAGAACTGGTTTTACCTATATACCAAACGCTTGGTATGATGTAAGTAGAAATTTACAAGTCACTTCCTTTAGGAAGTAGTTCCCGTAATGGCAGTTAGGTGGCTTTGTCATCATGTCAGTGTAATGCTGACAGATGACATTGCCATCTAAATTTTTACTTAAATTAAATAATTTGTTTTACAAGAAACTCAATGTAGTATGCAGGGCTAGGTCGAATAACTTTGCTGGCTAAAACTACTTTTTTTTAATTTAGTACGAGATAATTTATGTGGGTACATTTTTATTTTCCTTCACTTTCGGTGCAACTAAAATAGAACGTCCTGCAATATTTCGATTTCTTTTAATACAAAATAAAAAGCTGCATCAAAAAAATATTTATGCTCAAGAAAATAAGGACTGCCGAGAAATGCACTGTGCTGTAAACTGTTAGGCTCACAAGTCATTAAAATATAATAAAATTCGTCTGAATATTTTAGTTTATAATTGGCAGGTGTCTGTAGCGGAACTGGGAAAACTATAAATATGCTAGAGACTGTAATTCTAAAATAAAAATAATATTCTTTGGCGTTTGCCTGAAGAAGATACAAAATGAAGATTAGACTTCGAGAACCAAAGTCTTTTCTTATGCAGTAATATTTTACGTTAATGGTAGTGCTTAACAGAATATCCATCATGAAACCTATATAGTGATGCTTATTTAAATTAATAGATAAATGAGATTACGCAACCACTTGCAACTCTGTTTTCAATCCAAAATATGGATATTTAATAAAAAAAATAGAATTTCAGTGCATTCTGCTAGTTAAATTAATTTTCTAGCCAGCTTTTCACCACTAGATCTTTTTTGCCAGGTTATTAAAATGTTAAGTATACAAACATTGAACCTACAACAGTAATACAGTATTGCTCAAGAAATCAATCGCGTTATGTTACAAATGATATAAAATATTTCAAAACACTAAGTTTATATTGTAGTGCAATATGATTGTTTATTGAATGACATATTAATTGTCTCACAAATAATATGATCGGATATCTTCTTAATTTTGTCCATAAAATGCCTTGATTATTTCTAAGTAAACTGCTTGGAAAGTTTACTTGACAGCTCTTCTCTTGTATTTTCAACTATGTTGGGTAGTTTATATTCTGCATCCAAAAATGGAAGAATATCAAAAAGGGATAACACATTTATGATAAACCAAAGTGATAAAACATTTAAAATATCACATTTACCTTCTTTATTTTTTACTATATTGTAATAACACCAAATTGAAAACAAGTAGGTGCCTATGAAAGCCTTTCCGGGGAGAGAGACCTTGGCGCATTTTCCTTGTATCCAATAGATGCATTTCATTTCATTTTAAGTATAGCATTTCCTAGAGAGAAAGGAAGGTACCCAAAGTGCGGACAATAGCACAATTTCTTCGTAAATGAAGTGAAAAATTCGCTAAAGGGGGTTCTGTTCCGGAACTTACATATTCATAATTAATCATATTAAGCAAACGGGTTAGCTTTGGGAGAGTAATATACATGCTATGTTTAAGTTTAGAGCTAATGTATCTTAGTAACGGCGCAATGTATAATAATTTAAATCAATATTCTTTTTGTGCGAAGAGTTGAATTCTAAGTTTTTATTTACTATTTCTAGTTTTGATAGGTGCTTAAACATGCATGCACTTAAGACGTCAACAATTTGCTATTTTTATGTTTTCAGACCTGGCCGTTTAGCTTCCAAAGACCGGATTCGTCAACGGATGTTGGAATGGAAAGGGAGTCTGTGTCCGCTTGGAGCGAAGTACCTATTCAACCCCTCGTCCGAGACAGGGACGTATCGTATTACTACTAATTTGTCTGAAATATGAAAGTCATTATATATGTTAGAAGATTATCTCGGCTTATGTTTGATGATGTCAGTAGTGAATTGCGCACACATGTATACGTATGTAGCAGTGAATGCTTCAGTTTATTTATTATTATTATTATTATTATTGTTTTAGTTATAATGATGCTAATGATACAATTATAACATATAGGTAGCTATAAATAATAAATAATTTATAACATGCATGACTGTTTTTTTAATTTGTTACAAATACCACGCTACTTTGTGAAAAACTAGTAATAATAGACCAAATACAATGCATTATATATGTAGGATATATAGAACAAAACGTATAACAGTGTAGCAAAGTTTGTGTAAATGCCACTTATTAATATACGTGTTTCATATTTACTATGGATAATTGCTATTTCTGATTTATTTTTCTAATTGCTTACATTATGCACATCCTTAAATTTATGAAACAGTATTAATAATTTTTATAGTACTGTTCTCTAGGCATCATCAGACGAATATCAAGGTTTACACTATATTGTGTCTGATGCAGTTTCAGTACTAGGTATGCGCTTACTTGTTCAAGCAATTATATTATTTTACACCTTAGAAAGTATTTGTGCAGCGGTGATGCTAAAAAATAAATGCAACACATTGACGTATCTCGTTTCGCTAAATTTTATTTTTAAATTTACGTATGTTGTAAAGTAGGAGAGGGTAGGTAAGAAATAATACCTGCCCAGTCCTATGGATATTTCGTTCCTTTGTTTTAGACTGCTTGGATACGCATGTGCAAACAAACTAACGAAGGGGTTTAAATTTCTGCGATTAAATTGCCGATATTTCAAACATTCAATTTAACACCTCAAAATTTAGACAATTTTGAAGTAACAAAGCATCTATTTCTTTTTAAATATGTATTTCATTCATTTTATAGATATCGGAAATATCATACCTTTATGAAACTGGAAACCGCCTCGCACAACAAACCACAACTTTGGAAATGCAATACCTCCGACTAATCGCTTCCACGCCTCTGTCACAAATTTAAGGACTGTTAATGGACCAGATGTCATCAACAGATTATCCCAACAGTATAACATCTCCCTATATTTATGTATGTACCTAAGCATCAAATTTCACATAATCCATTGGTTGATTAAGTGCAGATTTTTGTAATGCAAATTTCTGGAATTTGAAGTATTACTTCTTGAGTATTTAGTAGGTAGTGAGTAAATTATTCATATATAATTGTAATATAAAATTTTTCTAAATGTCAACAATTTTTTATTTATTAAATCAATTGTAAAACTTTTACACAAGCAAGGGGGCAAGTTTCGCAAGTATTTACTTTCTGTTTTAAGGTTTGGTAATAAATCTCAGCTAGGCAAATCAATATTATTGCAAACTTTTACCATACCGTTGGTGTATTATATATGTTATACGAAATGAAACATTATGATTAAACTTCATGATTATATTTTTGGGTCGATAAGGCCTTATTGTAGAACATTTTAAATTATTTTTTAATATAATATCAATGTTGTATTACCTAATAGAGTAACCTGTATATTTGAGTTTCAGTTTCTATGATCCAAATAACTGGAATTATCAATAAGGTTAACCTCACTTAAGCTTTACGGTTTTTCATTTTGTTTTAATTAAGCTACTTCTTCATCTTAACACTTGTTTCCGTATCTGAAAACAAATTTATTTTTTTTGCTCCACGTGTAAAAAAACTGATGTAATAATTATTTATACATACCTCACATATACATACATGGCATAAGCTTATTTTTAGAAATCAGTCTGATTTTAATAAAATTTATATTTATCAAGTCACCTATGGCATTTTGACGAGAAAGATTTACTTGTACATTTAGATAAGGAAAGACGGAACTAGGCGTTTGGTGCATATATCGAAAGTGTTACCAGAAACGAAAAGCCACCATTTTAACTGCATCTGACAGGACTTGTCAAACACCGTAGGTTTTACACGATATTCTGCAATATTAAGAGGTTTTTCCCAAACAAAAGCAATAGTGCAGCATGGTTTTATGTGTAGCTTGTAGGAATAAAGGTTGGAGTGAAAAAAATCAGCTTCCATGATGAGTAACAGAATTCAATTTTACGGCATGCTTTCAGTGGCGTAGGCCAATTTTCTTTATATTTGCTATCTAGGTACCCTATATTATATATATATGCTAGTACGTCACTGCCAATCGGAGCCATTTAGTAATATTTTAACTTATTACATGCGGTGTCCATCTCTTTTCCTTGTCTAAGCTTGTAACTAATAGCAGGTATATAGTAAAATACATTATTAGCAATATTAGATATGTACTAGTTCAATTGAAAAAGGAAATATGTAAAAAAAACGACAAATAGTAGTGGCTTATAGTCAGCGATCAAAATGACTCAGTGGCAGCTCGTGCTTCAAGTCCGAGGGGGTGCGCAAACATAAATACTAATTAACCTAAAAAATCTACCTGATGACCAGAAAGACAGGGCACATCAAAATGCTTTTATTATATCGTCCATTGAATGAAAAATAACAAAAGTCATAAAAAAGTATCATAGCACGAAGCACCTAACTTAGAAACACAAACAACAAGGCTAGAGTTAGTACGAGCGGCTAAATAACAGACTGGGCTCGTGGGCTCCTCCGCCAACTGCGTCTTGCGCATGCGTGCAGTATATCTAAATGAAATTCCGGAATTCAACTGAAATTTTCGCGGTATATATTTTTTAAATGTGTTAGATTATTAATTTTTTGTTTTGGGAGGGGTTTTATATGCGTAAAAATGTTTTGTAAATACTTAATTCAACAAAACCTTTTATTCATAAAATATAACACACTTATTGTGTGGTATAAGTGGTAATGTAGAGCCATAAGGTATTTCCAAGGAGTTGAATTATGTTCTAATAACAGACTGCTGACTGGATAAAATAATTTTATTAATGAAAATAACGGATTTAAGTAAATTAAAATCATAACTACGAAAAATTTATTTTATTGGACGTAAATAAAAAAGGTATAACAAATACGATAGACAGATAATAATAAGGTAATCGGTAAATAATTAATATAACATTTAACTATTGGGGGTAACGTAATTAATCCCTTTTTACATTATAATTTGCTTGTAATGAAGTAGTTAGAAAGTGTTGACTTCTCTATCAACGACTTCTACAGTTTAAAATCTGGAATATTAACAATGGTTTTAATATTCAATACTATTTCTTGAATTTTCATTCACTCATCACTTATGCTAGCAATATGTAGTTTCTCGACGTCAATACTTTTATTATGGATTTATTCCAAATGATTTATGATGACAGAGTTCTACTAAAAAGAACAAGAGCAACCTGCTTCTAAACATTTGCTACTCTACACGGACTGCGAGTAGGTAGCACATATCACCTTTGCATTATGTACTTTTAAATAATGTTTATTTAGGTTAATTTGGTTAGAATGAATTTATTGCATACCAGACACATGACTGCCATCATTACTTAAAAACAAAACAAGTTACGATTCTAATAGGTTCTATATAAAACGAAAATGAGCAGGAGACAGAATTATGCAAAAACATAAACAGGACACGCATGCATAACAATAGGAGCCCGTTCTGTGATTTAGCCGCTCCTGAGTTAGTATATTTACACCAACTTAATTGCTGTGCAATGTTAACTTTCCCAAATAACGCATATTCCATACAAGCTTGCAAGTGTGCTTTAGACTTTTCGTGTTTTTTATTTTTTCTTGTAAATGATTTAAGTCTGTGGCACCTGCACGAGTCCAAGTTTTATGTGTTACTGAGGTAGAAAACAGCAAGCACGGAAAACAGAAAAAGGAATTTCTTACATCACATCCACAGATCCATTTGTTGCGATTGTAAATATCTGGATTAAAACGCCTAGTAAAGGACCATCCTTCCTTCTTCCTTGCACACGTTTGTTTAAATTTGGAGTAGGTCTCTACAATGTTTTTATTTCGATTTTTGCATTCACGTCTAGCAAGGAAAAATTGTCAACAGAATTTTTATTATCAGCACTACCTCCAGCACCATCTCTATCATTAATACTAGTGCTGCTACCACAACCACTTCCACTAGTCGTGTTAGCCATTTTTTCAAATTAGTTCAGTCACTTTAGAAAAAAGAAAATATCGGCCGTCGACCGCACCGCATAATCCGAGAATCTACAATTGGCTATTTCAGCGTTTCTTTTTATTATACATTCCGAACGATCCAATTGAAATAAGACTGCGTGTTTTTTAAATTTCTTTCAATATTGCCTAGAACTTGAGATATTAATTAATATAAATTAAGGAATTCCGTTGTGACGTCATAAGTGAATAATCAGGTTGTACCGTGTTGAAAAGAGAGGGATAAACAACAATCGGAGTAAGTAGCAACATCGTATACAGCTGACCACTGACAGTACAGTGACAGCTGAGCTGAATTATCTGTAAACGCGCTTTTTATGTGTTGTGTTTGTTTTTTGTTTATCGTTCGTTATTCTTGCGTTAATTAAGCATCATCAAACACAAATCCAACACCGGCACAAAATGATAACATTTAGAAAACCACGTGCGTTTACAAACAGCTTATTTGACGCCTGACATCCGACCGTGATTTGACAGACACAAAGGAATGCAAAGTAACACTGTTGTCAAGTTGCGTATTTTCGTTTTCAGTTAAGTCGTCACATCCTTTGGAGGGCGTTTTAAAATAGTTCAACTTTGACTTGAATATTCACGTACTTAAATACATTTTTATACTAACCAAAATATGGAATTATTTGCATATGTTACAATTAGTAAGGAAACTATATTGAATTCCGTAATTTTTACTTCACTGAAATACCCAATTCTGCCCGGCACGAACATGCACCAACTCGGTGCCACAAGAGTCAAGGGAGAGACGGTCTACTTTGGCTCCCGAGTTTGCGCATGTGCATGATTACCTACAAATGCGTTACGAGGCGAGATTAATTCAAATTCGAAGGAGATAAGGCACACTAAAACAGATACATAGTTAGCATATTACCAATGTACAGGGTGATCAATTAAGAGATGTAACCGATCTTATACCATATACGATAAGTTCTAGAGCTTTTGGGAAAAATAATCAACTCAAGGGGCAAAGCGAAATTGATAGAAATTATTTTCGGATTCGTAAAACCACCAAAAAATTAATAAATGTATGCAACAATTAGTAATAAAAAATTATCTCAACAAAACTGTCATTTTTGCACGGAATATGTTTTCAAATAGTAAGCAAAACTGTCTGTCTTGAAAACAGACATTGTAAATAAACAATTCAGTCAGGTAAAAATTAGATTTTAAATTCAATAATTTGCAACCTTAATTCCTATATATTTAATCTTTTGCCAATTAAAAATGTTGTTTCTAATGCATATTATGTGACAATTATCAACATATCCTATACATATAAATGACCAATATTGTTAGAAAAAAACGTAAGTCTTCTAAGTTACACATTTGAACTCCTTATCATAGGTCGTGAAATTAAAGTAAAACTGAACACTAATTATTCGGATAAATTGTAAAAGTAAAACCCATCATGGCTATTGACAAATAAAAAAAAAGCTTGCGCGTGCGCATGATGCCACATCGTCGTGGTATTTATTTGTCAATAGCCATGATGGGTTTTACTTTTACAATTTATCCGAATAATTAGTGTTCAGTTGTACTTTAATTTCACATCCTATGATAAGGAGTTCAAATGTGTAACTTAAAAGACTTACGTTTTTTCTAGCAATACTGGTCATTTATATGTATAGGATATGTTGATAATTGTCACATAATATGCATTAGAAACAACATTTTTAATTGGCAAAATATTAAATATATAGGAATTAAGGTTGCAAATTATTGAATTTAAAATCTAATTTTTACCTGACTGAATTATGATTGTTTACAATGTCCGTTTTCAAGACAGACAGTTTTGCTTATTATTTGAAAAAAATTTCCGTACAAATTATCGTTGAGATAATCTTTTATTACTAATTGTTGCATACATTTATTAATTTTTTTGGTGGTTTTACGAATCCGAAAATAATTTCTATCAATTTCGCTTTGCCCCTTGAGTTGATTATTTTCCCCCAAAGCTCTAGAACTTATCGTATATGGTATGAGATCGGTAACATCTCTTAATTGATCACCCTGTACATTGGTAATATGCTAACTATGTATCTGTTTTAGGGTGCCTTGTCTCCTTCGAATTTGAATTAATCTCGTCTCGTAACACGTTTGTAGGTAATCATGCACATGCGCAAGCTCGGGAGCCAAAGTAGACCGTCTCTCCCTAGACTCTTGTCTCGCTGCCTTGACACTGAGTCCTGAAGCAGCGTTGCCAGAAAAAAATCCGTTGTTCCGTAGATGGTACCTGAAATCGGTAGATATACCGTATAATCCGTAGATCTGGTAACGCTGTCCTGAAGTGTGTATCAAAAGAGCGCACGGGATTTGGCCTAGTTCACGCGTTTTTACGAAGATATCAGATTCTTTTGCGGCAGAAAATTGCATAAGGTATGAGCGCCGAGCACCAGCGCTCCTGGATAGAGATGTGGTCGGGTATGTCTGACTGCCGCGGCGCGGCGTAAACGGTGAACGTTCTACATTCATATAGGTACCCTTGGAAAAGAAAAAAAAAATAATGTTTACTTACTTTATTAGTCAATTAATTTGTTTATTTACTAAATTCCTATTTTCTTAATTTCTTAGGAAGTGCGCGGGCGCGCTTATGAACGAACCGCCCCTGATCTGACTACCTAAATACAAATGTATCCTCTTCCTAAAACACTCGGCAAGTTTGGCATTTCCGGGCTCACGCGCTCACGTCATGGTCAGCTTCCTGATATTATCATATATTGTCGAGGGTTCGCCATAAACCACTTATTTTGCCTATTGCCATTAAAATCAGTTGAAGTCAGGTAATTGTGAAAACTGCATTTGCTAAAACTTTGTTTTTTCGAAGCCACGCCGTTGTTCTTATGTTCTATGCTAAAATAACTTTAGTAATTAAATAATTCTTCATAATGCAGCGTAATTCATCTAATATTTGAATGCGAATATATTTTACATTACATATATATTTTACTTAAGAACAATAAATGATGTGAATCTATGGTGCACACGTACTTTGTACAATTACATATACCTAATTAATCTTTAAATACAACACTAAATACTATTTCAGTGCAGTTAATAATTTTAAATTATGTTGTACTGTTAATAACACTAAAACAAATCAATGCTATTCTACGAGCTTCAGAGACTACAAGAAGCTTTGCAACCATCGGTAGTTCCTCAGTAATTTTAGGTGGTCCCCATATATATTTGCGAAAAGTACTGCATTTACCTATTGACTTACTGTAACATAGTTTAACCACCTTGTTTTCGAACAAAAGACTGTCTCAATAGTGCTATGTACGAGTAAGATGTTTTCAGTATCTGCAGTTTTAAACAATTAGGTTTCTTTCACACAGTAATCAAAAAACTTACTGTAATTACGGTTTCCGTAGACATTGTATAAAACGACCCAACCGAAAGTTTGAGGGGTCTCTGTGCACGCATCATTATGAAAAGTAAGTTCCTTTTAATTCTAGGACTGCAAGTATACCATTCGCTTTCCCATATAACTTGTGAAATACTGCCGCTCTAGCATGTTAAAAAAAGTGTGAATGTTTTTTAACAATCGCCTATGCATGCAATTACCTCTATGAGAATTTCGTTTGCATGCCAGTAGTATAGAAATAGTTGAATTAACATCGACAGTAGATACTCCATTGCAAGACACTGACGTACGCCAATACCTGCCTAGAAATAGGAATGACAAAATAACTTCAACATTGATGTTTTAGCAATTACATACCACCATGACTTGCATTGCGAGGACGCCTATTTGCATAGAACAAATTGCAAAGTCTAATAGCATAATCCATTTCATGAAGTCGTCTAAATCTTGAGTATACCTAAAATTCAATAGCCATGCAAACATCCAGCGTTTAATTTGCTTTTAACGAAGTAATGAATACATTCTTTACACTTCTCGTTCACATAATAAGTAAAATACTTTTTAATCGAGTACTTGAACTGCTTTTATTTTATTTCAGTGTAACTCAATAAAACATGCACATTCCAAAAATGAAAAAAGTAGGTATATATTATGTATAAATGATCACTTACGTCTAGTTATACCTGTACAAGCATATAACTAATTTTAAAACAATGTACAAACTACTACTAGATACAAACGTTTGCCACCGGATTTCATTTCACATATTCTTTCTATATGGCAGATAAGGTTTGATAATCTCTTTAGCTACATCGAATATGAAGTTATAATGCTTGGTTTAAGCTTTTTCAAATATCTACTGTTTTATTTTTGATTTTGATTCCGTTGTCCGCGGATGCATCCGTAGCCTTATTCGACAGTCTTACTAGCCTGGAACTGCATCGCGTGACGTCACACCAGTGGCTAGTATCGTTGTGTAGCAATACATAGGAAATGGGGCCGTTAAGATCTATTTTTCAAAACTTTGGGGAAACCGCTATGATACGAAACAACGCAACGAATCGAAAATATTGAAAATTAAATTTCTGTAAAAAGGTTCCGCGTGCCATATATCTACATTAGTTTAGGTTCCGAGATAAGTTGTAAATTCCCAATTTAAGTCGAAAAAATAATAAAAAATTGATGGCTCTTCTACGCCTTTGTAAATGCCGGCCCTGTTCTGTGACAATTGAACCAAATGTCAAAGTGTTAACGGTATTCATTGTATTTTGGTAGTTGTCGATGTGGTTTTTCACAAAATTATTAATCTATTTAAAAGAATTAACAATTGTGTCATTAGAAATTAGTTGATCGGTTATGTGTGGTGTGTATAGTGTTGCTAATAACTTCAAACCGAGAAAAGCTATTTAATCTCGGGTTTTTACCACAGCCTTTGCTAAATAATAGCATACAAAACAGAGCCAAAAATTGTATATTGTTACTTAATTTTTTCCGAAAATAAAGGAAATGGTTACTTTTTTGTAAATTTGTGTGTCGTAGGTATACTATATTGACTATAACTTCAAAAGGGGAAAAGCTATCAACTATGTGTTTACCATAGTTTTTCCTAAACAATAGCCTATATAAGATGAAATGAGAAAAGTACGCCGTCCTATTTAGTTTTTTTTAAAAATCAAAGAGAAAATTCCTTTTTTGTATTCTTGGGTACTGTTTGGGAAATAACTTCAAAACGAAAAAACACACTCCCTTGAGGTTGTCACCTCTCTCTTTCGAGGCGAGTTTTGTAAAGGATGAGTGCTACCTTTAAAGGGCTTATAAAACGAGGTTTTTTTACGATTTTTCTATTTTACGTGATTTCCGTCTTCTACATAAGAAAATGTGAGAAATTTAATAATAAAAAAATTTGCGAATTTTTAACCTAGGCGTCATCTTTGACAAGACCTATGACAGTTACGACGCGCGACGTTACTAGCTGGAGTTTGTTTACTGTTCCCTCAGAGTTTTTTAGCGATATCAACACTAAAAAATCAAAAAAAATCTGTTACATAATGGCCCTGTTATGATATGCAATTGCGTTCCGTAATGGTTTAGTTAAGAACGCGAAATAGAAAAATATATTTATTTAAGAACTTCAAAATATTATTAGTGAATTTCCCTGATGCAATTTTTATTATTTTTTGTCAAAGTGATAACATTTTAAGATACAGTCTTAGTGAATCACCCTGTAAATAATAGTTATTAAGATATAAATATATTAGAAAATACGTTAATGTTTTATTTGGTTTGAAAAACACAAATAGACAGGTTTCTGTTCCCAACAGTAGCTAAGATCAACTACTTTATTAACTCTGTAACCATGTGATAGCCAAAGTTTAACTTTAAATCAGGTAGGTGTAGCTTAAAAACAAGCTGATTGTTTTGAATGTGTTTTATTTCACGTGATTTATCACGAAACTCTGTCAATCACTTCGACCACAAAAGAAATAGCTTGCTTGCCATGGAAATGCATGACATGCAGAAACAAAAAGTAGGCTAGAAACGAAAAATAACTGGCAAAAATTTTATTATTAAAGATATTTTACTATAAAGTTCATATTTACAGAATTAAACTGGTTACTGCATACTTTTGACTAACCGAGTATAAAAAAGGGGATATAGTATTAAAATATGTAACACTTTTAAAGGAAATATTTTTATAGGTACCTTACTTCAATTAATCAAATCGTTTTTAAAATTTCGACACTTATTATTTTTGCCACCTGGAAAGGTTGACATTAATGTGTCTATGTTGGTATCGAAGTTATTAACTCCAATTTTTTCTCTTAATTTAAGTTTCTAAACTTTCCAACTTGATTACTAAAATAACCAAAGAGTAACTACATAATAAATGTGCATTGCAAAAAATAATTATTTCATACATTTAGAGAACCACATATCTTATTTCAAACTTGTCTAATAACGTAATGGTTTGTTTGTTGTAATACATACACGAAAAATTAACTTAAAACTATATGAATACTTGCAAGAAATGTATTACCAAAATTAGTCTCAACTTCTGGTATACCTAACCTAAAGTATTTTAAGTTGAATATTATTCTGTTGTGACAGAAGAATTCATAGCTTCAGCTTTCTGTAACTCTTAACAATAACATGTATATGTTTTATAACATATTTGTTGTGGCATGTGCTTTTGGTGTAATTAATTATCTAATTACTCACTGTATAATCTGCTGATGCTGTATAATGCATTTGCGTAAATTATCAAAAACTGCTTCCTCGTCGAAATGTTTTTCGTTTGTAGCAAACGACGAAACTTGTTTAAAGTGACGGAATGAATCCTTAAGCATCCGTACTTGGCCAAGACAGTAAATCATTAAGCCAAAGAAAAATAAGTCAGAGCATGTAACATAGCTAGCTCCGTAGTATCCAGCAATGACCTGAAGAGCATAAGATAAATAATAGTGCTTGTATTTATTAAACGGAAACCAAGAGCTGAAAGGTAAGGCTCTGACGACATATTCTGTTGTATCATTAATTGTTATGTTTTCTGCATATTTCATGTATTCGGTCAAGCCTGGATATGTCCAAAAAGCTGCAATGGTGGCAGCTGTGAGTCCAATAAAAAATACTGATACATTGTTGTTGTGCTGGATATGCTTATTATAAATCGTTACTCTATCACCAATTTGTTCTTTAGTTGTCAAACTAATTTCAGTTTCTTGTATTGTTTTTATCAAACGCACTGCCTTCTCTCCTTTGCAGCTATACAGTTTGATTATTCCAATGATATACAAAAGAGATACGCCTGCATTATCCAGAATTTCTTGATAGTTTTCTAAAGGAATATAGTACAGTTGTATCACTTGCGTTACTACAAAGATGGTAAAATAAGCGTTTGCAATTATTTGATAAACTGAATAAATTGGTCTTAATCCAGAATGAATTAATCTTTTAGGTAGCGCACCACATACGGCTGAAAAGAGGAACCCCAGCCTTAGATGATTAGGGCTATCCATATTTTTACCACAAAATAAAACGGCTTAATTGCATTTAAGTCGACTGCTTGATTATTAGCACTAGATTTCAAAGCGTTTGTAGAACTGTTTTACGGCTGACTACGAGCTAACTGAAAGCACAGCGTGGAAATGTATGAAGCTTGTTAGATAAGCGTTGGAACTCTATATGTGATAAACGAAACAAATTAGCAATTCGGAGGAGCCCCTTATATGCTAGACATCCACTAAATATTTTAGTAGTAGCTAACTAGTTTGTATCAAATCATAATTTCGCCTCTGTTATGCTTAAGGATAATAAGACAGTATTTTATCACGTAGTTTTTTAGTACGACAACTGCTATCTGACATCTGAGAAAAACTGTACCACGTGCTTTAACTGCTGTTCATCCGAAGTTTGTCCGCACGGTCCACACGTGGTATCATAAATACTATAACTAGATCTAGGTAGATATTTCAGTAAATATAGGCAATCATCATATCATTTTCAGTATAATAAAAGGAAAATAAAGCACGGCGTTGCGTTTAATGTATAAATGTCATGGCTTCTAACAAGGAACCGCTTTGGGCAACATGGGCAATCACCCAGGACGGCATATTTGAGGGTGCCAATGTCGATGGCGGTAAAGTATGATTAAAACGTTATACAATGTTTTTGACTGGAATGAAAAATATTTGTCTTTCACTGCGGCAGTGGATTATTCCCTATTTTTTCATTTATAGTTTCATATTACAGTTGCAAATACAGTACTGCCGAGTGATAAAGTCATAAATGCATGTCCTTACAGGATGTACCCCTATAACATAAAACATAAGACAAAAATTAATCAAATTTATAAAAAGATTTAGTAAGAGCTATAGGCGCGAGTACACAGGTTATAGAATGTTTAATATAGGTCGAATAATTAGAATAAAATTAGGCTTTAGGGAAGCTTAAACATAAAAATTATTTAAATTTAGTTATCATATAATTATGACCTCCATTATTAGAGCCTTAATTAAGCTTGTTCCGGTAACCTTCATTTTGGAACCAGTCTCAATAACTGTCCCAGTGATCGGAGCTTTAAGGGATTATAGACTTCCAAAGAATGATGATCTTTATAACCTCTGGTTTTAGAAATAAAGTGAATTGCTTCCCTTGCGTTTTATTTTACCTTTATTAGCTTCCCKATTAGGATAGATTTTGACGTGACCGTGTACTTATTTTTCTAATGCACTCAGTTATAACAGAATTAATGGGAAGTATTTCTTTAACCCATATTAGCATAGGAATAGGATGGGAATTCTAAAACTACCGTTAAATCCGTTATCTGCCGATGGCTCTATGTGGTGAATTTCAGAAATTCTGAAGTAAAAACTGTAAACACCATGTTGCAAAAATTTAAAGACGATTTTACAGGCTAGAGATTAATCTGATCACTTGGCATAAATGCAGTAAAATGAGCTGGTGTAGTCTGTAGTAGCCGCATTGTCAAAAAGAGTAAGTGCAATTTATATTTTGAAATTTATTACCAAGTACAGTTTGCGCTAAATTTAAGAGTTGCATGATGCATTTTTTATCTATGTAAGTAAAGTTGCAGGCAGAGAACGAAGTTTCTTGGTATTGAAATTATATAAAAGCTTTTAAGATCAAGTAGGTACTGCTCAGACATATCTCACAGCCTAGCTATGTTAGCAATTGAACTAAAATTAGTACTAAATTAGAGTGCTTTTTGGTAAACGATAAAATTTGGTTTTGAATGCTGAATTATATAAAAATTTTGAGTAGTAGTCAAGGGCAGAAAATAGTAATGTTGACAGGACTTAAGAAGTTTAAGTTGGCAGCAATGCCCGTAACAAAACTTGTAAACAAGTACATTGAGTCGTACTTTTAATTCGTGTATTAGCATAAATTTCACTACATAATTTAGGTTTGACTGGAACCAGAAACGCTACAAATTCAAACCCAATTTAGCAATAGAGGGGCTGCTCGCCCGCATGCGTACTTCTCAATGAAGTAAAGGGAGATTGTAGGAACGTAATTTCGTCCGCTCTTGTGAGGGGCATAATCAGGAAAAAATACGGAATATTTTCCTCGCGTCTTTACTAACAGATGATTATGAACGTACTGTTAATAATGCATCAACGCTCCGATTGTTATAGATAGATGGCAACTTCTAAAAAGGGCAAATTCACCTCATGCATTTAAAGTTTCTTTTGCGGGAAGCTTTAATTAATATTTTATTAGGTGTTTACATTTCTCGCCGCCTGTACCTTACATCCTACTACTGTACAGGTTTTATCGGGAAAGCGGGGCTAAGTTTGAAATGAAAAATTCGAGCGATTATTATACGAGTTTTAAAGTAACTTTACACATATGCAACCAGCCGACCACTATCTGGCCAGGAGATTTCCTATTACTCGATATTAGAGTTGTTGAGGAAACACCCAAAGACGACTAGACTTGGTGGCCGGGGTGCACATAATCCCCATTATATACATATATAAAACTATTGTAATTTATATTTCGCCTGTATTGTGTATAGGTTTTATTGGGAAAGCAGGAAAGCAGGAGATTGGGGTTCGAGTCCCGACCGCAGCGTTTCTTTTGCATTTAAAACAACCTTTCCTGATAAAACTTAGAACTAGTTACGACTGGGGCACATGACGTCACAGATCCCAAAAGTTAACTTATTTATTTAAGGCCCAACTAAGCAATTTGGAAAAACATGAAAAAAAGGTATATTATTTTTTTATTTATATTTATAATACAACCCAATTCTTTGTCCGTTTCGGTGAATCATGGATAACTTGATTTTTTTTTAAATAGCGCCGTATATTTTTTTATAATTAGATGTAAAATTTCTTTCCTTTTTCGATTTTATAAAGACGCAAATGTGCCAGTGTTCAACCGTTTTGTTGGCTAGCGAAATATGATAACGCATCTGTAAGGAGATGGTATCTAACAAACTAACACTGAAATATTAGAAAATATCTGTCCATGTATATACACTTCTAAAAATACCTTTAGAATGTTGAGTTGTCTTACATACTTACTGTATAAGGTTCTGATGCTGTATAATGCATTTTCGTAAATTTTGAAGAACTGCATCCTCGTCTAAATACTTTGCCTTTGTAGTTGACGTGGAAACATACTTGAACCGACGAAACGAACTCTTAACAGTTCGTACTTGACCAAGGCAGAAAACCATCAGGCCAAAGAAGAACAAGTCGGCACACATAACATAGCTTGCTCCGTAGAATCCAGCAATGACCTGAAGAGCGTAAGATAAGTAATAGTGCTTGTATTTATTGAAGGGAAACCAAGAACTGAAAGGAAGGGCTCTGACAATGTATTCGGTTGTTCCATTAACCCCAGTATTCTCTGTATGTTTCATATATTCATATAAGCCTGGATATATCCAGAAAGCTGATATGGTGACCGAAGTGACTCCAATAAAAAATAGCGATATCTTTTTGTTGTGCTGAATGTGTTTGTTGTAGAGCATTGCTGTATAAGATTGGTTTTCATTTTTTATGTTAACTTCAGTTTCTTGTATCCTTTCTATCAAACGTACTGCCTTGTCTCCTTTGCAACTGTAGAGTTTAATTATTCCTATGATATATAAAAGAGATACTCCAGCATTATCAAGGAACTCTTGGTAGTTGTCCAATGGTATGTAGTACAGTTGTATCACTTGCGTAATCACGAAGATGGTAAAATAAGCATTTGCACTTATTTGATAAACTGAATAAACTCCTCTTAGATTGGAATGAATGTATTTTGCTGGTAGTGAACCAGCAAAAGCTGAAATGAGAAAGCCTAGTCTTAAGTGATCAGGACTATCCATATTCTGATAGGTGAAATGAAGTACTGGCTAAATGTTTTATGAGCAGTAATGCGCACGACCTGATAATTAACGCTAATTTTCAAGTCTGTGATTACGATTTTAATAAGAGGAGAAAGAAAGAATTCATCTAACGGGCACGAAGTCAGTAAAAACTTAGCTCGACAATAAGGTGCATCTTTTGCAGGGAAGTGGGACTGTTATTTTCTGGATATTCCTACACATGTAACTAGGTAGCAAGTATAAAATCATCGCTTTATATGTACTAAAATATGAAAATAACCACATAGTTGTACATGACGTGCTTTGTAAGGACGCAAACTAGTAGATACCTGAAATATGACAACAAAATGTACGTTATGCTTTTAAATAATAATAACCTCAACTAGTTTGAGGTCTAATAAAGTTAATTGAACTACAACGAAAATAAGGCAATATCAGTCGGAGTATACGTAAATAAAATTCGAAGCACTTAGTGAGGCACTGGTTTGCATAACAGAACAATAAAGTTACATACCCCTAATCATATATAATTTGATAAACTTGTTTGAAATATCGCAAATAGTATGTTTGAAGACCTTCACAATGAAAACTTATACACTTGAGAAAACGCATAATGGAAAGTTTTACACCAAAGTGGATATATTAGAGCAGCTGTAAGGGCACTTTTTGCAACATAATATTCTGTCAGTAAAACGTTTTTGAAAAAAAAAAATTAAAGAGAAAGTAATAAAAGACTCAAAGGTTGAAATCGTACTGGAACTTAAAAGGAATGGAACTCCCAGAAATAATATTTTTTAATTTTTTGTTTTCATTTTCTGTTTAGTCTATGCCACAAGAAACGATTAAATTTAATTCATGTTGAACAAGAAAAAGTAATAAAAATGTAATGTGTTGTTCCGCCGCCGTTATTACAGTACTCTGACTGCGACACAGATCGAATCAAATGATAAACTTCTTCTTCTGGCAAGCGGTTAAAGGCTTTTATGAACCCTTATTCGCAATTGGTCCAAAGTCCTTGGTGCTTGTAATAAGTGTTCTGCTGATATTACCCGATCTTAGACCATACGGTGGAGTATACAGGACTGCTTAGGCATCCTATGTGCGGTTTTTTCCTGAGAATCAGTCAGGGGATATTCCAAGGCAATAGAAGACTTTATGCTAGCATCTTATAAAAAGTCCATGTTTTGAAAAGATATATGCGCCCTGAGGTTGCCTTGATGGAAAAGTATACGGATAAATCTTATTCATAAAAGTATAACAATCGTTGCCATCTGTCATGCTACAAAAATGGCCCTCTTAGATAGAGGTTCCAAATGACACCGGTAGATGGCGGCGAGGAAATTGCATCACCAAGGTCCCTAGATAGATAAAGTACCGTAATTAGGCATTCCAAACCACGTGACCCCGGCTGAGGGCATATTAGAGATGGGCGTCCTAGTTCATTTTGATGAATAGTTCATGCTCAATTAGTTCAATTTTATTGTTCAAAATAAACTATAGTTCGAATTCGCTGGACGCTTCTCATATCGTACTTCGTAGTCTTGCAGTTGATATAACATATACATATTACATTACATATTAGTACATATTATGTACTTGCGGACTTGAGTCATATAACATACAACCGCTGATTGCCGTTAAGTTCTATGATAGCTACACATGTCGTGTGTATTTGAGATATGAAATGTAATAGGTACTTTAACTGTTAATAAAACTAGCGTTATGAAATATATTCAGATTTGTAAATAACATGATAATTAATAACTTCACTAATACATAATAATACAGCTGCAATCAAAATAGTTGTTGTTAAATACAAATAGATAACCGCTGTGCAAGCGAGCGAGACTTTTGTTTGTCAGTCATGAATGACACCCCAATAATTATGCATTCGTAAATATTAAATATTGTAAATTGCAATGAGAATTACCTATTTTATAAAAAAATGAAAGTAACCTATTATGTCCCCAAATGTTTATCAAAAATATTGTTTTTGTATATTATGTAATTGTACTACCTACTTTAACTTTACCTGGTACCTATTACTAAAATGCTTAAGGCCATTTCAAAAGTACAAGCAATATTTAGGTATTGATATAATAATTACATATCTGGTATATTACTGCTTTAATTTATTATAGAACTAACTGCATTTCGTTTCGGTTTGTTGTGTTTTGTCTTTTACGTATATTTCTGTTGTGTGGGTTGCTTTTTATATCACTCATAAAAAACCTTGGTAATAATGCAGAACGACGAGTTTTCACACTAAAAATTTCGAAACCAAGGAATCGATTTGGAAAAACTATTTCAAACTAAGATTTATGTAGATATTACAGAGCAAGGAGTTAGGTGTTGTTTGCCATTAACAAGAAAAATTGGCATTGGGGTTGTGGCGAAAGAATTTAAAGCCCAATCCCGTATTTTTCCTAGAACAACCAGCTGAAAATGATCCTTTTGTAAATTGTAGTTGTTGTCTTGGCACTTTTCTTTGTTGATGTAGGTAAGCAAGCGAATGTATAATTTGTTCCTAATCCGAAATTCTCAAACTGGATGAATACGAGGGTTAACGGCCAACTGCATGTTCCATACTGTCAATATCATTTTAGAACCGTAACAGTATTTTATAGGCCAACGATCTTATACGTAAACATACTATGAGCTTATGAGCATTACGACGCAGGCGCAACCACAACAGTAGCGCAAACCTACGTTAAAACTGTCGACTGTTAAACCGATTTTCACTAAACCAGATTTGTGAACTGAAATACGCTCATGGGTTTAACTTTTGGTTTAAAAATTAAAACAGTTTACTTTAACCCAAAGTTTAACCTCTCACTGAAATACTGGGCCTTAGCCACAAGATCGTTACTGTACATTTTTATCATAAATAGTGCTATAATTAGCTTACTGAAGAATATTTGAAACTACTGACTGTTTCATTTATATTGCAGACGACTGTACATAAATTCTATAGTGTGCATAAAAGCACAAAATTTTTACATAGGTACTTATACTAGGAAATACCTTTTACTGTACGCAGAAAATAATTTAGACAAACAAACGGTGTCTCATAAATCTGTTTTATTAAACTATTAAGCAATATTATAGTGCAGACCCACAAGCTACAAAGCAAAATCAATCAATTCCAGTCTTTTGTTTATCTCTGCAAAAATTTTCGCCTATAAGTGGTTTTAGAGTATAAGCCAAAAAATAAAAAAAAATAACTAAATGGTGGCCTATTATAAGGACCTAAGTTGCCTTATTTGATCTTCATTCATTCAGTGGGCGACTACTCTTTATTTCTTGAATACAGCTAGCACGGAATATACAGTTTTCATAATCTGTAATATTAACACAATATGTTACAGGTAAGCTGTATACCCACATAAGAACACAGCTACCTACCATTAAGGCTGTATCAATAGATATAATATAAAGCGGCTTGATGTGTAATACCAAAGGCCGCTGAGCTCGCATCATAATAAACTTAAGATCTCTTCTTATACCAGGGTTACATTTATACCAATCACTGTTCCATACTGCATTACTAATTTCCATACTCTGAAAATCATATAGATTAGATTATTTAATCTCAAATTTCTTTTGGATGTTACCTTTAARCTTATTTCGTTAGCAGGCCAGTAGAAAAAGAGGAGTTGCATTATAGCGCCAGCTACAAGTATTATATTTGATAGTTGCTGCATATCGATGTCATTCTGAAATTAATTTCGTTTAAATAGTAAATACTTTATATTATGATGATCGATGTGGACAAATACTGATTTATTAAATAAGTAATATAAATAATATTATAACGTCGTAGTCAGTGCAGTACTTTGAAGGGGTCGTTATGAAGGAAAAATACTCGAACTACTTAGCAGAGATTATAATTTTATATTCATTTTTAATTAATGACAATTCAACTAACTATTTAAACAAAACTATATTTCCTTGGAGACTGCGGGTCCTGTACGTCGGTTGGCGGCGCGGCGTAGGGTTCGTCCAAGCAGCAGGAATATCATAGCCTTCCTGGAGCGGTACGTGTGGAGGCTGCATGACTGGGAATGTCCGGCTGAGCGTTACAATATAACAAAGTCTGAGTTGTTCCAATAATTAAATTGAAAAACTTTGAACTTTTATCATCGTTCGTTATCTTAGTACAAAGATGTTTGTCATTAGGATATTACTATAATTGCTATGTTTGGAAGTCGTTGAACATCAGTTTCCTTTTGAAATATTAATTAACTTAAACTTATATTCACGGTTACATAGTAGAAAGCTTTGGTACAATGCATACAAGCATACAATTGATCTACTTACGTTAATTTAAACAGTTTTAACCGAAACACATCAAAACTTTTATAAATCAAATCCTGCCTGAATGGTGTTTACGTACCGACTTACCTAAATTCACTTAATCTACTTCATACTCAATTTCACTACAAAAGCCTCCCTTTTCAGTACGCTCGATCCCTAGCTGATGTTTACTTTTTAATTAGTATCAGTTTACCGACTAGTTTTCTTATTTTTAAACTTTTTAATTTTCTGCTATGACTGAAATACGTAATATTTGTAAGTCTTTCTAAAAAAATACACGTCACCGGTCTACCTCAAAGCAGTCATATTAAAACCATCTTATTCTTCTTATTTATTAGGCAATGATTACTTGCTTTCAGTCTTGAGATTTTTTAATGCTTATAAATAAATGTTATAAAGCTTTATCAGTGATTATATTCCAGCAGACATAGGTATGATTCAAAATAACTTAAATTTACTTTATGCCTGATGTGAAAACAACTGTATGGAACTTATTAACGGGAATAATTGTATGTTTACCGTTTTTTCCAGCAAAAAAAATGCAATTAGTAAACAATATTTTGTTAATAGTAGTGTACCGACAAATTAGGCATTATGTTGGATGTCAATCTAAGATTTGATGTTCATACAAATAATGTTCTACCCAATACATTTACATTGGTAGGATTTATGAAAAAGAATTGTAGTTTTTGCAATCCACTAACTAACTATTCTACAACTGTAGCTTAGTGCAGGGGTCTCCAAGCCACGGTTCTGGACACAGTCAGTCCGGTTCTCGGTGGATATGCGAAATATTGGGTATGTCGAAATTTGTTTTGATTATATTGCATAATTGGCAATAGTATAATGTAAGTAAATAACTAAAAATGGTAATCGGTTTTTTTTATCAGTAAATAATAGTTTAACAAGTCGGCGTCATCATTCGGCAAAAGGCTCCGAAGCGGGAAACCAGGTCTCACAGAGACCAGAACGACAGAGTAAGCGACACGAGGAGTTCGCTATAGTCCAATCCTTGTTTAGCTGGAACCCGGAAGCTGTGGCTGTCATCGTCCTACATCGGGTCTGTTCGTCTCTAAGGAGCCGAGCAGGCGACTCCAGGACAACCTCCTAGAGTTTATAGTGGAGGCTTGCTTTTCGGTATACAATCAGGATACAACTACACTAGAGCTCGGCAGGAACCCGGTGACGTTGCATTGAGACAAGGAGTGTTCAACCTTGTGTTGGACAGAGCGCTAGAAAGGCTGATGGGCTACCTCATCAGTACACTCTCCTTAACCGAGGATATGGTACTTATGTCGTCCTCTAAGCTTGCCATGTAGAAGAACCTAAATTGCCTTGATTACAGCTTGGCACGCTGCGGGTTCATGCTCACCGCGAGCAAGAGCCGATCATTAATTGTCGCTTATTGCGGACGWGCGCTATAGAGGGTGAYGGTGATGGAAGAACCGATCTTCCGGAATCATCAMACGAAAGCCTCAGCACTGTGGGTTTATTTAGGTCAACAGTGGGGGCAACCCAGACGACGGCCAGCACGATATTAGGTGCGGTCCTAAAGCGTGTTACCTAGACGCCCTTGGGGCCCCAGTAGTGAATACGGTTACTGGTGGAGCATGTTGTTCCTCATGTTCAGCATCTATTTGTAGTACTCGCACGACTCTGAAGGCCTTGAGGAAGCTGGATCTCCAGCTCAGGGTTACAGTTCGGGCTTGGCTTAGTCTGCCGAAGGATGTCCCCAAAGGCTACTCAACCCTCCCATACGAGAGGGAGGTTTGGGCATTCCTCTTTTGGGGCAAATTCATACCTCAGCTGCGTCTGGAGAGGTTTGACAGACATGCGCATCCTCCTCCATCATGAGATCCAGTATCCAATGGTACATAAGAGTGTTGCGGGGATTTCTTAACTTCGGAGCAGAGTGAGCTCACGTCAACGCAGAGCATTTTATTGAACGAGTCACTGGATGGGAGACCCCGAAGGAGGTTAAAAACTCCAGAGGTAACTCAATGTGGGAAGAACAGGCTCCGTTCTGGTCCTCTCCGCATTCTAAAAACGTCTTTGTTAATAGGAGAATAAGAGGGCAGATGTCCTCAGTGCCATCTTTGTTAATGCACACCACGTACGCATAACGCCTTGCCATCCCGAGATACCGAACTGCGTGCAAGGCCCCAAATAATGTGCTGAGCCAGATGTAAAACTTCGGAAAGCTGGCTGGTTGATGTACTGACCGACCACCTGAAGCGACAAGGTTTTAAGGTCCGCAGAGAACCACAACATCGTAGCTACTAAAGGGCAGGTGGCTCACGTTATCAACGTACAACTCCTCCGAGCCTCTTTCTCAAACTTGTGAGCCCCCCACGAGACGAGATTTCAAAATACCGTAATGATGCAGACATCACATCCTGCCTGCTGAGAGGACGAGGAAGCGCATGGGATGCCGTGGAGTCAGCATTATATCGAACTGGGTTTTGTTCAATCAGATGACATCTCTAGGATGAGCGTCATCTTGGCAACGAAAGACGGCTATGGGTCTTCGAATGCTCCTAGGTTTCTATGGCGTAGCGCAGCGTGGCAGACATTTGGAAGGTTAATCTTGCTTGCTTTGCATAAAAAGTTATCAAAGCAAACCGAGTAGGTACTATCTTCTTTGAGACTCGTGCCTATTCATGTTCTCATCGAACAATTAGTAAAATAATAGTAAATTAAAAATTATTTATGAAACGCATACAACTGACACTAATAGGAGATATTGTGTTATGGGCTGCTCCCATAGGCTTTGACCGGCAATACTTTTTCATTTCATATATATGCTTGTTTACCCATTAAAATATTACCTACGTTTATCTTTATTTATGTCTAATCAAACCCTAGAACTAAAGTTTCATGCTCCCAGCTTCAAAAATAACGAACTTCCATACAAACTTTCATCCGGTATTTTACCCTTTGAAGGCGAAATTTACTAAATCGCTGGAACACTCATTAATTTATTTCTAACCAAAAGCCTAAAAATAAAGTTTTATATGCTCCTAGCTTCAAAAATGAAGGATTTCCATATAAACCTTAAACTCTCGTTTTAACCCCTTATGAAATGAATTTAAAAATTATTTTCTTAGTGCTCACTTATGTCATTTAAGGAACGTTTGTGCACAATTTCATGCTTCTAGACCCAGCGGTTTCAGCTGTGCGTTGATCGATTAGTCAGTCAGCAAGTCAGTTTCTTAGTTTGGATATAGGTATAGATATTACGTACGCATATGTAAGATATGTAAACGTCTGGATTTTTAGTTGCATCTTTCTTGAAATTTATTTTTCAACTTTGTACCAATAGTGTAAGTTTATTGAAAACATGTTAGCTAGATAATAATTACACACGTAATCAATTGGAACAGATTTACTTATATTATTAAAACGGTTGCTTTTATGTTAAATAGATAGCCAAGATAGCGGACATCCGCTGTGAGACTGCAACGGCAATTTAGTTTTATTCATAATTTGATAAGTTGTTTTATTTGATTAATTTATTTTTTCTGCATATTTTTCATTTTCTTTTATCCGCCACCACAAACAATTGAATTTTGACGGGCAACTAGTTGCACTTTTCTACCACCGCTATTTTGCTTACGTCACTTATAGCACTTTTTATGCAAACCGTTACTATCGTTAAATTGCAATTTACCGTCAGCCATCAGCGGGACTCGGAGTAACAACGGCCGTCAGGCACACAACAGACCTTCCTCCAGATTGTTTTTGAACGTATAAACCTTTCAGTTACAATATTTGCAGATATTACAATTCTTTTCTGTTCAAGAGCAGGATTTCTGGGTTGTTGAAGTCTACCGCTGTCTTGCAGTTTTCGATTGTTGCATTATAGAAGAGTATCGGGGAACGCCAGGACTGCCTTGAGTAAGCACTTAATAGTGGAATGCTTACAGCCAAGCCATTTTGAAGAGCTAGCTGCCTGTGAATGATTTTGGTTATTTTGTTGTGCCTCGATTTTTTACCTTTCCTTCTTCTGATACGAAGTCTCATATTAAATATCATGTCGGAGCTTAGATAGATATGATACGTTATGTGAATATGCATAATCTTAAGTTGCCGCAACTGTGAGGTTCATGTCATCAGGTTGGTTGTAGCAGCATATTCTAGGGCTCTTGTGGGTTCGTGTTTCCCCTTCATCGTAACTTCCAACGCTCGTGTTGCGGAATGCCTTGGCTGCTTTCTCGGATGACCGCCTGGATCGTAGGAACTTCGAGATTCCTTTATCTGATAATTCCTGACGAATCAGGGGGCACCGACGATCATGCGGAGTACCCTGTTCTGAATCACCTGGAGACATTTATGATGTGTGTAGCGGATGCGTAACTTCATGAAGCACATCCTTATGTCATAATTGACCGAAGTATCGTCTTGTAGATATAGAGCTTTTTGCGGTAGCTCAACCCAAGCCCAAGGCATCGCTACCCGTGATTCTCGGAACAGCGGAAAAGTGGATATCCGTCGCCGCCCGAAATTCACATAAAAGTTTAGCTTTCATTAAAGATAAAAATATTTCTGCTGGAATCCTCGTCCAGCCCACTACACCCGACGCTCACGAAGATGCTGGATGATATGGCTTAAAAAACCGACAATTGCATTGCATTTAGAGTGAGCCAACTTCCCATATAATGGCTGGGCTACCTTTAGTGGAAGTTCTTAAGCTTGCTATAGCTTAATATATAGTAGAGTAGGTTTAGCGCTAACAGTGCTACCAAAGAGCCCTATTTTTTGTTATTCTTTTGAACCATACTCTTTCTTAGTCTCCGAGTTGGCAATAAAACTTCGGGAGCTAGTTTTCGCACTTACCTGATTATAGCTTGATGATTTAGAACCAATTCCCTTATTGCACTTGTCATAACTGTATCTAGCTCATCCCCACTCTCGAACATCCTGGTTCGAGCTTCTCTTCTAAAGTTTTCGATCTTATCATGGAGAACTTCTATCAGCAGTATGGCAAATATAATAAAAGCAATTATACAACCATCTACGCTAACTAGACAGTAAAGCGCGAGAAATCCACAAAAAACGTGTAGATTATACAAAATATTATAATGCTTGTCGATATCGAGGGGTATCCAAACACTAAATGGTAGAGGTTCTTCCTTTAAACTTGAACCTTGATCTTTGTATTCGTACACTATTACTGTAGGAAACATCACGTATGATACTATGCCACATGAACCTAATATAACCAAATATTTGATCATACGGTTTAAAAGGATAATCCATTTACGATAGATTATTTCGTGTTTCCCGTTTTTTGCAAAGGTCTCCTCAAAATGACTTATCTGTTTAATCAAAAACGCTGATTTCCGACTTTGTGCCATGAATATTTTAAATACGGCAATTCCAAATACGATACTCAAACTGGTATTTTCGAAGATTTGCTTTGTGTCGGCGCCTTTCCAGATTAACCTGAAAAGTTGTATAAACTGCCCAGTTACGAATAAACACATGGTCGCATTCAGGGCAACTTTGTAAATATAGTAGGCAAATTTCAGTTTACTTTGTTCCCATAAGTGTAATGGCCAACAACCAAATGTAATTAACATAAGTCTAATAAACGCAAGAATCTTTGGAGCTTGCATTGTGCAAATGGAGTGCGGTTTGCATTGCACAGAGTTTAATTTTGTTATATACTTGTAATTACGTCAGCAAGCACGTGCATGCTTAATAGATTTTTACCTAGTCTATAATTATTGTAAAGCTCGCAGCATATAATTACTTGCTGTCCTTCTACACAGTTCCTTTATTAAATTTATTAGATTCTCCAAGCTAATTGTTTATTTTAGTCATTCTAAGTAAAAGGATGTCTGAATAGAAATAAATACCCGTTATTAGTAACTGCGGTAGATATGGTATAAGTAAAGTTGAAAATGATGGTGCGATACAAACTTGAACAAAGTTATGTAAAGTACAATTAACAGGAATAGTCAAGATATAGGCTGTTAAGCTGTTACTTTTTTTACCCTTCAGCTGAGAATGAGAAAATTTAAAACTAAAGCATGTTAATAATTATTCCAATGATTTGATAATATATTTTGTAGTTACGTTCATTAAAGTGCGTCACATTGTTATACGAAAACTTTTCTAAGGACTGTTTGTTCTAGAGATGGATGTATGAACAGTTCAATATATATTATGGAAAAAAAAGGTTCTACGAAAGGTTTTTAGGAAAAGAGAAGGAAATAAAATATCAAAATACATAAGTATGTATTTATTAAACTGAAAATGTTTAAATAATCGGTAATGTATGAGTAGTTACGGTTTTGTGATACGGGTGCATAAAAGTGTAACAAAACACTTATAGGCATAAATATAATGTCAAAACATAAATGAATGATGTATGGTTTATGTGAGAACAAAATTGCAGCAGAACGAATATGAATTTAATATAAATATATGAAATATATATAATCACAATTTACCTTATATAATAATGGAATAACAAAGGAATACCCGAAGCACGAAGCTCTTGGAACAAGATGACTGTCAAAGCTTTATATTAAAAACTACAGCATTAAAAAAGTCATGGAGTTACTGATGACTAACATTTTCGTGTGTCGCTTCACAACAATATTTTGACATGACAGAGTTAAATTACTGAATGCTGAGATAAAAAGTGTCCATCTCAACCGGCTTAGCAGTTGATGGACAAGGAGAAAGCGCCTTTGGTAGTTCATTTAAAGCACTTATACTAGAGGCACTCCTACTTCCTCAAGGTTTCTTAGAAATATTTCTATTCTTGATTGTCGTGGACAAAAACACAAACACCTTTGTTTGGGTATTTTAGATAAAATCCTTTATTTTTCGTTTGAGTTTAGTTCATATACAAACTATTATGATTTGCTGGTTTCTTCACACATACCTACAATGGATGGAGMGGTTTCTCTTTAGATGGTGGTTGAGATCTGCGCATGTTTCGCTTTTTGCACTCAGATTCTCTTGCAATTCCTCTCAGGCTTATCATTTTGGCAGGTGGTAATAACATTATTTCTTCGCTCTGGCATTTGTTATTGTCAGATTTACACTCCAAGAGGCTCATAGCCTGTGGTGCTATAACAGTCTTCAGTGTAATGAAGGTTCACTATATAGTATAATCTTTTATCTCTTTATTTTAGCTTTGGGCGACGTGCGACATGTGTAACTCACGCGATGGCTTGGTCGAGACCGGTGAGAACAGGTATTGTGAACGTAGTACGGCCGTTGAGGTTATGTTTACAATTTTGTTTGCTATTATTGCTATATGGAGTTTTGTTTTAACTATTAAGACTATTAAAAATAGGTATAGGTTATGAGATGAATGTTGAGCCTCACGTCACGATTTCGCGAATCAAGCACCGACAACTAATTTTACTGTTGTGCCGTTCCTGCTTTCGTTGCTTATATGGAGTGGTATTTAGGACGTACGTCTCTGTGGATTGGATATACGGGCCAGTTTCTCTCTCTTTCTAATAGTAGCGGTCATGATGTAGATGCTGTGCGAACGTATGTCGTTATAGGTGTTAGTTTCTGATGATGATGGTTAAGGGTTGAATCTGACTCCAAAGAACTTAACACACTATTACTATGTTTATTAATCGGTTACGATTACACGTTCTACAAACAACTGAAACACTTTACATTTAGAATTTGGGAGCGTCGTTCGTATGCGCGCGGCATACAAAACTTGCATGACTTACTTTTTGAACATTTGAACTACTAACTAGTTGAACTAAACTACTACTGGTGCGCTGGTGGTTGTCACCACACTGCTCCCCCCTCAGTGGGGTAGCCACGATAAAAATGAGGTGTTTACAAAACATAAGGTAAATGCAAATGAACATTGAAATTAAAGAAAATATGCGTTTAACAACAAAATATAGGTAATTATGTTTTATACATTTTTGTTTGTTTTGCGTTATTAGCGAAACGCACTCGCTTGTCGCACTTGGTATTGCACTTTATTTCACTTTGCGCGTGAGTATGGTCGTGAGACACTATATCATTGTTTAATAAGAATGCGGGTTTGAGCCTGTCTATTGAAATGTTTGTTTGTTTATTGTTCATCAAGATTGAAAAATACTTTTCTTGTCTATTAAGTACTTTGTATGGTCCGTCATAAGGTGGTTGGAGTGGTTTACGTACCGCGTCGCGACGCACAAACACATGACTACACTCACTTAGTTTCGGTGAAATGAAGATCTTGTGTTTGGAGTGGTCGGATGCAGGTACTGGTCTTAGTAGTGACATTTTATGTTTTAAGTCGTTGACGAAGGTTGATGGTTCGGTGTTAATGTTTGATGGACTGAAAAATTCTCCAGGTAATCGTATACCTATGCCATATAGCATTTCTGCTGGCGACGCTTCGGCGTCTTCACGTACTATGCTGCGAAGTCCTATTAGTACTGTTGGTAAAAAGCTAGTCCATTGTTCATTATCGTGAGCTTTTAATGCGGTTTTCAAGGTTCTGTGCCATCTTTCGATTTTACCGTTTGCTTCTCGATGGTATGGTGTGGTTCTTGCCTTGTGTATTCCCATGGTCACAGTTAGTGCTCTGTATAAAGCACTTTCAAACTGTCGACCTTGGTCAGTTATTATTTTTAGGGGTGTGCCAAATCGACTTATCCAATGGGTATAGAAAGCATCTGCAATTGTTTGTGCTGATATGTCTTGCAATGGCACTGCTTCTGCCCAACAGGTAAATCGATCGATCATTGTGAGGCAATATGTGTTTCCCTTTGATGGCGGCAATGGACCGATGATGTCCATGTGAATAATTTGGAATCGTTCCGATGGTACTTCGTATTTTTGAAAGGCTGTTCGTGTGTGTCGTTGTATCTTTGCTCTTTGACATCCGACACATGATTTTGTCCATTCGTTGATATTTTTGTGCATATGTGGCCATACAAATTTGGTTGATATTAATTTATTGGTACTTCTTATGCCAGTGTGCGCTAACTGATGAAATTTGTTAAAGATTTGTTGTCGTAAAGATGCTGGAATGTATGGTCTGGCTTTGTCTTGACATATCGCAATAAATTGCTTGGTCTGATTCGGGCATCTCCACTTGACGGAGTAACAATGATGTTCTTTCAGGACTGTTGACAAGTTCTTGAAGTTCTGGATCAGTGCGCTGTTCCTTTGCTAATTCCGTATAATTTATTGGTGTTGGAAGATTTATACCGTCTAATCTAGGCATAGTATCGGCTGCAATATTTTGTTTTCCTGTAATGTGGTAAATTGCTGTTGAGAATTGAGATATGAAATCAAGGTGTCTAGTTTGACGAGGTGAGGTCTTGTCGCCGGATTGTCGGAATGCGAAGATAAGTGGTTTGTGATCCGTAAATATTGGGAACTCTTTTCCTTCCAGAAGATGGCGAAAGTATTTAATAGCTGCGTAGATCGCTAATAATTAGCGGTCGTACGTGCTATATTTCTGTTGCGCTGATGTTAGTTTCTTAGAAAAGAATCCTAGTGGTTTCTAGACGCTGTCTTCGAGTTGTTCGACTACAGCTCCGATTGCGAAAGTGGATGCGTCTAATGTTAGAGCTATCTTTGAATTTGCTGAGGGATGAACTAACATGGTGGCTTGTATTAGGTCAGATTTACAATTTTCGAAGGCGGTTGTTAGCTCCTCAGTCCAGTTGATTGGTGTTTTGTCGTTCTTTTTGCTGCCCTTTAACAACTCGTGTAGAGCTGCCTGATTAGTCGCTGCTTTTGGGATAAATCGTCTGTAAAAGTTCATCATCCCTAAAAATCGTCTTAGGCCTTTTATGTGGGTAGGTTTTTTGTAATTTGAAATTGCTGACACTTTATCGGGAAGAGGACGTGTGCCTTTGGCTTACACCTCGTAACCTAGAAATTCCACCTTTTCTTTTCCTAAGTGGCACTTTTCTAGATTGATGGCAAGGCCAAATTTTTGGAGTCGCTCTAGGATTATTCTGAGATGGCGTTTGTGTTCCTCAATATTTTCTGATGCGATGAGAATATCGTCTATACATGCGAAGCAAAAATCTGTTAGTCCTGACAAAACTTCGTTCATGTACCTCTGAAAGGTTTGTGCTGCGTTTCTCAATCCATATTGCATTTTCGTGAACTCAAATAAGCCGAATGGTGTTATTATTGCTGTTTTGGGTATTGAGGATGGTTCCACAGCAATTTGGTGATATGCTCTAATCAAGTCTAACGTACTGAATACGGTTTTACCTGCGAGCGTGTGTGTGAAGTCTTGTATATGAGGTATTGGATATCTATCGGGAATGATTGATGCGTTAAGTTGTCTGTAGTCTCCAACGGGACGCCACTGGTCGTGTTTCTTTTTAACGATGTGGAGTGGGCTGGCCCAGCGACTCTTTGATAGTCTGCAAATGCCGCAGTCGAGCATGTATTGGAATTCCTTTTTCGTGATTTCGAGTTTGACTGGCGCTAGTCGACGAACCTTTGCATAAACTGGTGGACCTTTTGTTTCGATGAAATGCTTGGTCTTGATTATTGTTTGTTCAGCGGATATGCTAGGTATGGCATTAAAGTTTGTTACGGCCGGAAAGTCTTTTAGGATTTCCATAAATTTAGTATTTGGTGCGACGGTGCAGAGAGGATAATGGTTTGATAACACGTTAACTCTGTTGCCGGTAATACTAAAATTTGTAGTAGCGTCTATGAGCTTACCTTTTCTTAAGTCGATTACCAGGTTGAAATTGTGCAGGAAGTCGGCTCCGATGATGGCCCCATCCGTGTTTGCTATGATGAATGACCATAAGAAACTGCGTCGAAGTCCTAGGCTGACGCTTAGTTTCTTGGTACCAAATGTGGCGATGGATGAGTTGTTGGCTGCATACAATTTGTACTCTTGCAGTGATTGTTGTTGTTTTTTGAATGAGTTTACTGGTAACACGGAAACATCACTTCCACTGTCAACAAGAAATTTTATTCCAGTTATCGGGTCTTTGATATTGAGTCGGTAACTAATTTGTTGCACGTCGTTTTGTGGGCGACTTTCAGCCGTTAGTCGCCGTTCCGGGCACGGCTATTCGTTTCCCGAACCACTTCCACCAAATGCTTGCACGGTGCTGCACATTTTTTCGCTTTGTCCTTGAAGTTTATGTGATACCAACACAAAGAGGCTTCTTTTTCACTGTCATTGTTTGGATTTGAATTCCTGGTGGCGCTAGCACTGCGTGGGCGCGAACGAGAGCGGAACTTTGCACGTTTGTCGCAATCTGCATTACGGCAATTGAAATCGTTTGAGGTTGCTCTATTTCCGAAATTTTGTCTGCCATTTTAGCTAGGTTTTCCCGTGTCGTTGCTTGTAGCTAAAATTGTTTGCGTTTGCGTTGGTAGGCGCTGGAGCCAAAGAGTTTTCAGTAATTCCCTTGTTATTGAAGATCGTCCTAACGATGCCATTTCGTTTAGAAGTTGGGACGGTTTTTTGTCTCCCAATTCAAGTTGAGAAAACAAATTCTTTAGTCGTTTTTCTCTCGAGTCAGAGTATATCTCGACCAAACGTTTTTTTAGGGCTTCATACTTGTTTGTCGATGGTGGTCGTGTAATAATGTCGGTAACTTGAGCTAGTAAATCGCATTCAATAGCACTGATTACGTAGTTATATTTGGTTGCGTCCGCTGTTATGCCAGATATTTGAAACTGCGCTTCGAGCTGCACAAACCAAAGAGCTGGATCGGCCTTCCAAAACGGCGGCGGTTTCATCCCAACCCGGTTGATTTGCTGTTCACTAGCTCGATTCTCCATTTCCGTGCTGGATAAGTCTGGAGTTGGTGGTTGATTTTCCATCCTTGAATTTTTTCACGTGCCGGTGGTAACCGTTTGTKGCGTTGTTGGGAGCACCAATTATAGGTGTTAGTTTCTGATGATGATGGTTAAGGGTTGAAMCTGACTCCAAAGAACTTAACACACTATTTCTATGTTTATTAATCGGTTACGATTACACGTTCTACAAACAACTGAAACACTTTACATTTAGAATTTGGGAGCGTCGTTCGTACATCTGCGCGCGGCATACAAAACTAGCATGACTTACTTTTTGAACATTTGAACTACTAACTAGTTGAACTAAACTACTACTAGGGCCCTATTCTTGAAGTCAGACGAGTAGAAAAGTCGAGAGAAAGTGGGCGGAGTTCTCTTAAAATTTCACCCGACCGTATTCTCGAAATCGAGAGAGCGCTCCGCTCCTACGAAACTTGGGAGAACGTCGTTCTCCTGGGTTCTCGCGTAGGAACACCGAGAGAACATCTGTAAGCGCAAGCGCGTAACATATCCCGCTGTTAATAGATCCCGCGCTCAAGACTGTTCTTAACGTTTGAGGTTCTATCGGGCGCAGTTGGTGATTTCTGTGGTGTAAAATAAAAGCTTTAAAACTTCTTGGTGTTTACTAGGGGATAACTGAATCTATAATATTTTCAAATCAGCATCAGCAGATCCATCAATGAAGTTGCAAATGTCCTGAATTCACAGGAAGTATAGGTMCTGGCAACKTTACATAAATTTACAAGAAATGGACCTAAGGCAACGGTTATCTTAAGCTTCGACGGTTGCTGTGGATAATAAATTGAATATCCGAATGTCTATGTCGTCCATTTTTGCACTAAGGGGTGGAGTGCTAGGACCTCCACCTGCTCCACTGCAATATTTTTTTGGTTTACATGTTTGGCCTTTGATTTTTTTAATCCTAACAAGTCGTGTGCGTAATTGTAACACATGAATAATTAAAAAAAACTAATAAATATCTAAAAACCCACCGTTCGTCATTGACGCTAGTCTTTAAATAAATGCTGCACCAGGTATCTCATTTGATTGGGTTGTAATGTCTTGCCAAAGTTTTTGAGCAGTTTTAAAGGAAAACTCATTAGAAAATTTAGCACTTTTTCGTAATTGTGGATTATTTTCCATGAAATCTGTCAACAATCTCTTCTGCTCTGAATTAATACAACCACCTCGCCTTTTTCCATGTTCATGCTGACACTGCGAAACGCAAATACTAAGTGACGCTTTGAAAAATAAGAATTGCCCGTGAAAACATTTGGCAAGCGTCCCGTATGTTTTAAATTGGGTGGGAAACGGTACATTTATTCTGCGCTTTTATTGGTTGACGCATGTGTTGAACACTTGCAACACTGTTTTGCACGGCAAATTATATCGCCTACCCCCACTTCGTTCTCTTGCCGTTCAAGAATACGGATTTTGCCCACCGAGAGAAGAGCGTGTGATGGGAGTAAAACGATCGTGTAGGAACGGCGCTCACATCGTGCGACTTCAAGAATAAGCCCCCTGGTGCGCTGGTGGTTGTCACCACATCGTCAACTGATGTCATCATTGACATTTCATCAGAGGCGTAGCATTATTTGTATTGTAGTGGTTTGTTTTGTGGTCTTGCAAACATTTACACATTTTGTTTAACCTTTAGTGAGTGCATTTATAATAAAAGAATTTGTGTAAGTTGACGTACTCGTCCATCAAGCGGGAGTTAGTGTTTATAGATAGAACTTGGGTATTTCAAAAGGATGAAGCCATGGCCACCTTTAAGAAGGCCGCGGCCTGATCAATTTGGCAACATCGCTCACAAGGCAGATTCTGTTAAAATCGAATGGATTGGTACGTGACGGTACATGACGTACTCCTTGCACTAGTACAGTGGTCAGACCCGTAATTTGGAATCTAGATTAGGCAAATGGTAGGCAGAAATTTTGATATAATCTCTAATGAAATTTTCGAGTCAGAACCAAAACTGCGGATTAATAATAATAATATGTATTTGCATTACAATCTACTCAGTGCTGAATTTACAACTTTCCACTTCGTGCTTTGAGAAAGTCTGTGAAGACCAATCATTGTTTTGTCAAATTCAGAAGACACTGCATCAGCTGGTATTCTTGTGACATTTAACTACAACTATCTAGACTTTTGACGAATCAAGTATATTTTATATTGGCGATTCTGTTGCATTCAAACTTGGACGAAAATTTAATTGCTTTTGAATGCATTTAATGAATGCGTTAAATTTAAATTAATGAATGGTAATGATCATTGACTAGGTCCTTATTACAATTTAATAAATGGTGGAGTGCCATATAAAATTGTTGTTGTGCGCGATGCAGATGTGAATATCTGAAAAATTTGAGATATTGTTTATATCGGCAAGTAACTACAAAACAGAAGGTTATTTTAAATGTTTTAAGTGAACGAATTGCATTTTCTTTGTTGAGAATCAACTATATTGCTTATGCAATAATGGTGTAAAACGTACAATTGTTAATAATGCTTTGTTAAATAATAATTTCAATGTACGTTCAAATAAACTGTAGCCTCAGATTTAAATATAAGAAACATAAATACTTTATTTTTAGAAATACTTATCTAAATATATTTATAGCTTCTCCCTTGTTGCGTATATGTCTTAACATCTCACGAAATCTTACCAAACTGTTTGGCATATCAGGTTTATTTATTGTTGCTTCAGAGATGATGTATTTTATATTAAAATATACCAAATAAATTGTTTCACTAGAAATAATGTAAGTACATAAAATTTCTTTTGTAGCGTATGTGGTAGTCGTAATGCTCATAAAATAAATCTTTTGTCTCAGTATTTTAGATGATTTATAAAAAATAAAGCAGATCTCATTGTAATAAGTAAGTCTCCCCTCTATCGGCATATGCCTTTTTATAGTGCTTTTTATAGACATAACGCTTTCCAAGCGAGGTCACCACTCTGTTTTTTTTGACAACATAAAAAAGTCCAGTTTCGTCGCAGTTCCACAAACGATCTGCGTTATTTTGAATTCTGAACCTGAGCATTAATGCTTCTAATTTTGTATAAGAGTCTTACATTATCTCAGGATTTGACATTGAAGCTCTATAAGCGGCAAGGTTTTCAGGAACACGAACCGTTAGACTAAATCGTTTTTTATATTGAATCCACCACCATTTACTAGCGGAATAGTTTTCTGTATTTTTACATGCCGATGAGCTATTTTTCTTTACATTTACACTGTTAATCCAAACCCGAGTTCTTGCATTTTTATAATATAGTTAAATAATTGCGTTTCAAGTTCTGCTGTAAAAGCAAACGGTCTTCCCAAATTGGCAATCTGGCGATTATCTTCTTCATTACTTACTAAAAAACCTTTAAGTGTGCTCCAGGGAATACCGCTTTGTTTACTTGCCATGTAGATGGTTATTCTCTCCTCTCTTACAAGTCTTGCGGCTTCTAGCAATTCAGGGATCTCATACTGGCGATATTTTCCTTTAGATCTTTTAGGCATTTTAATACTTAAAAAAGGGGTAGGTAAGTTCGTGATACCCTGGACGTTACAAAACCTACATCGTGTTTATTATTCAATGCTTACTTTTGCTGTATCCACCAAAAACAAAAAAAAAACAGCGAATGCACTCCAGAAGTTGCCGGTTTTTGGCGTCAGAAGGATCAGAACTGTAAGTCAACGGTTTGACGTATCTTTAATTGCACCATAGATAATAGAGTTAGTTGTAGTTGGTTGTATTGTATTGTATTGCACACGTGCGGGCGGTTGCCGAGGCTCCCGCCATAATACAGCTGCAAAACTGCTACTCCGACGTAGTAGGCAAGATTGCGATAGATTTTTGAATATGTATCACGAACTTACCTACATCACGAATATACTTTGCCTTGCCATACAACTTGGGCTGGGACTTTACGCATTGGGTATATTACGATGATGAGTCCCAAAGGTTCAACTGTTGACCCACGAATATAATAAAATTACAAATTAAACAGAAAATTAAGTTTGTAATAAATACATCTGCTCAGCTTTGCTGTTAAGTTTAGAAATTCCAGTTCATGTATTAATAAGCGCAAGAAACTAATAAAAGCTTAAAACAGAATTACATAAATTCGTGCAAAATACCGGTTAAAATAGTATATTATGATACAAGTGTATAAGAGGGCCTTTAAAGCACGCGCGACATATTTCAAAACACTCCGCTGCGCGTCGTGTTTTGAAATATGTCGCGCGTGCTTTAAAGGCCTCTTATTTATACACGCGTATCATACGCTATTTTTTATTACCAATGCATCATAAGCTCAAAAATGTTTTAAACATTAAACATTCTCTTTTACAATTTTGTAATTATTTTTAGTAGGCTTAAATCATAAAATGAAATATCTAAAAATACAAATTGTACAATGAATGTTTATTTAAAATAAGATTATTATAGTTACTTAGAATAAAGAAATGTTGTTTTTAAAAGTGTTCGTTCATTTTGATATGGGTACAAAAGGTATACCTAGTAATTTAAACGGCAGGTAAATATCTAGGTAATAAAAAAGTAGGCGCATCATAATCATCATTTTACACACGCTGCAGCGTGCGATAATTGTTGATTATGATGCATGCGTAATAAAAAAACTTTTTCTTTCTCCTGTGTAAATATAAATCAGGTTTGCATCATACCATAAACCTTATACATCATCTACATCTATCAAAGAAAGTTAAATTGCTTTGTAACACAACTCTGGGCTACGATTTTGCGCTCTTATGCCAGAGATCACCTGTGAATACCTGAAACAGAGCTAATAAGGGTAGGTTCTCAACAAGTATTTTTATTGACATAGAGATCTGTAAAACAAATAAAAAAGACATTAGTTGTACCATACAGAAATAGAATGACAATTGAGTATTTACCTTAATACTAACGGAGTGCTAGGACGGTTAGCTCCTGCCAGAAAAACATTGTGCAGTATTTAAGTTATTCCTGTTTGTTGTTCTAGATTGATTTATCCGCGTATTGATACACAGCTAGCTAATACTTTGACATAATAAGCAAACGCACCAAAGTTCTGTTCTAGTATGTGAAGCAATCTAGTAAAACTAATTTTAAATTCAATATTTAACAATATTTTAACGATGTTGTGTAAAAAAAGAAGTTAGGAAAGAAGAGATTTTGGTTTCACCCCCATCAAAGAAAAATGAAGTAATATGGTGAACTGCATCATTTATTTCCTGAATCCAGTACATAACAGAAGATTTCACAGGATAATGTTCTCTATGTGCAAGCCCGTGCAGGTGCCGAATTGCTTGTTACAATTGCACCTCAGCCAACACGATCTGCACTTCTGCAGTGACGATCTTGCTGGTGACGGCGCTGGTGCTGGGTCTATTCTGCGGTATTTCATTAAATAACATGGGTACCTTTATATTTTTGGCCCGTATTGTGCTGGTCCGTGCAGGCATAGTGTGTGCAAAAAAAGTATGTCCATAAGTGGTTTTACACAATCATAATAAGAGACAAATAATCGACTCGGCAACATGCTCAAGCTTTGAGAGAAAGTGTGTTACCGCTAAAGTTCCGAAATCAGTTATTCTAGTTTATCTAGGTAATGTGCAGATAAACTACGGTGATCCGTTAAAGGGGCAAATTTTGTTTCATTTGTTAGGTTACTTAGATAATCCGTACATTACCTAGTAGGCACCCGTTAACCGTTACAATCAATCAACGAATTAGTGGATAAATTGTATCATCAGACAATTAATAGTTATTTATTATACAAGACGACAAACAATCTTTATCGTCGTGTATAATACACTTTTTTCTATAGCAGGATGTTAAGATTAAGAGAAAAAATAAAATTTCAAAGAAAATTACAATTTTGGCACTAAAATCGCAATTGCGTTGCTCCTTTACTATGAAAACATTTTATCTATGGGATTTGGATGATCAGTCTTTAATATTGTTAACTATTTTTACACTAATAAAGTAACTTGAAAAAAAGGAAAACGGGCTGATCTCACTCTCAAGATACTTCGGCTTTAGTTTTAGACCGGGGCCCATCTGGCTTCTGTTTATAGCTACTAAGTCGTTGATTTCGTATTTCTGGCATTGTCTGCTCCTTAGATTGCAATCTTTTCTATTTTCTTCTTGGATTTTCTCTATTTGCTTCTTTGTTTTCACTGGCAGGAGTTTCCATCTCTAAATTTTCTTGCAATATATTTGCACCATTGATAAGCATTTCCTTTTCAGTATCATTAGTCTCTTTGACAGTGTCGGTTTCAGTCAAATTTTTAATCGGTTGTGGACTTTTCTCTCTGTCATTCTTCAAATCGTCGGCAACACTTTTAGTAGTTTGAACTTCTGTGGCTTCCTCTTTATCTTCAACCAAATCTTTAGTCTTTGTTTCTTTATCTGAGCTTTTTCTTCAATGACATCATCTTTTTCTTCGACTTCGGTTTATCACTCTGTTCTTGACTTTTCTTGATATGCTCACCTTCTTCGTGTTTTTCTATTAAGTCTTTAGTTTCCTGTAGTTTACCAATCTGTTCTTGGCTTTCCTCAACAAGATTGTTTTCATCTATTACTTCAAGTCCTATATCAATACCTGTATTAGCGTCGTCTATCTTTATGTTCATTATATCAGTTTCTCTTTCTTCTTAGTGCTTCGTAATTTTCAAACTTTCTTTGTTTATAATCACTTGTGCTTCATCCAACAATTCTCTTCCCTATATTACTTGTGTTGTCATTACGTTATTCGGTACAATAGTACACAGAAAATTTGCATGATCTATTTCAACATTGGTCCTAAATTTTGCTAATGCCCTGACTTTGGATCCTCCGAACCCATTAAGAGTAATATCAGTTTCTTCCAGATGAACTGCTCCGAGGTTTGGTAACACGTCACGTCTTATTAAATTTACACAGCAACCAGTATCAACTAATGCAGATAGTTGAAAGTTTCCAATAGTTATGGCTTTGTTCAGTTTCCCAAAATAATCTGCTTCAATTTTCTGTATCCCAACATTAGCAGTAGATGGCGTCGTAGTTGGTTGAATCGCTTGTTCGGGCGTTCAATGGATTTGTGTCCTAAATTATTGCAGTAGAAACATTTGGTACTATCACCATCACCCTTTGATTTACAATCATCGGATTTGTTTCCCTTAATTCCGCAGTTAAAACATCTAATCACTGAGGGTAATCTCTTGAAATTGCTCGTTTCCATCTTTTCTTGTTTCATTTCAATGTTTCTGCTTCTGTTTTATATTTATCCAAGGCATTTTCTCTCGTAAGTCACCATAAATCTGCAGTTTGCTTTTACGTTCGTCTAGGTTTGTAGCTCCATACAATACAATTTTACTGTTATCATCATCGGTTATCCCATCAATTATGTACTGTATAAGTGCTTCTGTTTCTACGTCTCCTCTACTGGCTAGTTCTTTCATTTGTAAAAAATATTCCTGCACGTTCTCCCCTGGTTTCAATTTTCTTTCTGTCAGCATTTTAAGTAACACTGCTCTTTTCAGCTTCGAGGAAAATTCCTTCAGTAAAGCTTTTCTCAGTGTCGCCCACGTATTAATACCATTTTCACATTGAATAAATCGTTTTGCCAGGTCGTCGAGGCGCTTCTTTGCAAAAATGAAGGTGTGTAGCTCACCCCAGTACAGCAATTCAATGTCGTTAATCCATTTTTCCACTGAATATGACTTAGTTCCATCGAAAACTTTGACGGACTCTTCGATATCCCGAAAACTCATTGAAAAATGCGGTGCGTGCAAAAAACCTGACGCTACTGGACGCATGTTTTCAAATCTCGTTTGATTACTTTGTACTTCGTTGACTTTTTCTACATCATCATTCCCGTCTTCGTCGACATCATCTTCTGGTTCAGCTTCGCTAGTATTCTCTAATATCTTCAAGTCTGTCAAACAAATACAGATTTTGTTTATTAATTCAGGTTTGCTCATATCGTAGCCTATATGCAAAAGATTCGCGAAAGTGATAATAAGATCGTTTATCGTGAAGTTTTCACTAGCGTACTGCAGTTTAGCTTTAAATTGTTGTGAACCGGTTTCGTAGTTAAAGCCCCGAAAGTATTTTACTTTCTTACGCACAGTTCGACCGCCACATTCTTGTTCGATGTCTTAGAAATACCACCAAGCGAGTAGTACATCATAAAGTCAGTTTCATGCAAATACATTATGTTCAAGTATAAATGAATACACGTAGTCGCAACACAGTTCAAAACAAAACAGAATGTCGTTAGTAACCACTAACCGTTCACCGTCGTCTTTTCGTCGTTATTTTAGCGAATTCAGAACTTTGGTGACATGACACACTTTTTAATTACATTAATGCCAGGCACCTACCTCATCTTCCGTTAATGAGATCCCTGCATTTGTAATTACACGTCGTTTAGTAGCTGTACCGTTTTGTTCTTCTTTCTCGTCTTTTGCGTCGTCCTGGTTATTAACGTCGTTTTCTCCTCTTCGTCTTAGCGTCGTATTTCTTCTGTGCCGTCAATCGTCTTGGCTGTAAGGATGGTATTTCTCTCGGTGCCCGACACCTAACCGCGCACTCATATCAAGTTCACGTTTCGCCTAATTCGATCGTTTCTCTCTCTTGATCCCGATCCTGATCCTGGTCCTAATCCTTATCCTTATCCCGGTCGGGCCCCCAAATTTTATGGGATTTGGATGATCAATCTTTAATATTGTTAACTATTTTTACACTAATAAAGTAACTTGAAAAAAGGAAAACGTTCTAATCTCGCTGTCAAAGAAAAACTGTCATGCCCCTGGCACACTTTTCACTTATTTCTCGCTTTGACGACTAGTCGGCATGGAAAGCGGGCGTCGCCCTCCAGGATCCCACATACCTACCCTTCCTTTAACATTGCTATAGAAGAGGTTTAGGTTTTTTCATACTATTTCCTTTTATCGTTATTTTACGCCGATGGAAAAAGCGAAAAATATATAATGTGCCATATAACCAAATGTCTGGCTTCATAGCACTTCCTAAATTATGCAACTTAACAGTAACAGTATTTTGACGTAACGAATCGCAGGTCGCCTCCTGTTCCGTCGGTGCTACGGTCAAACCTCGATACGCAGAGGAAGGCTTTCTTATGAGCAGCCTTGAACGAATTGCTGGACATACACGCATACACGTGCTGTGAATTAAGTTATTATTACTTCTTTGGCAGTCTTCTTCACGCGCCACTCTTCACCCCCTAATAACTCAACAAGGGAAGCGGATCACCGAATCAGGTTGTGTAAATACTTTTTTATCCTCAGCCGCTTTTTACAGCAGCTTTGCTGTTGGTATCAAAATATTTAATAACTCCTTGACGTCTCTCAGGATTGCTCTAAGAGCTTTTGTTGATGATGCCTGAAAGCCTTTGCCTTTAATACCATGGATCCATTATCTGCGGGATTTTCTGCTTCTGCCGCGTTTTTATCTTATCTGATATTAGCATGTATTTGTATAGCAGGTTAATTAGATTGATCTTTTCGTTTAACAATTGGATTTTGTCAAGAAGATCATTTATTATTAGGTAAGTTTTTTCTTTAATGATGTAAGCAACACGGGCATCGATTGGCTTGCCTGAGAAAATGTCCTTGGACAGGTCTTCTGTTTCTGGACTATCAACTTTGACGTTTTTGTCATTGCAACACACATGTATAGTCATAAAGAATTTTTACTCTAGGAACCTTCTTTGCACAACTAATATGGTAATATGCACCACATATTACGCATTCTATACCGCGTATTAACTTAGATTTCCATTTGCATTTTCAGTTCGACTGGTTCTTCATCACGTCTAKCCGGTGGCCCACCATTACTACATAATACATAATACTACTAKATATACTGAATCAAACGATTTAAAATATTACAGTTATCGAGATTAACATAATGTTGTTTAATACATATCAAACAAATAGTGCTTGCTTCAAGATTTTATGTTCTCTCAGAATTCATAATAAAGTGGTTTATTAAAAAAACAATAACAGTAAGTTAGAGTATCATTACCACAAAAACAAGTMTTGGTAACTAAAAGATGAGTTTTTATATATATTACCAGGCATACATGGTGTTCCATCCTTTGTTTGCATGGATAACTTTGTTATCTGAGGAACTATAAAGCAGTTCAAATGGAGGCAAAATTGCAATTTGATGCTCAACAATGATCCGTTATCAGGTAAAAAATGAAAATGTCAATTTTTAAGGCACTTGTAACTTTTTTGTTTGCATATTTTTAGATTCCAAAGAAACATTTATGGGTTCTTTTTTTAAATATTTTTGGTTCAGACACAATTTCTTTTCTACGTTTGCTTGAAACCATCATCAAATTACCTAGATAAAATGCTAAAAGCTTTTGATTCGGCCATTAATAGAGCTAGGTAATGTGCACATTATCGGCCTTCGAGCTTTAGCGGTAACATATATACTCCAATAGCGCTCCAAGTTCAATGCAGGGTTTGAATGGTTTTTCGAAGTTCAATAATAAAGATAACCCTTGCATATCTGATGTTTTTATTTACATTTTTCTTAGACAATAAGAGGATACAGATATGTGCGTGCAGCTAACGAGTCGATTGGTTTGCTCTCAACTGTAGCATAATCGGGAAAATGAAATAAAAACTTAACAAAATAGTGATCTATTATAAAATAACCCAAATAAAGCTGTTGCCTTATTTAATCTTCATTTATTTACTGGAAAATTACTCTTTATTTCTTGCGTACGTTTGTCTGGATATAGCTAGCACGGAATATACAGTTTTCATAATCTGTAATTGTAAGACACAAAATCTTCCATGTAAACACCCATACCTACTCGCATGTAACACAAATACTTACCATCAAAGCTGTTTCAATAGACATAATATAAACCGGTTTAATGTGCAAAACCAAAGGTCGCTGAGCTCGCATCATAATAAAGTTAAGATCCCTTCTTATTTTGGGATTACATTTAAACCAATCACTGTTCCATACTGCATTACTAATTTCCATACTCTAGAAATTACATTCATTAGATTATTTAATGTCCTCTCTTCAACGAGTGTTTTTTTATCGAATGTTACCTTTAACCTTACTTCGTTAGCAGGCCAATAGAAAAACAGAAGTTGGGCCATAGCGGCTGCTATAACTGCTATATTTGGAAGTTGTTCAAAATCCATCTCTTTCTGATAAAAAAATAATCACCTTATATTAAGTACCCACATATACACAATCACATACTAAAAACTAAAGAATTGATGTGCTTGAATTAATTCAATTAATTTATACATATACTGGTCAGACAGCTTAATGAAAAGTTCTATGCAGCCAATATATCATGTTAACTACATTCAAATGATCCACTGCGTGCTACATTTTTTCATTTTTAATGTTATGCTTTCAGACTAGAAAATCTTTTTTACTAGATCTGCACTCATTACGTAACAGTTTCACTGTTTACTTTTTAGTCAGTATCAGCTTTAAGAATTGGAAAGTTTCATTTATTCAACCACTTTAAAATAAGGGCATACACCACAAGTTATATACAGACCAGTTTATTCCATTTCAACCATTACATTCTGTAGTATTCTTCCCGAGAATCAAGACAGATTTTTTAATTAGTTCAGAGCGTAATCTTCAAGTTTACCTTGACTTATGTACTTATTTTTATCAAGATTTTGGCGGATCCGACATTCACTGCAATTTCCTGTTACAATAATTGAAATTATATTATTTTATCTTACATGAGATTAGTTATACAGGGTATACATATTTGTTTACCCTGATTTCAAGATTAAAAGTTAATTATATTCATGATGGTAAAGTTTTATTTTTATTACAGTTTTACTAGAGAACCATTGAAGTTCCTGTACAGTTGTGTCTTATTCAACACTTTCGCCATAAGGAGCCTAGTGTAAGCCATATCGTAAAAATGATTATCCTTTGGGAAAAAGTTCAATCACCAATTATTGTGCAGCGAAAGTTTAGAAATGAAAGCACCCGATGACAAGTTAATCAGGAGGACAAGGGTGCTAAATTTTCGCTGCACGGTTATCGATGTTGTTGGTTTCTGCTAGCCACACAACACGATTAGTTTTTTTCCCGAGGGAAGCCATTTTTAGGATAATAATAAATTAATAACTCACGCTTCCTGTGGCGAAGGTGTGGAATGAGACACAACTGTATAGAAACTTCGGAAAGGTACGAGTTGGTTGGCAGTAATCCTCTATGTACCTTGTACCTGATGACTACAGTGTCCCACTGGTTCCTAACAACAAAGCTATCACTATCACACAGGATATTATATTTCTCAAAATATCTTCATGATAATGTCACTCATTGGCTACAAATTAGCCGCCCCTTTCTAAAATGTGCAATACTTGGGCTGAGAGAGATAAGATCAGAGCAACTTCCAGTTTCAGTTGTGAATTGAGTGAAAAAGGCAAAGAACTTAATGCTGTAAATAAATAAGTTCAAGTTCGGCTTTTACAAATTTATAAATGGGGCCGTAGAAAGGTGGATGTGGATATAAAAAAAACTTTGTGCAAGGCAATCATTAAGAGAGAGAGAGTACGTTTTACTGAGTACCCTTTTAGGTAAGTTTAAATTTTTTTGTTTCTTTCTAATGCCGTAAGATATCAAATCAGTGCAAAAAAACAATAGGATATTGTTTTGCTCGCGACTGCTTTCATGAAAAAAAGTTCGATTTTGCAAATTTCTAAATTACGAAGAAAACAACCGACAATTGTCAAACATGTTTACGGAATATTCAGAAAAAAAAAATAAAGAAAAGCATGAAAATATATTAAAAATTTCAAGAAATCCAAATGGGGACAACAATATCATACAGCGTCAAAACGGCAAAGCTTTAGTGTAACTTGTATTTTGAACAGTACAGAAGTGCTTATCTCATCTTAGGGTTTGCATTGTTCTTTATGCCTTAACATTAAAAAAAAATATAATATATTATACAGCGTGTTTTACTTAAAAGTTAAATTTTAAAGTTTTTTGACTTATTTAAAGTAGGTATTCATATAAAGAGTTACAGCCTTCTTTAATAAATCAAAACGAATTTTGGCATAACAGTAACAATCACCAACTATCTTTCTTCTACATATTCATAGTTTTAGGTTTACCCTGCGAGGGTAAATTTTTTTGTCAGAATTATTTTTTGGGGTTTAAAAGAATATTTTGGAAACAAAGCCCGTTTCATTTTTTCGTATCTCGTTCAGTTTAGCCATAAAAAACGAAAATCAAAATAATTGTATTTCTACATGTTTTATTGTTATTATGTAGATAAGTTATTCAAAATAGCTATACTTATTTATTATGCTTTAACGATTTATGTGGAATACTATTCTAGCTTCGTCACGGGTGTAAAAATAACATGTTTGGGTATTATGTTGGATGCCAATCTAGGTTTGATGATAAATTCGACTATATCCAAACATTTAAAATAATATGGTTTACAAAAAAAAATTTCAATCCATTAACTGTTCTATAACTTTATTATAGCTTAGTAAGATGCAATTCGGAGTATATTATTTTACTGCGGTGTCTTTTTTGTGTCTTATATCGATCATATAAAGCAGTAGCTAACACCGTTAAAATTTGCTACTGATGTGTTTCATATTTTAGGTATTATACCATCATATTAATTGCCCAAACATTCTTATACATTAGTTTCAAACAATTATGAAATTATCTACCTTCGATATAAACTGTCTTTATTTTTTATGTAATTACTTCCACATCCAACGGATGGGAAATATTGTATCGCGAAAAAAATTTTCAAAAATTTTTATTTGCTCATTCGCTTTAAAATGGTTGAAAACGCAAAAAAAAACAAAATTTGAGCAAAAAAATTTCTTGACTGTGTGTATGTGTGTCTGTGGTATTGTTTGTGGACACGATAACTTTCGAAAGACTTAATATATGAACTTGAAATTTGGCGAACGTATAAATCTCAATTGCCCAAAGCGACCTATTGTTTGTGGGGTAAGTAGGGTATCGGGAAGGGGGAGAAATTGGGGGGTAACTACCCTTTTTGCAAATTTTTATTTTTTTATATTTTTTTCGTTTTAGTATGTGATTAGTAGTATAACTGCGAGTATTATTAGTTCTTATAAATTTTCGGTACAGCAAACTGTTTAGAAGACGCAAAAAAGCGTCACTTAAAGGAAACGGTTTTTCTTAAATATCTCCGAATATATTTAATATATTCAAAAAATGAAAATGCCATCAGATAGGAAATAAAATTTCTTACAAAAAGTGTCCTAGAAAATTTATCCAAAATTTTGACATTTTCGAAATATTTCCAAAAACCTATTTTGGACCCTGCTCGTACGATTTTTTTTAAATTTTGGTATTATATAGAAAAGCACATTTCTGATCAGAAAGCGCTCTTGTAATTTTTTTGTTAAGTTAATAATTTTCGAGTTAATTGGAAAAAACCGATTTTAAAAATGTATATATTTTTGCTAATATCACGAGGACTGTTTGTCTTAGTAAAAATATGTAGAGAAAAAATGCTCAAAACCTGATTACTAATCGGATGGTATAAAAAATAAAAATGTGTCATTTTGACAATCGAATGTGGAAGTATTGATTCAATTTGCAGCGGTTTTTTTTATTATATTTATTTTGTTATTGTTTAGCTTAGTGTATGTCTTTACTGTATTATGATTTTATCTGTAATAGAAATGTACTCTGTTGGCGATAAACATTATTTTAATCATTAATTTAGAGAGACGCTGTACCATATTTATTTGCGAAAATGATACGTCTGTATTCAATCAATAGATATAGTGTGACGAGCATTTTGGTAATAGGAAACCGCAGTAACGTGAAACAGTTCATCATATAATTGATATTACGTAAATTACGTACGCCTGTGTGCGATATGTGGATTCTTGGGTATATATATTTCTAGCAGTTTATTTTTTAACTGTCCACTCATAGTGTAAACAGATTTAGTTACATTATTTAACAATCTTCATTTATTTTAAATAGATAGTGAAAATATTACGCATTCGCCGTGAGACTGCAAGGATAATTTAGTTTTATTCCTAATTCGATAAAATGTTTTACCTGATTTATTTAAACAACATCTTTAATTCCAAATATCTATATAAAATAAGAGTTTTATTTTAATTAAGCTGTAAATGAAAAAAATTCTAGCCACAGTAATTATTAGGCTTTCTAATTAATGTTTTGCATCATAGTTTAACCAAATATCTACAAGGTCCGCCACCTAAAGCTCCCTAGGCTCGTATTTTAATTATTTTTTAGGTACAGCCTTAAGTTAAAGATCAAATTCTAGGTCTTTTTAAACTCTTTAATAATAGCATAGTGAGTTCCAAATTTTTTTTGCAGATTATGACATTTTGTAAATAAGCTTAATTTTTGTAAATATTTTTTACCTTATCCCGTATAATAAATATTGCTTCATAGTTGGCTGACGACTTTTTTTTTCAATTGGTGTCATTACAACGTATGCATCATTTTTACTCAATGAAAAAACAAGAAAAACTCGTCGCAGTTTTTAAGCTTATTACGGTACAAATTATGGCTACATACCCATCGCTGCATAAAAATCCCCAAATTTTGAGTCTAAAAGTTATCTAAAAGTTAATCAAGTACAAAGTTCGTTCTAAAAAATCTTATGTCATTTTTTCGTTTGTTTCCATTCCTTTTCTTTTATCCGCCAAAACTGAGACTTGAAAGTGCCGGAGCGTCATAAGTGCGAGAAAAATATAGATGTGTTAAATACCAATTAATATAAAAGTTTCTCGTATCAAATTTATGGGTCGCTAAAAATTTCTAGTGTGCATTGTGTTTTTTTAATAACATGTAATAATTATTATACGGGTAACACTTTATGCTTAAATGTTAGACGCTTCTTATTTTAAATGGGGAGATCTCTTAAGTTGGACAGCCAGACGATAGCATTGACAACGGATATATCGCTGTTACTAGGCGAAATATTAAAGGGCATTTACATCTTACTAGAGTAAATCCAAATACTGTCCACAGTTTTATGGAGAGGAAGCTTCAATCTGCCGTCAAGGATTAAATTCATTCACATATCCAGGTATCAAATTAAATTTAAAGCACCCGGAATTATGAAGTTTTTTTTTTAGAAATAACAGCAAATTTATTATGTAGTAATGAATGCTGAATTTTCGCCTCAGAGTTTCCGTTAGAAAGATTTTGGAATTGAAAAGGAATCAAAATCATAATTTGCCCTTTCAGTCAACATCATAGATATAGATTTTCTATTAAAATGCTAGGGGGTTGTGCACATAGGTTGATGACTTATATAATGTAGTATTATCGGAGGAGTATAATATGTACTGTTTTACTGACTAAACATGGCTTAATGATAAATTTCCAAGTCCTGTGTTCAGTGACAAATCTAGAGGGGGTGGTCTGACAATTTAATAACGTCAATAAGTAAACTTAGTTTTTTTGTCCAATGGTTTTATACAAATATTATTGTCTCGTTGCCATACCTACCACATCATTTCACTCGAACTAATATCTGCTTACATAGGCATTTTGGACTATATGTTGGGCGTCCACTGTTAGTGTTGCCGCATTTCGCATTAATACATTTGTAGCAAACGCAGGAGGTTACAACGTTGTCTTGCAGCTTTGGTACGATGGTATACTAGGCAACGCTGTAACCTAATGCATTTGCTACAAAGGCTTGAGAATATAATAAACAAATAAAAATCTGAAATGTTGAAAATGTATTATCACTAATTATGTAAGTATTTAACAAAATTTCCGTTGAATGTTATTAACTGAAAGAAAATTTAGCGGTATAGTAACCCAAGGAAATTTTAGCGTACCTAACTTTAATGTCGTTCTGTTTTAATTACCAGTGGAATTGTTTGCATTGTTATCAAAGGCAAATAATTTATGGTTGTTAGACCCTTGGTAGCATCTGAGAAAAACGCCCGGGGCAGGTAGTGGGGTCTATCTTATATAAGATAGACGGAGATGCCGATCAAGGGTCTGACGACTATAAATAACTTGTATTTGGTAACTATACAATCTTTATTGCACTGGTCATTATGAGTAGAACCGACTTTAAAGTTAGATACCTTAAAATTCAATTGGAACACTATAACGTAGTCAGGGTGACTTTAAACAGGAAAATATCTACAAATCAAGAATGTAACCGAATGTAAAAAAATAGCTGTTGTACTTTGGATTTATGGATGTAAAATGTTTTACAAATTAAATATTTAAAGACAAAATTTGTTTCTATTTACGATGCGGGAAACAGTACTGAGCCCCTCCAATTGAAGGGCCACGGACCGCCACTGATCATATTTTATCCTAGTGAATAAAGATACTCAGCCGAATACTAGCACTTTCTAAATCTATCACCCGCATCTCGACGCATATAGTATTTGCAATGTAAAATAAAATAATAAAACCATCTTGTAATCTAACATTACTAAATATTACTTACAACTATAAGCTGGAACACTGCCGATGCCAATTGAATGGAACAGGTTGCAAACTCTAATGTCATCAGATTTGTTACAAGATCATCTACGTCGTTAACGTATCTGAAAAATGTTGAGAATAATTTTCATTTCAGTATATATCACAGTTACTTTAATTATGTTTTTAAAATAAACCAGATACACACAGTGGCAAAATAGTTCAACATTTCAAATCAAATAATGTAAAGATGTAATATACTCAATATGAGTATTTTATCGGGATTTATTGTAGCCTGCGGTACTTGATGATTTATTTCACTCGATATCAAAAATGATTCAAGCAACCTTAGTTTAATGTTACATGTTTGCAGTCACAGCCATTAGTACCTAAAACAATAGGTCTTTTGAGAGCGGTTTTAAATCTTTCAGTTGCAACGCCCGTTGCAGATATTGCAATTAGTATTGATTCAACTTTATGAAGACATATCTAAACATACATTTCGATAGCTTTTTTTGATTATTGCATAAGGGACAGGAGATGCCTATTACCGAACATTTTGATTGGCTTCTATTAAGGAACCGGATGTCTATGACTGCGCGATTGTGGTCTACCGTTTTGTCCAGTGCTGGTCTGTTCCAATATAAAAGAGCATCGGGAGTAAGTATTGTGCAAGTACGAAAAATGCTGATTTCTAACTTTCTTAGTTGCTTTCATCTTTTATTTAATTTGTTCTTCAGCGGCTTTCAAGTCTGATTTCTAAGTTAATGATCTTAAGTATAATCCAAAACAGCGGATCCTGAATTTGGCAATAAGATATTCCTGTTATCAACTCCAGGCAGCGAAGTAACACGCGTAAAACTATTTGCTTGTGAAATCACCAAGATAATGGAAGCAGTGAACAGCTACCAAACGCCATCATAGAAAGCAACCTTGTAAGTTGCAAGAACCCTTCTTAAGGCATTCGAGACAGTTCAAGTGAGAGTCAAGAAATTTGCTTCCGTTGGATTAACCGTAAGGCAAGGAGATCCCTCGGCATCGTGTTTTCTTGTGTTGAAAAGAACACCTGTGTAGCCCAGGAAGAAAGGCCCAAGTCATCAGGAACACCGGTCTAGTTGAATGAAATTCGACTTGAGACACCTTGTTGACGAAGCAAGCAAATTAAGGTCGAGAGATTTTGCCGAGCAAACCAACCTCTGTTTGCCGAATAGGACAAAATCAACACTAACACAATGTATTCGACAAGCGCCCAGAAGATTACCTATAGCAAGACAAGAGCAAGTTGAGGAAGTGGTGAGTGACATAGAAACAAGGCATTATTTAGGAATCGAACGGCCCATGATCATCACCGGTAGTGCTCGTCACCAAAAAGGATTGATCACGTCAATTCTGTGTTGACTACCGCAAACTCTTTAATGTCACAGAGAAAGGCAGTTATTCGTTACTTAAAATTGACGACAATGACTACTCTTTCTGGATCCACTTGTGTACGAGACTGACTTTAAAGAATGGTTACTAGTAAGTGGGTTATACCTACATGAGAAGAAGAAGACTGCGTTTACCACAAGTTGCGGCTTATATCAGATCATTGTAATGCTATTACATATATTTGGATGACGTAGGGATTTGGAAGTAGCTATGAAGAGCAACCTAAAAAACCTTCAGGAGGTGTTCAATCGATTTTGAGCAGCGGATCTAAAACTGAATAAAAGAAGTGTGCAATTATCCAGAAGAAAGTTGAATTTCCTGGACATACGGCTTCAGCGGGCAGGATCAAGACTAGGAGGAAGAGATTAAAGCACGTCTCTAAGATAAACACGAAGTAATCAAGGAAGAATAAGCATTAAATGCGAAGAAGAGGTAATAGAGTATTACAATAAAGTTTTAAGCAAATCTGAGGTACTACTGCATCGCGAGGAAAGAACGAAGGAGCTGCTGGCTACAGTAAAGTCCACAGACCTTTTTTATAAGTACCTTTATGTAGGAGAATTCCATGCTCCATTACCCGGCTTCCACGACTGAAAAATCCAGAGATACAAGTTCCTAAATGGATGAAGAGACTGCAGCAGTATGATTTCAAAATACAACATCGTGGAGAAAGACATCTTAATACCGGTGATGCTTTATCCAGAAGACCAGTGGATATGCAAACATTTTTGGAAGCACGTGGTCGAACGCGAGGATACAGTCGATATAAGGGCAGCAAAGTGAGAACGTCAAGAAGGTTCAGCAAGTATAAGCGATATTACTCCTCTACTTAAATGGAAAGAAGATAACAGGTCACGAACCTGGATGGAAAGGGGTGTCTAGAAAGTCCAACCCTACAAGCGATGTGCACTTAGTGGGAATTTTTGCGAGTGGAGACAGGTCTGCTGAAAAGAGCACAAGAGCGCCGATGGGAAGCATGTTACCACAAAGTTAGTAGTACCCAAGGTGTAAGTACTACTACATACATTGTCGAGAAGTTGTGGAGAAATGATGCCGCAAGTGTGCAATCTGCGCAGCCACCAAGGTTCCACCAAAGCGACTAAAGCGGAGAATAAAACAGTATAATGTAGGAGCACCAAGAGATAACAATAACTACATCCTTGTGGCGATGCATTACTTCAGAAAGTGACCAGAAGCCTACGCGATACCAAACCAACAAGCCTCTACGGCGGCACGATAACCTGGTGTGTAGGATTGGATTGCCATTATAACTGCATTCGGAACAACAAAGCAAAAATTTCGACTCGAAGGTATTTGAGGATCTCTACCGCTTGGTGGGTATTACAAAAACAAGAATAACTTTCCTTAATGGGTAATTATATGGAATGGCCGAGTGGTTTAACTATGGAACAGTTCCTTTCGAAAGTTGTGGAACGACATAAAATTGACTGGGACAAGTAACTTCCTGTATCTGTCGTGATACAGGGCAGCGATACATTTACCACGGGAGAAGCACTTGCAAGAAGTCTTTGGAAAAGGGCTGGGGTTACAGCGCGATCTGGAGGGTCACCCGAAGAAGAAATACCCGATTTTGTCAACAACCGAGATTTACTCTTGGAAATCCATGGACTGTAATGGTCGGTGTTATAGAAAATTAAAATCGCCAGCGATCGCGTGAAAGCGCGGCATGATGGAAGCATCAATCACAGGCAGTTTAATGAAAAGGATATAATGAAACTATATAACCTACAAAGGAGGAAAGGACTTTCGCCTAATTTGTCGGCATCCTGGAAAGGATCTTACAGAGTAGCAAAAAGGATTAACGACGCAGTCTACAGAATCTAGGGCAGTCCAAGATCAAAGATGAAGGTGGTACACTTGAATCGTTGAAGCAGGTACACTAATATTCCGAGGAGTAAAACTGATTAAGACGATCCATTTACAGATAGGTACTTGTTTTTTTCCAAAAAGTCCTTTTTTAGGTTTTTGCTCAATAAATTCTATAAAGCTGTGTTATTGGAAAATGAAGGAATCAAATGAAAGTTTTTGAATATATTACTAAGATTACTCTACCATAGGTAGCAAGCTATCTTAACATATTCTTTATCAATATGGATTTTATTATATGCATAAGGTGTTAATGCAAAAATGTTACTATCAGACAAAGGAACACCATATTTATTATTAGTATGGGTTTTTATGCATAACAAAGGTAAAAATTCCCACTTTAAGAGTAGTGAGTCTAAAATGAAATGTTTTCAATCGAATTTTTATAAGATGTGGGAAATTGAAAGTTAACAATATTTAGAAAACCATGAATATCTAAATCGCTGCTAACAACAGCATTGACATTAAAGACGTGTACTTCCTAAGGGAGTTTAGAAACTATAATTTAGATGCATTTGCTACGTCAAAATCATAAAAATTGACTAATTAGTAGCAGTTTTCTGGTAACACCTATATATCTGTTTGGTTCAAGGTTGGCAATAAACGTCGTGAGTATTTCATTCATATATATATTACGCTTATTGTTTAGGTGAGTAAAGAACTAGTTTTAACACTCACTTGATTAAAGTTTGATGTTTTAGGACCAACTCCCTTATTACACTTGTCATAACTATATCTAGCTCATCTCCGCTTTCGATCGTTCTGCGTCGAGCTTCTTTTCTGAAGTTTTCGATCGTATCATGGAGAATTTCTGTCAGCAGTATAGCAAACATAATAAAAGCAATTATGCACCCATCTACACTAAGTATAGTGTAAAGCGCGAGGAATCCGCAAAAAATGTGTAGACTATACAAAATATTATACTGCTTGTGAACATCGAGGGGCATCCAAACACTGAATGGTAGCGGTTCTTCCTTCAAACTAGAATCTTGATCTTCAAACTGGTACACTATTATTCTAGGAAACATCACATATGATACTATGCCACATGTACCTAATATACCCAATAATTTGATCATACGGTTTAAAAGGATAATCCATTTTCGATAGATTATTTGCTGTTTATCGTTTTTTACAAAAGTCTCCTCTAAATAACTTATCTGTTTAATTAGCTGCGCGGATTTCCAACTTTGTGCTATGAAAATTTTAAATACGGCAATTCCAAATGCAATACTCAAACTGGTATTTTCGAAAACACGCCTTGTGTCAGCGCCTTTCCAGATTATCCTGAACAATTGTACGAACTGCCCAGTTACAAAAGAACACATCGCCGCATTCAAAGCAACTTTGTAAATGCAGTAGGCAAATTTCAGTTTACTTTGTTTCCACAAGTGCAATGGCCAACAACCAGAAGCAATTGACACAAGTCGAATAAATGCAAGTATATCTGGAGTTTGCATTGTGTAAATGAAGTGAGTTTTACGTTGACCAAGGTTCAATTTCTGTATACAATTACGTCAGGAATTACTTACATGCTTTTTAGATTTTACCTAGTCTATAATTATTATAATGCTCGCAGCGTGTAATTACTTGTGTTCTTCTACACAAGTTTCCTTATTAAAAGTTCCTAAACTTTTATTAGGTTTGCCGGGTCAAACTTTTTATTATTATATAGTCATATTAAGAAAGGAGGGCATTTGAACAGAAAAGACAATCCCACGACCGATACAGCTATTCGTTATCAGTTGCTCTAGTGAATATTGTATAGATAAAGTTCAAAAATGATTGATACAAACTTATAGGAATTTATATAAAGTACAATTAATATAAAGATTCACAGTTGCACTTTTTAAGCAATTACCCTTTTTCTATCTGGCTTTTATCGTTCAGCTTGGGATGAGGAAAAATAAATCTAAAAACAGTAATAATGGAGTGTTTTAATAATCATTCTATTGGTTTGATAATATACCAGATGAATTACGAGGAGGTACTGTAATCGTCCCCACCCAATTGACAGCTTTATTTGAAACCTTAGAGAAAAATATTTCAAATAAAGCATCCAATGAGTAATCCTTTCAGCAATATATCACATTTATACAGGGTGTTCAGTTTTTTAGTACCAAACCAAACTTGCATTTTTGTTTTAAATAGAACTACCAACTTTTTATATTGGTGTTGATGCAAACGTGCAGCACCATTTCTCTACAATCTACATCTTTTCTGCAATTTACCGGTAGAGTACTAAAGTGGTACATACTTCTTGAGCACTGCCAGCTGCATGCATGCCTACCATAGGCGTTCTCCCATGCTATCCTCAGTAGGCCATTCTCCACCCGCAAAGATTCCCACTGTGCTCATATTGCTTTTAGGGACGGACTCTTTGGGTACCTCTCCCACCAGGCCGTGGTATGTTATCTTCTTATTTCCACCTAAGTATATCTTACATTGACTACCCTAGTTGGTGCGTCAGCCGCTGGTTGTGTTTAAATTCTCCACACTTCTTAGCGATTGATTTCTGGAGGCAGATGGTAGCACCACTCTGCAGTTTCTTTTTAACGTGCCCACAGCGGCAAAATAAACATAACTCCTTCGCCGSGATTCTTTGCTCGACCTGTGCTCCACGTATCTTAACAACAGATGCCTTGTATGCTATCCCGATGTCTTTCTTAGAGCTGCCCTCGTCGTAGTGTTGGTGGTCAGCAGCAGCGACTTCCTCACGCCATCAATGAAATTTTGCTTTGCCATTTCTTKCAGAAATTCGGATGGAGCTATTGGATATGCCCTGAGCATTATAGTCTTTATACGTTTGTTGAAAAGGCTCGCCGACGTTSTGTTTACGAGTCTTCAGGTGACCGCGATACAGCTAATGCACGTGTTGCCCGCAATAACGAGCGAGGAAACTCTAGTGCTGGTGAACGCGAGCAATCACCAAAGTTGACGTTTGTCCATCCTAGGGCGGTGGTTTAACTTTGCTTGTCTTATTTCCATGTTTCCTAGGGCTGCACTTCTTGTGATATCCAGGAATGGATCCAACTTCATATGCATGTTGGTAGACTGGCTCATCGTTACTGGCATATACATCATCAACTTCCAGTTGACTCACTAGCCTTTGCTGGCAATTTCAGAACCCCCCTGGATTTTCCTGATAATGAACTTATAATTTGTATTTTTTGAATTGTTCATTCTTGTTGGTTGGCTGTAAATTATGAAATTACATTAGGAGCATTACACAGTCAAGGTGCATGCATTAGTGCATTTACATATTTTATGTAGTATTTTCTTTCATATGTATTTACGCAAGAAAACGAAACTTGGCTCCGTAGCCTAATTACCTATATCTGAATTAGTGTACTATATTTCAACTAATATTCCCTGTAGATGAACGAGTACTATGGTAATGGTATATTACGGCAACCGATTTAGATATAATTAATCTACGGAGTTACGCTTCGTTTTTTTTTGCGAAAAGTAGATATGAACAAAAACATCAGAATTCATTAATACATAAATGCATCTTGATTGTTGAGCACTATTAACAATAATATTCTTTGTCAACATTTACATAAAACGTTAGACACGTAGATTTATTCAGTTTAGTTTGTGAATGAATACGTTACGAATAATTTTGATGATACAACGGTCTGTTTTCATAAAATTAACTTAGTTGTAAATAATCTGATCCGTTTAAATTATTCAAAATTGAATGGGATTCATTTTTATAAGAAATTTCAGCCGAACTGCCTGAAAATTATAACAACAAACCAAAGTTTAAATCCCAAAACCAGATCCAGAGCCCAGCAAATATTCTGTTCTCTATCATCTTCACAGTTTATTGTATGTTCAATATATGACACATTGATTCCTAAAGTGGTATGTTTAAAAACAATAGATAAAATGCCGGTTATACATCTTTAAAAAATGTAAAGAAATTTGTGATGAACTCTATCTTGAACTTAAAACTCCGCGAATAGTTACACGGCATATTTTGGTTATTTACCAAGCAAACGTTTAATTTAAGACTGCTGGTGAATATTTCAAAATTACTATATTTATTACCTACTTGAACTCATATCTTCTATAAAATTAAGATTTACAATTGACTCCACATTAGGGTTTTCTTTATCTTGGCTTAATTCGTTAATAATTGACAAGTATATTCAAAAGATTTTGAACATTTACAGACCAAATAGATGACATGGCAGATGAAGTAGACGGAAACAGATATTTCAAAACTTGTGAACGAACAATGCCATTCTTCCCTAACATTAAAACTTGTTTGAAATATTTTTTTATTGTGCCTTCAACATGTGTGGTGGAAAGAAAAGTCATTTAGTACTCTGCGAAGAGTGTGGAACAAAACAAAAGCCAAATAATTAAGAAAGTGATTGATTTATTTTGCTCAGAAAGATGGAATTTAAAATACATTTGTGTATTTTTATTTTTAAGATATCTAGTTCTATTTTAGTACCTGCAAATATTTCATTGTTTTGTAAATAGTTTTTATTTTCTATCTATATGACAGCTAATTAAAAAAGTTTATGAACGCTTATCGTAATATCACAATTAAGAAACTATGTACTACCACACATTTATTTGTTTTTCTGCTCTAAATGACCTTAGCTTTTGCCAAATCGAATACTAAACAACGAATTTAGCAAAACTCAAACCATGATTAGTTAAAAAATATCTAAAGCGTATGTGAAACTTGTGAAACAGTACTTTTAAAAATAAAACATCTAACACATTCCATGTTGTAACTATTCAGAGCATATTGAAAGTTTCTCACATATTTCCTATGTCACGTCCTCTTATTGTATGATCATTATTATGTGTTTCACGCTGAACAAGATAGTAAAAATGGATCAAAAAATGTAAATAAAGCCGTTATATCTTAGAGATATAGTGGCTTTAAATTTAAAAATCATATCTCTCCATCTACCGGTGACATTGAAACCTCTATTCATCCTCTTTCTGAAAAGGGCCCTTTTGACAGATGGCAAAGATCATTATTATCCTTTTTAAGTGGAGTTATCCGTAGTCCTGACCTTGACTTTAACCGTAACATTTGAAAGTCAAAACCTAATGCGATTTGTGGCCATACATGTACATATAATATAGGTTTACATATTTAAATGCGGTCTGTATTTCGAAATTTCACATTCACATTTCAAAATAAAAATGACATTTGTATTTTGACACTCACATTACAAAAGTGATTTAGCAACTGTGAGTTTCTTCAGTTAATGCCGTAACTGCTTTTGGTAGAAGGCATCCGTTTCCACTTTGGTTGCTTGGTGTTGAAGTTTTAACACTTATGTCGATGTCTTCCTCCGAAAACAATGTCAATGTAACCGCTTTGTTTTGTTGGACAAACTATAGAAGCATTCCTTGTCTTTAATTTGCGCTTTTAGTAGGATTGCTGATCATCTCAGACTTACTAAATAGTTTACTCACATATAAGTAAATCGTAAATTGTAGTAGACATTTTAAGCCGCAATGAACCACAAACCTAATTTCTAGCTTTATTTATCACTACAAAGATTTTATATCTACAAGTGCTTGTATACAGGATAATGGGGAAGATAAAATACAAAGACAACTAAATCACAAAATCATTAAAAAACACAGACTGCAATTTCCTGATTTAGATGTTAATTAGGTGTTCACCTGGTAAACTACTCTTTATTTCTTGCATGCGCTTGCCTCGATACAGCTACTACGGAATATACAGTTCTTATAATCTGTAATAATATTAAGAAAGAAATGTATGTAGAACATCTATACTCGTATTATACGTATATTATAACTACCTACCATTAACGCTGTTTCAGTAGACATAATATAAAATGGTCTGACATGCAAAACGATAGGCCGCTGTGCTCGCATCATAATAAACTGAAGATCTTTCCTTATCTTAGGGTTACATTTAAACCATTCACTGTTCCATACTGCATTACTTATTTCCATACTCTGAAAATTATATTCATTGGATTATTTAATCTCGACTTTCCGTTGGATGTTACCTTTAACCTTATTTCGTTAGCAGGCCAGTAGAAAAAGAGAAGTTGGGTTATACCGGCAGTTATAACTGTTATATTTGATAGTTGCTGGATATCCATGTCTCTCTGAAATTAATTGCTCATAAATACATATTAATTTTTTTATCATGATGATTGATTTAAGCAAACTTAATCTATCCAGTATAAAAATTTGAAACTTTATGCCATTTAAAAATTTAAAAGTTAAATAGTTTTAGCGCGTTGTATGTGATGATTCTGCGTTATTGTTGGCCATGCTGTGGCCAATCGACGTGCAGGATAAAAATAGAGCTACATACGACTACATATTACGGGCGTAACAAATTTTCTGATATCTGAATAAAGTAAACCGCTGACGAAAAACTGTAATTTTAAAAATTATACAATAAGTACTTACAACTATAAGCTGGAACACTGCCGACGCCATTTGAATAGAGCAGGTTGCAAATTCTAACGTCATGACATTTTCCAATAGATCGTCTACGTCCTTAACATACCTTAAAAGTAGAAGATATTACAGTTATTTATTAAATACCTAGATTTTCAGTACTAACATTGTAGATAGTGAAAAATAATTATACGGAATAGAAACAATTTGGATATAAAAGATGTTCACAAGTATACATTTTAATTCTTTTAATACAAACTTGCTTATTATACCTGCCTTTCGAAAATAGTAATTTTCATAAGAAATACATGAACACTTGTAACTTATGTCCCCTGCTTTACTAGTTGGAATAGCAATTAACTTGAGATATGGGTAATGTTATGATACAAGTAGACCAAGATTGGTTATTCTATGACATCGTAAGGATTAGTATTTAAAAAACAATGTTAAGTCGCTTCAATTGATATTTGAATAGATTTTTGACTGTAACACCAATACTGATAAAAATTTCTTAATTTTAGTCGGAACTAGAAATAAGAATCAACGAAGAACTAAAAGTATTTGCTTTTATGAAAACAGGTCTGGTTTTACATTGTTTGCCAGTTAGAGTTTTTACTGAAGAAACTCTAAATACATCTGCGACATCAAAGGTACACGTTAGKCGAATTCAGTAGGTATTCCTAACTTGGTGCTTATTTTCGAATAATCACACTTCGAGATGTGATTAATATTCTTGTTGCGGATCATTTTTGATTTAAAATAATGTGTATCTGCAGTGAAGAATTAAATACTGMCCAACAMTTCCAACAATTTGGGCTGTCTTAATTTTAATCGCATTTTACACCATTCAGTTCGAAATTATGTTMTACTAATACTCTCACAATTTTTTCAGCAACTAAAGGCTCAACATCTAAACTAAGTAGTTAATTCTATTTTTACCAACATTAAATTTTGAGTACTGTCTTGTTGAAGTTTTAAAACTAGCTTTAGTTTCACTTTATTTTAGTCGTTGTATTTTTGCACTTAACGTTAAAAGGACCGCCATATTTACACACATACATTGTCCATAAAGGTTGTCTTGAATTTTAATTCTTAATAAAAAGTAAAATGTTTAGTGCTGTTTGTGGTTATTGTTTCTTTACGTTCTTTAAAACAAACAATATAAATTATATTTAGCCGTTTGAAACAAAATCTGTAACTGTCTGCTTACTTTAATGTATGTTTAAAACTCAGATTGAAGTATTGTACCCTTGGTTCGGTTTATTTCTACTTACCTTAAATAAGTTCAAAAACAGGTAATGACAAAATATTCTCAAACAACAAATCATGTTTTCTTTGGGATCACAAAGGATTATGTTAAATTCTTGACAAGTTTTTTTAATAAAATAAAAAACATTGTTAATGTTAGTTCAACGTTATTTCACTTTCATTTTCAACTTAACAAAACATAAAATAATGCAAAAGATCCTCCAAAAAACTTTAATGTTTTATAAGCGTGTTTTGTTAAAATTATAATGTAAGATGAGAGCTGAAACCAGTTGCACAATACCTACTCGTGTTTCAGTTCGAATAAAATAGGTGCGTCCATTTGAATGGAATATATAATATCTACGATATATTTAAAAAAATTTAAACAAGGCAGTTATGAATTTTGATTAAAAGTTTACCTTTCACTGTGTATTTGCAGTACTGCAGTTATTATTACCTTTCCTTATTCATTTTTCCGTTTTTCATGCATTGGGAAAAATGCCGACGGACATCTAGCTACGCCGTAAGATATATATCCTGACAGTAATTGATTATTTTGTTGCTTCATAAATAATTTTCGGATATGTAAATTTAAGGAATTTTACTAATAATTTAATTTAATAAGTAGACTAGCAGACAGTTAGATTATTCGTTTTGTAACGTCTAGAACTCTCATCCATGTTTTAGAATGCCATGATAACTGACAAATTACTGTCTAGACTTTTGCTTACCGTGATATTTTATTTATTAACCCCAGACTAAGACAAAAACTTTACTATATAGTAAAGTATTTGGCATTATGAACTGTTGTCCTGATTGCTAAGGAAGCAATTCCAACCGACGACGCGAGGGCCTTTAGACCCGTATCAGGACAACAGTTTATCACCTGGCCGCGAAAGCCTTAACCAATTCATCATTTGGCATTGTGCGTTAACCGACCTACTCGTATACCCACATGAGTATACATCTGCGTAATAATCATATTTAGATCTTGTATTTCACTTAATACTAGATCTATTGTGTGAAACGAAACGAACGAATACGACGTGTAATCTTCTGAGATTTCCTTTTTTCCACGTTCTTGTTGATAGTTTAGTCTAAGAGTTGAAAATAAAACACATTTAAACTATAATTTACTCTCAATTTTTAACTGGTTATTATAAAACAGTTTTATTTACTTACTTGATTAAAGCTTGATGTTTTTTTACCAGTTCCTTTATTTCAGTTGCCATAACCATGTCCAGCTCATCCCCTTCGCTCATTCTACGTCGAGCTTCCATTCTAAAGTTTTCGATCAAATCATGGAGTATTTCTGTTAGCGGTATAGCAAAGATAATAAAAGCAAAAATACAGCCATCCACACTAAGTAGTGCGTAAAGCCCGAGGAAACCACAAAAAACATGCAATTTATACAAAATAGTATAATGCTTGTTTACGTCGAGGGGTATCCAAGCACTAAAAGGCAGAGGTTTCTCCTTCGCATAATAGGTATCCTGATTTGCATACTCGTACACGATTATTCTAGGAAACATTACATAGGAAACTATACCGCATGTACCTATTATGCCCAATAATACGACCATGCGGTTTAAAAAGTTTGTCTATTTGCAGTAGATTATTTCATGTTTTTTGTATTTTGAAATAGATTCCTCTAAACTACTCATCTGTTTAATCAGAAGCGCGGATTTCCAACTTTGTGCCATGAAAATCTTAAATACGGCAATCCCAAATGCAATACTCAAACTGGTATTTTCGAAAACACGCTTAGTGTCGCCGCCTTTCCAGATTATCCTAAACAGTTGTATAAACTGCCCGATTACAAAAGAACACATGATTGCATTCAAAGCAACCTTGTAAATACGATATGTAACCTTCAGCTTACTTTGGGGCAGTAAATGCAATGGCCAACAACCAAATGTAATTGACAGGAGCCTAACTAATGCAAAAATACGTGGAGCTTGCATTCTGAAAATGGAAAGTGTTTTGCGTTTCGCAATCTAGTTTGGTATTATTATATCAGCAAGAATTTATCGTCTTACTGCGTAGATTTATACCTAGTCTATAATTTTTGTAAAGCTCGCAACGTATAATTACTTGCTTGCCGTCTGCACAGTTGTCCGATTAAGTCCGAACTTTTATTAAGTTAAAGATAAACTTTTTATTACTGGGTAGGAAGAAAAATATGGACTGATACCTTACAAAAAATGTGGTCGATAATGCCGCTATTCTTACAATTAGTGAGCAATTCCATAATATATTCTTTGTTAATATAAAACTCATTGGTTAGTAAGAGATAGTAACCATTACGTTCATTTAGTCATTGCATGTAACATAAATAGTAAGAGTGGCGGCTCCTCTTGTGTACCAGTGAAGTAATTGCACATCAGTGAAAACAGCAGAAAACTTTTAAAATAATGAGTAATCATTTAATTATATTTTTATTTTATTTTAACTAATAATCAAAAGGTCCCGGATTGAAATCCTGCTCAAAGCTGGTAATACTATTTCAATACATATACAATAAGCTCATACGCCAGTAAATATCACTTATATAAATAATAATAATAATAATAATAATAATAATAATAATAATAATAATAATAATAATAATAATAATAATAATAATAGTAATAATGATAATGATAATGATAATGATAATGATAATAATAATAATAATAATAATAATAATAATAATAATAATAATAATAATAATAACAATAACAATAACAATAATAATATTAATAATAGTAACAATCACCTTTTTTTTGATGCACACTGTATTCTATGTGTAGTATTTTTAAATCTTTATACTATTCTAACGGACGTTCCTAATAAAATAGGTCAAGCAAGCCATGGTTTTCTCTCTCTAACGCCTGCCTTGTAAATTAGTTCGTATGATTTGATGCATATTTCACGTTTGGCCCTTTTTGCCCATTTGTCGTATACGGGCCATCCTTGATTCTGCAAAAAAGGTTKACTAGTTGTGAATAAATACCCTATGGATAACCCTCAGTGTGTAAGACAAGCAACCATATACAACCTAATCTCGTTCTATTGACAAACTGGCAGTTCACCGCCACTGCGACATACGTTCACGACGAAAATTCCGTGTCACTGGCTTACTTGACCAGTTTTTCATGAACGCCCATTATTTTAAAGAGTTTGCCCCCGGAAAAGCGATCTTTGTTTTTATTCGCTTGTTCGTAATACCAGAGCATAGGGAAACCAGCTAACCAGCAGGCTCACTCAAACGGCGGCACTTTGATGTTTTGCGATATACAGTGGGGTTGTGGTGGGGATATGTACCCGGTGTCACAATGCTCGCGTGCCAATTGCCTGACCAGGTACGGATTTAAACATTTGTTGTCGGATAAAAATAATAAAATAGTTCAAAAAGAGTAAATTTAAATAATGTTTAATTTAATTCCGCACCTTTCAATATTCACATTCATTGCACTACACGTTGGACCTCAGCATAAAAATACTGTGTATTAACAGGAAACTCAGTTTGTCACTAGCAGAGTACCCTAGCGTATTCCAAGCGGAAAATGCAATGCTGGCATGTGCTCACGAGAACCTCAGAAGGGGGTATTCCGGACTGCATATCTACATTTGCTGCGATAGCCAGGCGGCACTTCGAGCCCTTACCTGTCTTAGGGTGCGCTCCGGCCTTTTACTGGACTGTCGTAACATATTAGTAAGGTTGGCCCAACATAATCGGGTTAACTTGATTTGAGTGCCTGCTCATGCAGGCATTGAAGGCAATGAAAGGGCTGATGAATTAGCGAAGAAGGCGGCGTCCGCACCTTATCTCGGACCACAACCTTCCATCGCCATTCCAGAAAGCAGACTGAGGGCCGAGATCACAAAGTGGCTTGGTCGTCAGTTTTACCTGTATTGGGAAGACGCGCCGGAACTGAAACAATCTAGGGCCTTCATCACTGGACCTACGCTTGCTCAGGAACGCAAATGGCTTTTAAGCCGGAGTCGTTCTCAATTGCGATTAGTGGTGGGTGTCCTTACGGGACACTGCTGGCTCAATAAACACCTATATAATATGGATGTAGTGGAAAGCAGCACCTGTAGGTTCTGCTCAGAAGAGGAGGAAACTCCGATTCACCTCCTTACCAACTGCGGACCGCTGGGGGCAAAAGGTTTGGAGAATTTGGGTTTCAATTTATTAAAACTGAAAATCTTTATAGGTTACCTTGGAAAGAGATACTGCACTTCTTTGAGAAGGCAGGACTCTTCTAAGCTACGGTGCGGGCACAATGGATCGAAAGGTCTAAGTGCAGCGCCCCGCCCCATCTGCGAGGTCGCACCGCAGAAGATAGATAGAACAGGAATCCGTACGTGTCCTTTTTTGATGTCACTCAAATAATAATTAAGTAAACAGTAATTTTGCCTATAGGTAGATAAAGTATGAAACTACAGGGACTACTGAATAAAAATTAAAAACATGGCCCCCATTCCTTGTAAAAAGCATGCAAACTTGGGCGTTTTCTTCATATTATTTTTTTAAAGTAGATTTGTAATTAAAATAAATCTATTATCTAAAAATCGGTTCAGTAGTCCCTGCAGTTTAAACCTTTGTCTTCTAACGCTCTGCATTCGGAGAATATACCGGAATCATAACTTAGGATACTTTCAGCGCACTTGGGCGGAGTGCGCCTGCTGGTTTCCCTATCCTGTGATAGTATTCAAGTATATTGTACCGTTATATTGTAGTAGAGACGTGAGTAGACTAAGAAGAATACAATAAAATCCTGTGTTACGTTTGCCTTAAGGACTAAAGCCATAAACCAATTTTAAAGCTCGATTGCCTTCGTTTGCTCCATTTGTTATACACAATGACTCTTTCTGTTATAATAACGGATTCGAATGTTAATAATTATGATATATTTAATCCGTTCCGCAGTGGTAGGTATAGCGCGTGCCAGGAAAGAAGTCATACCTTAGGAATGTAACATGTCGAGTTAATTAATTTATTCGCCACGCTAGCCCGAAATTGTGACCATGATTAGATAACTGTCTCGTAACAATTACCGTCCCCACAACATCCGCCTTCTTTCCTGGCGCACACATTAGCTACTGTTAAGCGTACTTTATACTAGGATTGTTAATTACTCATACTGCGCATTCATTCTCCTTCCTGTCTACGATCATTCTCTTATTAGGTTGTGCGTTATAGTGGAAAATATTTTTGTTGGGGTGATCTAATTACATCAGATAATTAATCATAGGTGCTTCCTGGGCATCGAGAACAGCGTAATGGGTACTGCAATATTCATGAACAGCAACAGCATGTAGGTTCGCTAACCAATCACTACTAACTAATAACGTCATATAGGTCAATTAAGTCGGGTTTTCGCGCAAAGAATAATGATTTCAACAGTATACGCTGTAATTAATGAAGACAAAGTCAAAATACTTTGTGCATTTTACGTTATTACTTGATTCTGACGAATCAAATAAATGAATAAAAAATATGTGCAACTAGCCCACTGCAAATAGAATGAATTAAAGTTACTATTAAAACATATCGAAGATGTTGTAATATACGAGTTGTCATTGATGACATTGTTATGTCAGTTATGTATGTATTCGAACCCAAAATCACAAATAATTTGTTTTTTATTAACAGAAGTGGATCATCACAAGAAGCTACAGATAGTGAATACGTTTTAGAAGTACTTCAGCTTTTCTCCAGTAAGTAACGAATACTTTTGCATGCTTATATATCGTGCTAAAAACGTTGTACATTACACTAATCCAATGTATGGAAGCTTAACTTATACATATAATATTAATTATTTAATATCCCATTTATAATAAGATGTCAGACAGTAATGACAGTAAACATACAGAATTTATTTCGATTATATTAGTAAGTACTAATTTACCGATTAAATATTTTGGGTCTCTTTTATTTTATTTATTATACATCACACAATAAAAAGTTATCTTATTGATAACAACAGGTATTTAAAATTCGCTAAATTGTTCTACATATACCGACTGCGCTGACTTTAGCTCTAGTATCGAGATTTCGAGTTGATAACGTTTAACSTTTGAAAGGGTAAAACGCTGCGATAAATGTCCGGGGTAGTTTTTCATTAAAAAAAATAGTTTCTTTGTGTATTTGAGCTATCGTGATGAAACTTGGCATGTAATGTATTTTGTTATGGTATATATGTGTTGAAAAATATATTAGAAAAACCGGCTAAACTTTCTAAATGTACACAACTAAAATTTAAAATTGGATTTACATGCCGCTTTGAATATCGATAGTACTTGATTAGGCAATTTCAATCTTTTAAGGAAATTTTCCGAAATGGTCGGGAAAATGAAGAAATTTTCCGTCTTTTCCGTACACGCTTAATCTTGATCATTATAAGAGTCAACTCGCTTCTTTTTATAAACAGCACCCATGCTCCTGATATTTCGACAAAAAAGATAATCTAAAACCTCTCTCTCTCTCTCTCTCTCTCTCTCTCTCTCTCTCTCTCTCTCTCTCTCTCTCTCTCTCTCTCTCTCTCTCTCTCTCTCTCTCTCTGACCGATTCTTACAGTTGCAAACGCAATAACTAGGCATTTTAGCAACATCACTTCACTACGCTGCTGCAGCTGAAGCCATATTGTCTCCACTTACTAGGTAACATATCTTATTTGCACCTAAAGCGCCTAGATAATATATAGAGTGCCTCAATTGATTGCGCCACTATTAGGCTTTTTAGAACACGTGACTTTTGAGCGACTGCCAGGGGGCAAATTTCAAAACGATGCAGCTTCTAGCGCGCTGTCATAGATACCCCATTACTTAATGCCAACGTCAGTCGCTAGAGCTGGGACATTCGATTAAATTCAAATCGTTCAATCAATCGCGTAGATTCGGATCATTCAAGTCGTTCATAAGGATCGTGAATTGAAAGTGACAGCGGTGTCTCCTGTCTCGCCACAGCATATAAATATGCTGTCATGCTGTTTTCTCGTCGTGTGCTGTCGTCAGCCGTTAACCATGTACGACGCACGAACGACGCTGATTCATTAGCTGTGAGCCAAATCAAGGCATGAGTCATTCAATGTGAACGACTTGGTCATGAAGGACCCAACTCTATCAGCACGCGTTCGTTTCCAGGGTTTCGCAGGCGCGTCCCATGCGTGCGCTTTTTGCCCCCTGGACGCCATATTGAATGACGTAATCTTAAAAAGCCTAATTTTGACATTTCGAAGTGAAAATGGCGACTTTTAATAAAAGGCAACAGTGAGGTTATGAGAGAAAATCGTGCGATTCTTTACAACCATGGTCATTTCAGGATGTAGAGTTTGAGTGTAGACTTGTGGTGAAAGGATGTGAAAGATTGATATACGTTAACCCAATGTTTCATTTCACAGGTATGTAACACCCAAGTAGTATTTAAGGTTAAGATTCATAGGCGTGCGGTATTTCAATTACTTATTATGCCGATATTTTACAACACTACTACTGAAAGATGAATTGTTTACTAGTGTATAACAAAAAAATGAGTTTTATATGCGTGCATAAATCATATTCATACAARATTTTTTTCTATCTATTATTTTTAGGTTTCCGAAGCATACTGAAGAATGCAAATTACGGCACGCCAAAGCCGCGGAAACAAAACAAAGTTTGTTATTGCTTCACGCCATTTAAATGTTGGCTTCACAACAAAGCGCTTTCTGTCAATGAGATGCGGTATCCCCTCTTTTATACATCCATGGTTTAAATAGCTGCAACGTGTGTCCCAACATGGTACCATAGTCGTTTAGTTACTTACTTACGAGAACATCTTTAATATTTTTTACGCATAGCCATTATTTGAAACAGGTCCGTTCTTGTAGAACACACATATGTTACAATCCTACAATTCACAAACGGCACAGGCCGGTTATCCTTAATTGATTTAGGGTTGTTCTTATGGATCACGAATTGACAGTGATAGCAGTTCCTCGTCACAGCTAGGAATACATCCACTCAGGATGCCGATTGCCGAACGAACGATTCGGAAACGTCCCTGTTTTTGCCGGTGAATTCAAGCTTTAGCGTATTGCCGATACGTGGCGCCCCAAGTTAAGTGTTTAATTTTTTAATAAGTTAAGCACAATCTGACAAATTCCCTTTTACTGGTTAAACGTTGAGTTTTATTTTCAATCCAGGTTGTAAAACTACAAACACCAATCAGTCAGTTTATCGCCATAAGTATAAAATTACGATATAATAACAATGTTTATCGTAATTTAACAATTTAGAAGCTATGTACCACCACACTTTTATTCGTTTTTCTGCTCTAAAAGACCTTAAATTTCGCCAAATCGAATGTTAAGCAACGAATTTAGCAGTACTCAAACTATGATAAACTCCAAAACGCTTTAAAAGTAAGTGAAACTTGTGAAACAGTAGGTACCTACTTAATTTAAAAAATGGAGCATCTAACCTTTTCTGTGTTGTAACTGTTCAGAGCATATTGAAAGTTTATATAACATATTCCTATGTTACGTCCTCCTATTGCATGATCATTATTATGTCTATGTGTTTCATTTTAAATAAGACGATAAAAAATGTAAAAGTCTTACACTTGCCATCTACTGATGGTGTCATTTGAAACCCCTATCGCCCTCTTTCTAAAAGAGCTGACATATGGCAAAGTTCGTAATCCTTTTTTTAAGCGGTTAGCCGTAGTGGAGGTACAGTCACTAAATATATTTTTGCACTAAAATGGCGGTTGAAACCAAATAGGTTTGATCCCGCCTTCTACAATAACATTTAAATTTACCGCTTCTATTGTGCACTAAAATGGCGGACAATTGCGGTACTTTATCTACCTAGTGACTTTAGTGGAAGTATTCCCACTCGCCATCTACTTGTGACATTTGAAACCTCTATCAATCTTCTTTCTAAAGAGGGCCATTTTTGTAGCATGACAGATGCCAAAGATCGTTATCCTTTTAAGTGAAGTTGTCCGTAATGGAGATCCTCGCACGTTTTATTGCCACGATAACTCCATCCGCGGGTTGACATAACAAATATACTCGGGGAAAGACGTTCCATAGCCAATCAAGAGAGTCATAGCGAATGTTTATAGGTAGGTAATAATATTATAGTTTATTTCAACAAATAAAGCATTCCTAATCTTTTGTAAAACACCGCACGCATCTGAGTATAAAATCAGCCATGTTGTTTTTCAACTTCAACTGCCTTCCTCTCAGCAACGCAACGCCTCGCTGTTACAAATACAAATCCGTTTGCGACACTTATTACGGATCACTAGTTATTCATAGCGAGTAGCAACACTGTATGGCTATGGCAAGGAGGAAGAATATATATATTCTTCCTCCTTGGGCTATTGGGGTTAGTCTTGAGTTAGACAGTTAGCTCATGAGAAAATGTGTTGGCGTTTGCGCTCTGTTTTGCACTAACGTTTGCGCATCCTTGATGTTACGAGCAGCGCAGGAAATATCCTTTTTTTCAGTTTTTATAGTTTGTGACAAAGCTCTGATGTAAGCATGCATGCTGCAAACTGCATCGTCTGTTACGAAATGAGCTGCTTATCATAGCGTAAATATCACTGAGTTTTGTGTTAATAAATTAACTTGATTGAAAACAATAAGCCATCCTAAGAATGACGGTCTACGCCCTTTGTTTATAAATAAGTAAATCAACCAACGCATCAAAAATTTGCCTTAGTTTTGCCTAATTTGTATGAATCGATTGGACGAGTTGCAATTGTGGCAACACTGGCTCAGATGCAGTTCAGTTAGGCAAATAGTGGGAGGTCACCGCAAGCACGTGCTAAACAAGATGCCAGCAGCAGCATCCTAGGCCTACGTTGATTACAGTGAATTATTGTTACTGTGTGTCTGAGCTTCGTTATTACCCATAGATCAATTAATAATATAAAACCGGTGTACGTAAAATGGCTTTAGGTACAGCAGTCCATGAATCTGATTGTAAATCGGATAAAAGCGCAACCGTAACCACTGATATTGATAACGTTAAGAAGGAAGTACAGGAAAACGAAAATAATAAAAGTACAGGTTAGTAAATAATTGTTTTTAGCATGTTTTAATTAAAGTATCTGCAAACGTAAAACCAGGACAAGAATTTTTCCGGTCGTTGTATTACGTAATCTGTACATACTAGCCGCATGAAGTCTGAACCAAGCGTTGTGTCCGTTTTGTATCTTAAAATTAGCACGAACGTATTATTCTTGTTCATGGGTTTGATTTATAGAGAATTGCAAATTCATTTTACCACGTTTTGTTATCGGTTGAACTTGGACCTTGGTTCTTGGTTGTTGTAATTCGTACTTGGAACGCCTATTTTTGTAGAGCGGAAAACTGAAATTGAAGCACCAAGAGGAATAAATGAGTTTTATTCCATAAATGTGTCACGATAAATTCGGTAGACCCAACGAGATATTATATTATTGCTCGTATTTTAGCAAGGTATGATTAATAATATGTAGAAAGTGCATAAAAAAATTTATTAAATACCTACGAGTAGATTGGCAGTGTGAATGGCAGTTATTACCTACCTACTAAGCAGGCAGCTTCTAAACTGTAGCGTACCTGCGTACCTATATGAAATGGGTATTCGGTAGTAGTTAAACATATGTGCAAGTTTTTCATGATTGAATAACTTTTAAATTAATTTTGTATTTGTACAAGTCAATGTAGGTTTGGCAACGATGCAGAAAGTCAAATCGACGTTTCAAGTGCTACGATTTAAATGACAATTTAATTTTATTCCATGTAGGTACTACAAAAACAAGCGCGAGAGTAGCTGGGAGAAGTGAAATAACAATTTTATGGTTTATTCTAGCTAATAGTGAGTCAGTTTGTAATAATATAATTCCTTAGATTTATATCTAGGGAGTAGGGACCCCAGTAGATATACATATATCTAGGGTAATCATGTGGTAATAAGGTGCACTGGTGTAGATACGCTTTTTTTCTTGGAGGGGTAATACTCTCCTGAATAAATTGGGTGGGTTATTTGAAACCAAAATAATAAAACAATTAGTTATTTATATTTAAATACAAAATAAAGGGAACAAAACCTTTAAAAAAATATAATAAACATAAATACACCTTTATGTTACAAATTAAACAGTCTATTTTTAAGTTTTGCAAGTTCATTTTTATCTATGCCAGCAAGCTAAATGATTTCAAGCAATAAATTCGATTGGTTGACGGTTGGCATGAGTTTTGTCAGTTCTTTCGAGCAGTTTGTGTTTGTTTTCTGTCCTGTAGATTAGCTTTTTCGAAAACTGCAAGTACAGATAAATTCTGATAAATTGTAGGTGTTATTTATAGTAAAAATAGTTTGTTATAATTTCTTAAAGTTGCAGAATAAATTCACCTTACCTTCCCTTAAATAAACTAATTCTTCTAGCGAGTATTTCTAATTCTAATCTAATACACAGAGCTTTCTTTTTTATTTGGCATGTTTTGTCACTTATACAGATACTTACCTGTGTTGTTTTTCATCTAACATAGCCAGTACTTGTGAAGAAGGTATTTTGTTTGAAGAAGTGGGGTAGATAACAAGTTGTCCTAGATAGCGTGGGTACCTAAGTAAACACTAAACAGGCTTAAAGCAAAATGTAGGTACCTACCTAATAAAATCAAAATTTCAGCTATTTAAATAGCATTACAAATTAAAAGATCTAGCATTAATAAAGGCCTAATCAATAATATGTATTTTATTATAAAATGGAAAGTTGTTTACAAAATCTTTGATAACACAGCAGCTAAAGATACAGATTTGAGGTTAGTGTGTGAAGGATTACATTCAACAATACCATCTACTTCGTTTTATACATTTTAGATAGTAAAGTTCGTTAATGTTCAAGAGATGTATTTATAATTTATTCGAAAGACCTTCACTACTCTAGAAGGAAATTAAGTCATTTCAGACAAATAGGTCGTCGTCTTATTAGACTTGGCCAGCAACATGAAGGTCGCTTTTAAACTATAAACCCCACTTTTATCTGAGCTATTATGATTAACATGTAAGATGAAACGATCGTAAGTGAAATGTCAAACACATTATAATGATTTCTTTTGAACTAGGATCTTAAGAAGTAAATTTGACATATTAAAATAAAAAAACTTTTAACAAATTTTTTTTTGATATTGCTATACCATTATACATATTTATACTTAATGATTTAATAATTATTATAAAACTTGAGGGGTACCAATTATTTCACAATTATTTTGTTATATTTTTTTAACCTTTGTAACAAAAACTACCTGGCGATCTTACATAGATAAATTTCAGTAAGGTTTTTCTTCTCTCAGACCCAAGGGCAACCTGTAAAGCATACCTTTTTAACTCTATTTCCTTTACCAGTATAGAACCCCCTGTGTAGGTCGCATAAAAAAATAAAGGAAGTGGTGGCAAAGATAAAAACAATGATTATTACAGCAATGACAGCAATTTATGTCTGTATTGTGGCACAATCTTAGGTGGAGATGTATACTTCTATCTTTAAAAATTCATTGAAACCATCACAATAGATTGATTCCTCAACATTACATAAATTAACTCGCCACAATTGTTTTAAACATAATCAAACATTAATTTAACATTTTTGTAAAGAAATATTATACATTTGTTATAAAATTCGCCCGATATATTTTTGAGGGTTTCTCTGCATTATTTAACATCACATGTTACATAGACTAGTTTGATTGCTGTGTAACAAAAATAGTATTTAAAATAAAATACTGTTTAATAAAAGATAAATTAGACATAAGATCAGTAAAAGGGCATCATAATAACTATAAATTCTTAAATAGCAATATAAACGTGATATGACAATTTTTGGTGAACAAAATATAAATATTTGTGACACGAATTGTGTCATCTTAGTTATGGTTAGTCAATGTAAACAATTTTACAGTAAACAGTAGGTAAACTACTTCACCCTCATCTTTATTAGATTTTGCACAAAACTTATTTTGTTAATTGTGTCACTACGTTACTTTCTGTTTTAATAAGAGACCACTACTTTTATAAGATCTATTTGGATTATCAGTAAAATTCATAAAGCAGCGTTGATTTCATTATAGTTAAATATCACTTTTGAAAGCAGTATGATTCATACACATTACATTTCTTAAGAAGTTTTTAAAAAACATCAAAAGATAGCAGGTGCTTTCTCGTTGAAAATGTAGATTTTATGATTTTGTTTTATTTTGTTTATGATAAGCTTCATGCATATTTTTAAAAATATAGGCGCCAGAATAATTTGAATGTGAGAAACAAAAATTACATTTACATTTACTATACCGTTACCATGCATTAGTGATTAATCTGAAAATAATTATCTGTGCTGAAGCACTTTTTAAGTGTCATAATTTTATTTGCTTGTCGTCCACTAAATTTTCCAAGTTCTTGCAAATTTTAATGTTGTAATTAGTAGGTAGTTATATTTAGTTTATCTTTTATCATTAATAAATCCCTATATCCTTAGATAAAGCCTATTAACTAATGTGATTTAATTGCATTACTTTAGAGAAGAGCAACAACCCAAACTGTACAGCAATATAAAATCTGGCGAACTCAATGCATAATATGATGCATTCAATTGCTTTGTGTAAAATAATTTTATTGGTTTAAGCAAGAATGTAATATTTACTATGTAGTATATCCTGGACGAATTTTGAAATTTTTAGAAAACAGAATTAGTGATATTGCTGAAAGTCTTATATATTATTGTTGTGGTGAGATTATATTGTCTTTGATGAATACTTCAGTAAAATGTATATCAATTGCCCTTTTTCATTTTGCCATTATGCAGGACCTGGATTGATAAAAAAAATATATAGCTACTAACCTCCTGTAAATGTGATTTTTGTTACTAATGTCTCATTTATTTTAGAGAATAAAGTAACCAAAGATGTATATGAAGAAAAGGAGAAAGATGAAAGTGAAGAAGCCAAAAGTAAAGATGAAGTTGTCTTCATTCAAGATGTTGGCTTTTCAGTGAAGATTCTGAGCCCAGGAGCAGAACCATTTGATATTCAMGTATGAAGATAAAGTAACTTTCAAACAAAAATTGAACTTAAAATATGTTACTTTAATAGGTTTCCAGTATGGAATTGGTTCAAGAAATTCATCAACTGTTAATGGATAGAGAAGATACCTGTCATAGGACATGTTTTTCTTTGCAATTGGATGGAAATACTTTAGACAATTTTGCCGAATTGAAGAACATAGAGGGATTAAAAGAAGGTTCTGTAATTAAAGTTGTTGAGGAGCCTTATACCATGCGTGAGGCTCGCATTCATGTAAGACATGTCAGAGATCTGTTGAAGTCACTAGATCCTGCGGATGCTTATAATGGAATGGAATGCAATTCACTGTGTTTCTTGAATGCAGTTACTCAGGGAGATATTTTAGGTAAGCAATTTCATTTATTAAAATTACATATAATTACAAACTGTTTTGCAGAGAAGAAAAAAACTCGTCCAGAAAGTGTGGATTGCACCCCACCAGATTATATTACGCCTGAAAGCAAGGATCGTCCTTTAACAGCTCTACAACCACAGTTGAAGGACCAAAAACCCCCACAGTGTGTCAAGGTAAATTATGTTATTCTTAAAGCTGATTTTGTAGCCAGAACTTTTATTTATACTGTTTTCTATATTAGTGGTAATTTGACTTTTTGATGTGTATATATGTATTTATTAGTTAACAAAACATTTATCATCTGCATTTAATAGTACATATGTACACATGGTAATAATTTTACTTTATTTGATTCGATTGTTTGGTGCACATGATTAAAACTTATTCTTCTTATAAGGTGCTTACAACATCAGCATGGAACCCTCCTCCTGGCTATCGCAAAATTCATGGTGATTTGATGTATCTTTATGTTGTTACTCTTGAGGATAAACATTACCACATATCAGCTTGCTCCAGAGGCTTCTATATAAATCAGTAACTAAAAAAAAAGTGACTATTCACAAAATGTAACATGGGAAATGATTTCAGATCTACTGAAGAAGAATTTAATCCTAAACCAGCCACGCCTAGTCATTTGTGCCATTCGCTCATCGAATTGTTGAATCAAATATCTCCATTATTTAAGCGACATTTTGCTAGCCTACAAAAGAAAAGAAATCAGCGCCATCCATTTGAAAGGGTTGCAACCCCTTATCAGTTGTATGCATGGACAGCACCTATGATTGAGCATACCATTGATGCAATTAGAGCCGAAGATAGTAAGTATTTTTTAAGTTGATCTAATTTAACGATTTTTTTTTAATTTACTATGACATATGAAACATTTCATTACTAAGTTTTGTATTAACTTTACAATTCATAGTTACTCTACAAGTAAACCTACAGGAAATAAATTTGTATCTCAACTGCATTAATTTATGGGTCTACCCTTACAGGTTTACGGATGTTTATTATCTCTTAATTGATATTTAGTGTAATATTTCATTTATTGGAATTATTAGTTCTATACTTGTATATACAGGGTGTCCTGAAATTACACCAAACACTTAACTATAGATTCCGGAGATCGAATGAGCACGACATCGAAAAAAAAATAAAAAAATTATTTTTTTTTGAGTTACAGCCCTCCAAAGTGTGACAGAAAAATTGGATATTTGTTAATAACTCCGTAAACAATTAACATACGATAACGAATTTTTGCAGTTGACTGTGATTCATTTAGACACAATATTCGTAAAATTTGACATTATAAAAAGCAAAACCGCTGCAAATTGAATCAATACTTCCACATCTAATATGACATTTACGTTTTTATTTCTTATACTATATGATTAGTAATCATGTTTTGAGCATTTTTTCTCTCTACACATTTTTTCTAAGACAAACAGTCCTCGTGATATTAGCAAAAATATATAAATTTTAAAATCGGTTTCTTCCAAATAACTCGAATATTATATACTCAAAAAAATAAATTACAAGAGCGCTTTCTGTACAGAAATTTGATTTTCTACATAATACCAAATTTAAAAAAAAAATCGTACGAGCAGGGACCAAAATAGGTTTTTTTGGAAATATTTCGAAAATGTCAAAATGAATAAATTTTCTAAGACACTTTTTGTGAGAAATTTTATTCCCTATCTGATGCTATTTTCTTTAAGTGACACTTTTTTGCTATCTTCTAAACAGTTTGCTGCACCGAAAATTTATAAGAGCTAATAATACTCGCAGTTATACTACTAATCACATACTAAAACGAAAAAAAAAAATAAAAATTTGCAAAAAGGGTAGTTACTCTCCAATTTCGCCCCCTTCCCGATACCCTACTTACTCCACAAACAATAGGTCTCTTTGGGTAGTTGAAATTTATACGTTTGCCAAATTTCAAGTTCATATATTAAGTCTTTCGAAAGTTATCGTGTATACAAACAAAACCAGACACAGACAAGAAATTTTTTTGCTTAAATTTTGTTTTTTTGCGTTTTCGATCATTTTAAAGCGAATGAGCAAATAAAAATTTTTGAAATTTTTTTTGCGATACTATACTTTCTATTTGTTGGATGTGGAAGTAAAAATAGCTTGTCTGCATTATAGACTAAGTAACAAGTAAATTAATTGGATATCATTTTACCTGTCTATTGTTAAATCCTCTTAATACACATTATTTTCTATAGCTTTCTCTTCTAAACTGGGATATGAGGAACACATTCCTGGTCAGACACGTGACTGGAATGAAGAGTTACAAACGACAAGAGAACTACCAAGGAAAACGCTTCCCGAACGTCTATTACGGGAACGAGCAATTTTCAAGGTGCACAGTGACTTTGTTGCTGCTGCCACTAGAGGGGCAATGGCCGTTATAGATGGAAATGTAATGGCCATCAATCCTGGAGAAGAAGCAAAAATGCAAATGTTTATCTGGAACAACATATTTTTTTCTCTGGGCTTTGATGTTAGGGATCACTACAAGGAATTAGGTGGTGATGCAGCTGCTTTTGTGGCACCAGTAAGTAGTTATTTATTGTACTGGTGACTTTGTATAAGTCTTGCATCTTTATAAGCTGAAGTATTGGTTAGAGGTTATTTTTTGAAGCTGGGATTGTTGGTTATCAGATTATTTGGTTATCTCTAAAGATGAATTAAAATCCTTTTTTTATACTAAATTTTAGTAGTAATCTGCCCCATTATAAAATGTCACAGATATTGTGGCATCTTTTTGACTAGAAATATTACCAACCATAATTTTCTGGGAAATAATATCCTCTATACAGGGTGATCTATAAGCTCTATGTCAACTTGAACAGATGAATAATGATGATATTCTAAGTAAAAAATGTTATATGAATATACATATGTCCTTTTTCTATTAGTTTAGAAGTTATAATCATTTACAATATTATGTTAAAAATTTTATGCAATTGAAAATTCCTTAGTTACCTTTGAATTATTATTTTTTTTACCTAAGTTGGCTTTGAATGATTACTTAATTGTCAAATCCATATTTATTTGTTAAAATCAAAGGTTTTTCTGAGTTAGCAATTATGAATGAACTTTCGACTGCGAAATATGCAGACATTATTTACACCTACGGATTAAGTAATGGTAATACTCGACAAGCAGCACGAGAATATGGATGTAGATTTCCAAATCGACACCAACCTGCTAGGTCAGTTTTTAGTGCATCGTTTCGCTGACTTAAGGAAACGGGCCATCCGGCACCGAGGCATGTTCGTCCCCATGAAATAAATGTACAAAATGAAGAAAATGTAGATGCTATTTGGGAGAACCCTTCACTAAGTAAGTGCCGGCTAGCAAATGAATTACAGTTATCACAAGATTTTGTGTGGTGAGCCTTCAAATAAAGAAATCTTACATCCATATCATCGTCAAAGTGTACAGGTACTACATCCTGAAGATAACAAGCAGCAATTAGAATTTTCCCAATAGATTCTTCAGCAAAATGCATGTAACCCTAACTTTATTTCACTTGTTCTTTAGTCAGATGAATCATGCTTTTCTAGGGATGGCATAACAAACTTCCATAATGAACATGTATGATCTTTGCAAAATCCCCATGCCATTAGACCCAGGCGATTTCAGCGACGCTTTAGTGTGAATGTTTGGAGTGGCATTTTCAATAATACCTTGCTGCCTATACAGATCATAATTGATCGCTTAAATGGAGACTTGTACAGACAACTTTTGGAGCATGCTCTTAATGATCTAATAGACGAAGTATCACTTAATAATATGATTGCTAATATGTGGTAACAGCATGACGGCGCACCACCACATAGAAGCAGAGAAGTAACTACCTGGTTAAATTTTCCAAATCATTGGATTGATAGTGGAGGTCCAGTAGCTTGCCGCCACGCTCGCCGGATTTGAATCCTTTAGATTTTTATCTGTAGGGTCACATGAAGCAGCTGGTTTATCAGGTGGAGATTACCAATCGCAAGCAATGAATACAAAGAATAATAAATGCAAGCCATGTAATAAGAAACCATCCAAATTTTGTACAGCGCATAACACGGTCTTTAGCTTGAAGATGTGAAGATTGTATTCTAGCGGAAAATGGTTATTTTGAGCAGTTCTTTTTATTTATGTTTCGATTTTTATTAAAAATGTTTTAGGCAAATTAAATAAATGTAAATATTAAAATGCTTATAATTTCTAAACTAAAAGAAAAAGCAGATATGTTCATATAACATTTTTTACGTAGAATATCATCATTATTCATCTGTTCAAGATTGGCATAGAGCTTATAGATCACCGTGTATTCCCAAGTGGAAAACCTGAGATATGCTTTTCTATTTCTGGAAATATTCAGTCTTCCCAACTAGGAATATTGAATTTTGCCCAAAATGAATTGCCAGTAATTCTGACATCTACAATAAATCTGTTCTGCTTTTTGTAGCGAAATGACTTACAAGGCGTTAGAGTTTATAGTGCAGTTGATCTTCCTGGTTTATACACACTAGGTACTGTGGTTATTGACTATCGTGGTTACAGAGTAACAGCACAGTCAATAATCCCTGGTATCCTTGAACGTGAACAAGAGCAATCAGTAGTTTATGGATCTATTGACTTTGGAAAGACTGTATTGACACATCCAAAATATTTAGAATTGGTAAGAAAGATTTTAAAAGTTTTCACATTTATTATAATTACAAAACTTCAGCTCAATAAGGCTGGACAACAATTGAAAATTTTACCACACCATGTTCTTAATGATAAGGGTGAAGCGGTCGAACTTTGTTCAAGTGTTGAATGTAAGGGTATAATTGGTAATGATGGTAGACATTACATCCTAGATCTGCTGCGCACTTTTCCTCCTGATGTTAATTTTCTAAAATGTAAGTTTGTGTGAAACCTTTTCTTCACAACAAAACATTTATATTATGTTAAATTGTAGTGGATGAAGAATTGAGCAAAGACATTAAAGCTTTAGGATTTCCCATAGAGCACAAGCACAAACTGTGTTGCTTGCGTCAAGAACTCTTAGATAGTTTCGTTGACTCAAGGTACATGATGTTCATTAAATACGCTGCATATCATCTGCAACAACTGAATTTGAAGAGCAAGGAAGAAACTTTGAATAATGTTCAGGATAAAGCAATTAAAAATGAGGAAGAGAAATCTGACAATAAACAAAATGGGGAAGACAATAAAAACACGGATAACCGACAGATAGAAACTGAAGAAGCCAAAAGGATTGTAGAAAGCATAGCAGATGGAAGCAGGCTGGAACGTGAGTGTAGTATGTATTTTTGAAATGTTTTTATTAACTATTAATTAAAAATTGAAAACTGATCCGTCTTCTCGAAGTGGAGTAATTAATTAATTCTTCAAAAGAAAATATTCTTAATGTGAACTTCCACTTTATTTTTCAATTGTATAGCGCTTTCGGCTACATGCTAGCCATCGTCAGTACAAACGTTAAAAGGAAACTAACAGTTTGACAAAGTCAAAAATCAGAAACAAGCAAACTTGACTACAAACTGAAATGCAACCCACATGCCAGTAACTCAAACGAAACATTAATTTAGATCAAACAAAGAATTTAGAATAGGACAATTGAAATTACAAAAATCATTTAGAATAGTAAAATTTTGTTCGTTAATAATTTTATAAATCTCTAAAATTTCCAAATAATTTAATTTAGATGATTTAGTACACAAATGTAATGAATTTAGATTGTCTAGCGTGGCAGTGTGTTTATTTACTAATAAATGGTTAGCTAACGAAGAATTTGTTGTAACAATATCTGTATTTTTATACTTTTCAAATTGTTTCAAATGTTCTTTACCTCTAGTTAAAAAGGATCTTCCGGTTTGTCCAATATAAACTGAATTGCAATCATTACAGGAAAAACTATAAACGTTTGTACTGACGATGGCTAGCATGTAGCCGAAAGCGCTATACAATTGAAAAATAAAGTGGAAGTTCACATTAAGAATATTTTCTTTTGAAGAATTAACTATTAATTAATTAGTCTTATTAAAATAGTCACACTGTTTGCTTAATGGTGTAATAATTATAATCAGACTCTTGAGAGTCCAAATTTGGTATAGTAAATTCTCATTTTCAATTTTTTATTGACTTTTAAAACTTTCACCTGCCAATAAATTGATGTCACATCGCCATTAAACAATTCATGTTCCTCTGGGTAACATTACAATAACCAGTTTCTGCTGTATTTAAACAACATCCAGTAGTACTGTTGTGTCTTTGTGATAATTGTGAACTTATGGTCTTGTATGATATTCAGTTATGTGATTTATATATTCATAAGTTGTTAAACAAATCCACGATTTAGGTAAATAATTAATTTTATTTAAACTTGATATTTTCACATTTTTGGATGTGCACCAATCACAGCCATTGTTAATTTGTGTTTATTCCTACACGTTCATACATTTTTATACCACAAATGGGAGTAGAGTAGTCTAATTTAAGAGTCCTATTTATAAACCGATCAAATCAATTTTTGTGTGAAAATTAGTTTAATTCTGAATCGTCCTATGCTTAAACCAGCTGTCTTGCTCTATAAGCATTATAAATTACAATTAATTTGGCCTTGAAACGTTTTTTATAACATTAGTCAAAAAGAACTCATTCATGAAAGTGCTTTTTTTTTAACATTTAAAATGCTTGCAGTGCTTTATGCTTTGTGTGGCATCTATTTTTTTACGAGTGCCAAATATTCAGATGATAATTATTGCATGAAAATATTTGCCTTAAAAAGACTATTATAAAGTGATTTACCTTTATTTTTTTCGGAAAGAACAATATTTTCACACAATTTTGATAATTTACTATAATAGACTTTTTATCTAGCTTCCTCTCAAAGCTATTGTCTGAATTTGTGCATACCTTTATATTTGAATTCTTCATATGCTTCTGGTGAAATGCTTTTAGTTTCTATAGCGTGCAGTTTCTGTGAGCAAATCTCATATTGTTTTCTGTGGTTGAATTACTAGGTGACACTAAACACTGTCAAATAGTTATGTGAAGGTAAAAATACATGTTGAATAATGAATAGATTTTTCCACATTCTATTTTGAAGTCTATATAGTCAGAGATCATGTTCAATAAAGGGGCCAACCCTCCACATTTTAAGCCTTAACTTTAAAACGGTTAAGTATTTGTTTCAAAAATATGTGTTTTTTTTATCTGTGAGCCTTTCTGAGAAAATTGGAGTTGTTAGGTTAGTTAGGATTCACACTTTCACTGCTTAACTAAACTAATTTTTTATCAAATTGGCCGTGATAAATAATAAAACTGTGTCTGCGCACTGTTACATTAACATTTTGACAATACTTTACATTTTTCATTGCAGAAATTCTGAAATAATAATGTAAATAAATATGTCAGCAAAATACTCATTTATATAAATATTCCATTACTATTACATATTTCAGTATTTTACAAATAATCAATGTAACAGTGACTTCTAACACAGTTTTGTTATTTATCACTGCCAATTTGATAAAAAAAATTGATTTAGTTAAGCTGTGAAAGTGCTTTCTCGGAAAGAGTCAATTTTAGCCACATGAACAAGGAGTACCTTTTTTTGTTAAAAAGGCTCAAAGATTAAAAACACATGTTTTTGAAAAAAATACTTAACCATTTTAAAGTTAAGGCATGAAATGTGGGGGTTGGCCCCCTCCCGCCCCCCCAAAACATTTATTTCAAAAAATTTTAAGGGCTTCCACTTCAAATAACAATAGCCAAAATTTGATTAAAGCCTAAGAGATCCTTTTGAAAAATTGTTTCTCTTTCTCCAGGTTTAACAGTGAATATCTCAGTAGGCGGACGTTATTTCAAAGAAAATTATACTATAACATGGTGTTCTGTTTGCACCAGTTTTCTGATTCTGAGAGGTTGCCCACATAATGTGGGACACCCTGTATAATGTATATACATAGATTTATTATGTCCAAGTACTTACCTAAGCGATTTTGTGAATATTAGTAATGAAAATTTAAATAATTGAAACAAATCAATTAATACCACAATTTGCGTTTCATAATGGCTACATTAAAATCGCTAAATAGAAAAACATTTTCTTCTCCACAGCGATGGATATTAACTTCTAGCTTTCAGTCAAAATTCACTTCCATAATTTTTTTAATTCCATTGTCAAGCTCCACTCAAGGACTGTCTTTCTTTGGTAATTAGGTTCCAGTAATTTTAACCAAAATAAGTGATTTATCATTCACAGGAATTAAGAATAATAATCTCTTCATTAGTGTCAGCCAACATTTGACAGCAATGAGATCATCATTAACTTAAATTTTGTTCTCTGCCACAAAATATTCCAAATTAAGAATATCGAAGCAATATTATATAGAGTGATTTAGATTCAAGGACAACTAAAGGAATCTCACTTATTGTAAGTGATAAACAGTAGGTTTATGAAATTTAAAAAAAAAAACAGTTGACATTTTTGTTTGAAGTCTTTTATGGACAATTTTTTTCCAAATAAATAGATAGGAAATTGTGGTGCAATTGGATGGCCAGCCCAGTCACTGGATTTAGGTTCGTTAAACTATTTTCTGAGGTAAGGAATTAAAAATATTTACACACAAAGATATGGAAATGTAGATGAAATCCAAAACACTTGTAGCAACCTGTCAACGCACCATAAATAGCATTATATAAAGAGCTAAGATATATATTCAATAAACTGGATCCTGTTCAAGTATTTGTTGTAGCATGTTTACATATTTTTTTTGTGAAGTTGTTATATTATTGTTCTTTGTTATGTAGTTTAATTAATTAATTTAAAAAAATTAATTATTGTGCCTTACTAAAAACTGAAACTTTGTGTTAAAAATTCATAGTCATCATTATCTAGAGCAGATAAGGTGCTTTTAGCTTTTTATTGCTTTAAAAATAAGTCAAATAAAAATTAAAAACGAAAATGTGAACAACTTCCAGTTTTTTCAATAATCTCAAAAACAGCACATTGCTGAGCTTAAGCATGTGCAACGTTGTCGAATTTAAACCCACTTTCCCTATGGTTGGGCTCAAATATAACTCTCCATGTATGCTCTTAATCTGTTGTCTGCTAAAAATCTACTTCTATCAGTTTGCAAACAATCTTATTGATGTGACTAAAAGGATCGGATAAGTAGGCTACTGTTATGATCCACAGTCAGTTGCTCACTTACATCAAAATCAATTTGTCTAGCCTTAAGTACTTTTTTTTTCAGCATTGTTTGTTTTTAGTGATTTTGTACAAAATAAATTTCACAATTTGAGAAAAATATTATTTCTTAATTATTTCTGTTTGTGTGCCGCCTTAAGAAGCTTCACGTTATATTTAGTTGCCTGGTTAAAAGCTGTTACAGTAGATACATTTACCTATCTATATTGTTGTGGTAGTGTTTTGAGATTAGGATCAAATTGATTTAAAAAATTTACAGATTTTGACATAAAAGGGTTGGGTCCCTTATAATATTAAAATACTGTTTTACGTGTTTAATTGTTTCACTTTATTTTCAGTTGAAGAGAGCACAAAGAATATAGTGAAAACTGCCTGTGTTGCAGTTGGTTCTTTGAAAGAGACTGAATTTGACATTCGTTTCAATCCCGACGTATATTCTCCAGGCATCCGTCATAGCGATAGCTTAGATCCACCTATAGCAAAGCAGCGCCAGTTGGTCAAAGATGCAGCAGAGTTTTTGCTCACAGTGCAAATCCCAACCTTTGTAAGTTATAACTTACACAAAAATTTTAATTCTTGGGGTAATTGTATTTTCTTTAGATTAGAGATTGTTTAGACCATTCATCTGCACCTATGGATGGTGTAACATTATCAGAAGCATTGCATAATCGTGGCATAAATATTAGATACTTAGGTAAAGTGTGCAATTTGCTAGCTAAGGTGAAACAGCTGGAGTATTTACACAGCATTGCCGTTAGTGAACTTATTTTGCGTTCTGCAAAACATATTTTTACTACACACTTACAGGTATGCTAGAAACTTCTTTAAAGTTTACAATGGTAATGTGTGTTTGACTTTCAAGGGAACTGAAATGATGAATTTGTCTGTCTCTGTGGCACATTTTTTGAACTGCTTTCTATATTCAGGAACGGTTTCAAATCCATTGCAAGGAATTGATGAGGTAAGTTAGATCATTAGTATATCATTTTGTTACATATCTGTGCTAATTATACTGTATAAAATGTATTCAAATTTTTTTCAGTTTCAGAGCAAAAATAACAAAAAACGCAACAAACGAAGGGGTCGCAACAATCCTTTGGTGTGTGTTGACAGTAATGAATGGGCCAGTCTCACTCCGAAATCATTATGGTCACAAATTCGTCAAGAATTAAGATCTTACTTTGATTATGATCTGTTAACCGCAGACATCGATTCTACGATTGAAACATATTCGTTGCAAAAGATTTCACTGCTTCGTGCTTTTTGTGTGAAAACCGGTCTACAAATACTTTTGAGAGACTACAACTTTGAATCTAAAAATAAGTTGATATTTTATGAAGAGGATATACTTAACATTTTCCCAATTGTTAAACATATCAATCCAAGAGCGACAGATGCATTCAACTTCTACACCACAGGACAAAACAAGATTCAGCAAGGATTTTTGAAGGACGGTTATGAACTGATCAGTGAAGCTTTAAATTTACTGAACAATGTTTATGGTGCAATGCATCCTGAAATTGCTCAATGCCTGAGAATGATAGCCAGACTGAATTATATAATGGGAGAGCATGCCGAAGCTATGGCATACCAACAGAAAGCTGTGTTAATGTCTGAAAGGGTTAACGGTATTGATCATCCTTACACCATAACTGAATATGTAAGTAAAAAATTTCTAAGTGTCATTTTTGTTTAAAGTATGAACTGTTAAACATCATAACATTAAAAGGGTCGTACAATTATTAATTATGTGTGTGCACTAATTTCGAAAACTAAGAAAAACTGAATTTCTGCTGAAATCTCGTGTCACGTACTCACCATAGAACACAACCTCACTCTTGACTGCTGCTCGCAGATATGGCGCTGCTGCTTATTTCAATGCTGGTGTCTGTAATTGGACTTTCATTTGGCAGGAAATTTACTGGATTGAAATGAGCTTAGTAACAGTGTCTTAATAAATTGGTTAATCAAAATGTGTGAACATTTCTTCAACTCCAGGGCCTAACTTATTTAACACATCCAGTTGTTTAATTTGCTCTATGATGTCCTATTCTGTGAAGTTGTAAAAGAACAATTTTGTGTTAACCTCAGGGTAACTATCAGGTCCAGTAGGTTAACTCCGCCATGTTGTGCAATCTTTTTGAAATAATTGTTCCAGATTGCCTTGAGCTAGCTCCACCTTGCTTGAGTGGTTATATACTTATCATTTCAGGTGTGTGCTAACTTAACATTATCCTCGCCATTGCTCAAATTGTTTCAAAACCTAGCTCCAGATTGCCCAGAAATAGCTCCATTGCATTGCTCAGAAAGCTAGCTTCATCCTGATTTCCCTAACTTTCAGAAAAATATACCTGATGTCCAGCTCCACTACATTACATACATTTCTTGAAAAATTTGCTCCAGATTGCCCAGAGCTAGCTCCACTATTGGGAAAGCTAACTCCACCTTACTTGAGTACTTATAAGCTTATTATGATTATTATTTCGGGGGGGTGCTAACTTAAAGTTATACTAGCCACTGCTTCAAATGTTTCAATACCTAACTCCAGATTTCCTAGAGCTAGCTAGCACCACCTTACTTAACTAGTTATAAGCTTGTCATTATGGGGTGGGGAGGTAATAACTTACAGTTATCCACACCACTAGCACTGATTCAAAACCTAGCTTTAGATTGGCTAGAGCTAACTCCACTGCTCAGAAAGCTAGCTCCATCCCAATTTCCTTAATGTTCAGAAAAAAATGCCTGACAACTAGCTCTGCCATTTTGACCGATTGATCTGAATAGCTTCATATTACTTAGAGCTGGCTCCAGCTTGCTCCACTATTCAAAAAACTAGCTCCAACACTTCAGAAAAATATTTATAACACTCAGCTCCAGCATTTTGTTGGATCAATGTGAAAAACTTAACTCCACGTGGGTGGGCTAAACTTTACATCAAATTTTTCATAATAAATAGTTGTTACAGGCCTGCAGATCATCTACAGTCACAATTTCCAAAGTAGCGAATAACCATGAGTAAATAAACAAAAATTTTTTTAGCTTAGTTGACTCTGTTGTCCCTGTAACATGTAAAGTCTTTGGCAGCTTGTCCTAGGTAGTCCGAATTGCAGGTCGAAAAAGTGATAAGGGCTAAGATGCTGTTGATATGCTCTATTTTTAGCGATGATAACGTTAAGTTAGCACCAATAAAAATGATAAGCTTTTAAATACTCAAAAGTGCAGCTACCACTAGGCAATCTACGAGCAAATTTTTCAACAAGATTGTGTAACATGTCGGAGCTAACTTAACGGACCTATAACTATCCAGTTCTTCTTCTTGTTAATAGGTGACCACAACTTCTTTAGGTCAGTCTTAAGAGTTCTCTCATTTAGGTTGTTAAACTGTGATGAAAAATAAGGCTTGTCTCATTTAAAATCTGGAAATTTAGAACCGCTAGATATTCTTTTTTGATCTTTTTTTGTTCAAGCTATTACACATATAGGAAAAGATACTTTCTGAAGTTTTATTTAACATAATGTAATAGTAACATTTTAACTTAAATCCCATTCTTTTCCAAGGCTTTTTCGAATGTTCCTGACAGTTTCATCAGCAATCTTGCGACTTGCCATTCTCTATTTAAAAACATATTCTTTGGCACTAGTGCCTGCTTTAATTTTTGTAACTTGTTTCTGCAAAGAGCCCAATATTTTTCAATTGGTTGACACTGTAGCAAATTAGGTGGATTTACTTCTTCTCTACAAAATTTATTTGTTTTGCCATAACTAAATTTTTTACATTCTTTGCATAATGAGCAGAAGCTAAATCTTCCCAAAATAATGTGGGTTCTTCGTGTTTTCTTAGAAAAGGAAGCAGGGTTTTTCAAAACAGTCTTTGATGTAAATTTCTGCATTAATTGTTCCTGTGGTAACAAAGCACTGAGTACGATGCCCGCATTGACAGGTTGCCTGCCACGCAAGATACTTTTTCCCAAATTTTTCTACACTGATAGTTTTTTCAGACTTGGGAAGAATCTCTCCTTTAAAAGTAGTATAATATTATGAACCTGGTAGATTCGTAAAATCTGCTTTTACAAATGTTTTGTCATCCAATACCAAGCAAGGACGTGTTTCCTCAATTAAATTGTATAGCTTTCCGGCTCCGGTTTTAATAATTTTTTCCTGCTTTTTTGTAACTTGGCACATTTTGCTCTTTATAAGTTTTTAAATCGGCACATTTTTTTAACTCTTTCTACCATGCTTTTAGTTGTACCACATTTTTTGGCAATGTCTGATGGACATGCTGTGATTTTTTGTACAAATTTTAAGAATTTTTTGTTCTAATTGCAAATAATGTCTGCCAGATTTTCTTACAGAATGTGGCTGTTTAGTACATCATCTACCGCAGATCATGGGATTTTCAATTTTTTGCAATGAAGTGTCTAGGACGCTGTGGATTTTCTAACCAATTGTTAACAACCTTTCGTCGATGCTCCTCTTCATTAATTTTTTATAATCAAAAGCGACAGTCGCTACTATCATAAAATGCCTGCGCCTGACACAATTCTTGAAATCAAGGTACCGTGAAATTACTAATTATCAAAGATGATATGTACCTGTATAACTCACAAAGTGTATTAAATTGCTAGCAAGAGTAAAGGTTAAGGCAAATAACAACTTTCGGTTATACTATGGTGGTGTGGTGTAGAAAAACGAAATATGCAAAAAGTAGTAAAACAAAAGAAAGTATGTTAGGTATTTGAGTGTTGAGTTGAAGTGTCGCCAGTGACACGTCGACGTCCTGTGAATGCGGCTTTATGTACTAACTAGCGCAAAATGACAATGAGAAATATTTGACGTTTCTAAAAAAGTCACAGCCATCTAAAATTTCTGAATTTTATTAAAGACAGTCCTTACAACTGAAGCTGAACTCCGAGTTTATCTAAATATCATCTTCCACACTTGATTTGAACTGATTTGGAAATCCCCTTCAACATTACACAAAACAGGAGATTCAAAATCGACAGATGAGATTTTTTTTCGCTTCACTAGAAGAAATAGCAAAAATTATTTGGAGCACATTTTAATATTATTATCTAAACACTGAAAACTATGTAAAATAATATTAGTAATAAGTATACAATTAAGAAACCATATAAAATATTATAAGTGTACTACTTCTATTTTAGGCGCATCTTGCACTGTACTGTTTTGCTAACAGTCAGGTTAGTACTGCTCTCAAACTTCTGTATCGTGCGAGATACTTGGCACTCTTGATTTGTGGAGAAAACCACCCAGAAGTGGCTTTGCTTGATGTGAGTACTAGCTTGCAAATGCAAGCATCCTATGCTGAATTGAGTAATTTTTTTTTAGAGCAATATAAGTTTAATTCTTCATGCTGTTGGTGAATATGAACTTTCATTGAGATTCCTCGAAAAAGCACTCGCACTAAATATTAAATACTTTGGTGCAAAGTCCCTTAAAGTTGCCGTTAGCTACCATTTAGTAGCAAGAACTCAAAGCTGTATGGGAAACTTTAGATCAGCTTTGAATAATGAAAAGGAAGCCTATGCAATCTATAAACAGCAGGTACTAATATTGTTAATGCAAGAGTTTTAAAGCTTTTTGAAAAAGTGTTTTTGTCAATTTTATTATTAACTTTTCACAGCTTGGTGATAATCATGAGAAAACACGTGAATCTTCGGAGTGCTTAAAGCATTTGACTCATCAGGCTGTGGTGTTACAAAAGAAGATGAATGAGATATATACTGGCAAAAATGGTGCTTCTTTACCTCCAATTCAGATTCAACCACCATCTATGGGTTCCGTTTTGGACATGCTAAATATTATTAACGGAATTCTGTTTGTTCAAATAAGGTGAGTTGTGTATAGAACACATTAAACTAAAATTTGTATAAATAACCAAATTTCAGCCAAGAAGACATCGAAAACTTCAAAATGGAAATAGAAAAGCGGCAGCTAGCTGAAGAGTCTGATGCACAAGACAATAAACAAACTGCTGCGGAAATAACCAGTTAGTTGATTTATTCACTATTGTAATGTATCGTCTTTAGATATGGTTAACAAAGTTATTGGTCTTTTTGTAGTGAATTTAGTCAATGCAGAAATCATGGAATACTAGCAATTTGCATTTTTATTACACAGATTGTGCTAGTCATCTGATCTTTAAAAATAGTGTTCATGTTCCTTTATATAGCAGTTTCTTTTACTAATAACTGTGCAATTACAATAGGAACTATTGTTCATTTTGTTTTGTTTGATAGCCTTTGTAAATTTTATAGATGCATATTGTTATATGATGCAGGTTTTCATCATTTTTAATGAAACATCAAATGTATCATTGATCATTTACATTTCGCTGTTTACCATTTCTTGTTATTTATGTAAAGAAAAATAATAATTATGCATATTGCTATAAATGTACACCGAGTTTTTAATCGGTGCTATTTTTTAACATTGGCATTTTGTTTTTTTGTAATCGTTCATTTTGTTAATAAACTGAATAAAGTTGCAATTTTTTTATTTTTAGCCAGTTACGTTTTACATGACTTACCTTATAAGTACTTGCAATTTACTAAAAGGTAATGCTATGGACTTTTGTGAACTAGTGGACAAAATTGTTTTTAATTAAATTCAATTGACATTTTGAAGTGAGGTAATCAAAGCAAAGAATTAGCCTCTGCTAAAACATTGGGCGCATTCAGCAGATGGGGCAGGGAGCGGTTTCCGCTCTGCACTACCTTGTTAATAGGTTTTACAACTTCTGTTGAACCATTGTGCTACCCAATACAGTTGAGCTCTGTTCAAATTCCTATTTTGTGTCAATTTTCCATGAGATTTATTGCTTGTTAATCAATTAGGATTTAAAAATTAACTGAAATGGAATGAGACCTACATGGAGGGTTTATTTATTAATCAAGAGCCTGTAGAGGTAACACTAAAACTTGTAAATTATTCATGTAGTTAAATTACTCCCATTGTGCAGAAATTTGTACAAATAAATGGGCAACTAACAGAATTCGTTTTCTTTTTTTGCTGTTTGGCAAACAAAAATCATTCCTATCTGTGTAATGTCACTGTAACCTGAGTAGTAGTAGGAGTCACGGACAAGCAACAAAAGTAGGTCAGCATATTATTATAAAAATTTTGAACTAAAAAGTGTTTCAATAGAAATTTTATGAAAACTGGCTTTCTGGAGTGGTTGGCTGACATTATTACAATAAAAAACAATTCCACTATTATTTTGGATAATATTGTTATGAATATTAAATAAATCACAAAAACGTTTTTTGTTTTTTTTTGCAAAATACAAATTTGTAAACAGGGCAATGGGGACCATATAACTTATTACTCTGTGGTGGCCTTCATTATTTTTCATCTATAGCTACAAATGTCGATAAAGAAGGCAAACTTTGGTTTCGCTGTATGGATTGTGGAATATGGGTTCATGCGGAATGTTCTAATAAGGCCAATACAGCAGTTTTTTTATTAAAGATTTTCTTAAGTGGTTTCCATTCCCCCGCGCTCCCCTAGTTCTATACAACGATATCGGCCGCTACTTTGACGTCATCGATATAGTTCCCTGCTCGTTTTAGACTATGGGAGGTTGCGTACGAACACTTTGTACTGACGCTTGATGGCAGCACCTCCTAATTAATTTACTGAAGACTGCGTACACACGCAAATACCTATGCTAGAATGGTTTATCGAGTATTCTTTGAGTGCTATAATTTTTATTCTAAACATTTTTCTTTAAGATTTTAAATCAAGCCTTCTATTCGGTGAGCGCGATAACCGGATCACATATTGTACGTAAATAAATACAATGGGGTCGTCCCGCACATTAAAATTTGATAGTTTTAACCTATACCTCTTATTAGGCTTTTTAAGATTACGTCATCCAATATGGCGTCCAGGGGGCAAAAAGCGCACGCATGGGACGCGCCTGCGAAACCCTGGAAACGGACGCGTGGCTGATAGAGTTGGGTCCTTCTTGACCAAGTCGTTCAAATTGAATGACTCATGCCTTGATTTGGCTCACAGCTAATGAATCAGCGTCGTTCATGCGTCGTACATGGTTAACGGCTGACGACAGCACACGACGAGAAAACAGCATGACAGCATATTTATATGCTGTGGCGAGACAGGAGACACCGCTGTCACTTTCAATTCACGATCCTTATGAACGACTTGAATGATCCGAATCTCCGCGATTGATTGAACGATTTGAATTTAATCGAATGTCCCAGCTCTAGCGACTGACGTTGGCATTAAGTAATGAGGTTTCTATGACAGCGCGCTAGAAGCTGCATCGTTTTGAAATTTGCCCCCTGGCAGTCGCTCAAAAGTCACGTGTTCTAAAAAGCCTAATTTCTTACATCATGAATACTAGTACTATGCATCTATTTTGCTTTCAGATTAATTTAACTCGTAACAAACGGCAGTAGAAAAATTATTCTGTTTCAAATATTTTCTTAAATCCACCACTAACTACGCAAAAAGTTCCTAGTTCCATAGGTAACAAGGTGCTCAGTCTGCTCAGTGTTGCCAGTTTTATAAATAGCGGGAGTAAMACAAATAATGCAATGAGATAATAATGTAAAGTGCAAACACTAAACGTAAGGCATAACCTGTAACTGTTTATCAACATTATTGAGTTTGCGCATGGACACTTATATGGTAAAAAAACCGTTCGTTACAATTATACGAAAAAGGTAAGAGAATTTGTGTTTACGCGAATTAGGTGGCTTATGATGTTGCGCTATAATTGACAGTTAAATGTGACTAAAAAGTTAGGTTAGCTATTTGATTTTTAGCGCAAAAGTGACAAAGCAATGAACCATGAATAACATACATCTGCTCCAACATATACTCTTTCAGCAACCTTTTCGAGCAATGTGAAAATCTGTAAACAAATAACAGTAGGTATATCGTTAGTTACTTGTATGATAAAAACGAACAAACAGAACATTTTTATCTCATAGGGTTATCACATAGTATATAGTAATACTGAATGCAGGTTTACCACACTGCAGCTTTTGTTGCAAAGTTGTTCTCGCAAAGAGCGTTAGATAGTTCTTTTCTGATTTAAGTTACTTTCACAAATACGTCTTAAATTGACTCATGAATACCCCATATCAAAAATATACCTATCAATGTCAGTTTACGAGTACCCACATTCCTCACGGCACCCGGAAAACTTGCCTACATTGGGAACGCAACGCAGCTGAAAAGATAATGTAAGCAAATATTACTGGCAATGCTGCTAGAGCACTGGCTATTATTGGTGTTTATCGCTTACGTCAGCATGAGAACCTTTTGCGTCATCTCCGTGGCGAATATCGGGGCATTTCAAACGGATATTGAAAATCCAAACTTTCACTCTCGGCAAAAAAGAATCTTAAAAAGTCGCAAACAAATGTCTTTGTGCTTCAATTTTGATGTACATTTTAAATGTAAAATAAAAAAATGTGGGATGACCCCATTCAGAAACATGCCGCATATAATATATTCATTTACGCAATAGTAACAATAGTGCAATCATAAATGCTCATTATAGCTATAAGATAGGCAAGTGAAAATAAAAGTGAATATGATAATAAATGTAACTGATTATGGCTTCAAATTAAAATTATTTTTTCAAAACAACGTTTAGGTGACCCTTCTGCTATTTAATAGGCATGCAAGATATGTAGGTCAATTTTGTTTAAAAATGTAAATACGGTCCGCTCTAATAAAACAAGGCAATTTTCCAGATAACAACATAATTAGAAGAACAACTTTAAATTAAGGTTTTAATTGCTATGCAAAAAGTTCACAAATCAGTTATGTATAATTTATGCGGATGTACGGAGCGGAGGACACCATGATGGACATGATAAATATACTAGTCTAATCGCCGCCCTAGTGTTTTCCGCTTCTTAATTTTGAACTGTATTTCCAATTTCTTTTTACCACGCAAAAAGCTTTTTACTTGCGATGCTGATATATTAACGCATAGTCCATCTTGGAAAAGTTTGTTAGCGTCACTTGCGTCTGTATGGCACAATTCAGATATATAAAACTGCCTCAATCCGTCAACAACTAAGAAATCATAACCGTAAGTTTGAGCCTGTTCTTGCTCTCCAATATATTGACACACCCAGTATCCCATTTTGTCACCGACACTGGTCTTGTGCTTATACCAAAACAACTTTTTCCGCATTGCAATCAGCTGTATGTCATAAGAATCTGCATCCATGTGTAGCTCAGTGCTAATGGTAGACCGGTGTTTCATATAAGTCCTCTCTCGATGTTTCTCTTTGAAATGTAAAGGAATGTCTTCAAAATATCCCGCCCAGTCACAGTTCCATCCACAAAATAGTTTTCCTTCGCACTGATACTTTCTTTTTTGGCACTCCTTCTCGTGGATCTCTTTTTTATGCAATTCCAAAAATTTCCTTTTGCACCCACGATATTTGAACGAACAGTGGTGCTCCTTCCTTGGGTCAGCCAATGTAACTTTCTCCGTAACTTCTTCATCGTACGCCAAGGCATCACCACGAAAGGTTTTTGAAGAGAGTTTTCTGGACTGCGGGTTATAGTTTATTTTCTTATGGCGTCTCTAAAAATGTAAAATTTTCCATTAATTGCATGAAATAAGAATTACAATAAATTTATATAGATATATATATGTCTTGCTTTAAACATTAAACGATAAAATGTACTTATACGTTAACAGAAAGAGTTATTAGTAGTGCTGGACGTTAGATAAGCTGCTTCGGCTTCGGGGTTGCAACCGGAACCCTTAAAAATGAAAAGCAGTAAAAATAGAAATGTAGGTACAAAATGTCACATAATAAAAATTCAAACTATTTTGGTGAAGAAATGAAACATACCGACTGATTTTTCTATGATAACACTAACACAAAACCAAGTAAATTAATATAGTGTCGTCCTTTTGAAAAAAAAATTATTCTCTGAAAAGATTTCTTTACTCTCTTTGCGTTACAGAATTGTAACAACTTAACATAATTAAACCTATGATAAATGTTAACTACGTCATTAATTTGCATTACATCTCACAAGCTGCGCGTCTTTCAGGTGTCTTTTGCCTTTTGTTTTGGGGTACATTCTGTGCATTACTAGGGACGGCTAGTGCTATCTAGCGGTAGAAGTCCTGTATATTATGCAAAGCCTTAGTAGAAGTACGAAGTAAAAGCGCTTATCTAACACGGAGTAAAAATATATCATCTAATAGCAGCTTATTTACAGTTCCCTGTAATAAACCAGTATAATAGCAATAGCCGAATGAAAGACGTACACGAGGTAAAAGCAAATACTAAAACAAAATGTTCGCCATTCAAATAGACAGTTGCAATGATGGTTTAAAGAACACTGTAGTCAGCAGATATTAAAATCGTTACTTTAATTAATTAAGATAACAATGATTAATTAGCGATATTTCATCCTTACTTCTTATGTAGTTTTAACTTCAACGTGTGATTAAAATATTCAGACAACGGTAGAAGCATATATGTAGGTTTTTTGGCAATGGAGAGCGCATGGAATATTTATAGGTATATAACAATTCTCAAGCGCACACGAGTTTACAGGCTTATTTAAGAAACGCATCGTTTCCTTTATAAAATTTTCATTATATTTTAATTCTAAATAATTAATAATGTCGGAAAATGCAATTTTGAAGATTGCACTAAGGAAACAATTTACAGTTTTTTAAGTGCCAGATATTAAAAAAACTCCTGAACGGTGGATAAAAGCAGTTTGTGATTTTTATCCTAGCTTAGGCAAAACTCTTACTATTTTTTTATTAAAAAAAAACGCCATAAGTTTTCCACTATGCATCATTACGAATACATAACCTACTCACAATTTTTATTACTCTTCCACATTTTGCTAATTTGTAATCAGGTAAATACTGTGCTATCCCCTGAAATTAAGTCGTTCTTTCTTACATAAATATTTCGCTTACATTTTCTGCAGATACATGAAAAGAGGCGATTGCGAAACTTTTGTACATTTTAACTTGCAAAGAAAACATAAAACATTGCCATTGTGATTCTTCTTCGTGAATAAATATGGTAAGCAAAGGTGTGTTGTTTTTGTTGTAAGAAAAGGAAAGATAGGGATATGTAACTGAGCATTTGCCGCATATACCGAAACTTACAAAAAACGAACGGCCACCATTTTAACGGAGCCTCATAGGACTTGTCAGTCACCGTAGATTTTGCCTGATATTCTGCTACATTAATAAAAGTAAGATTTTCAGTTTCGGCCGAGAATCGAACTCGGGCCTCTGGAAGGGCGATGGCGCTCCGGTGTGCATACCCCTACACTACCGAGGCGCAAGTGACACGCGGCCAAAGGTGATATATGAATGATCGAAATTAATTAACAGTGATCACACCAGCACGCCATCTAACGCATTTTTAGCAGGAGTTCTTCGTCGCCCGTATTTTCGGGCTTCGGAAGAAACCTGCCACGCGCACGAGGCTTGGTACGCCAGCAGGCATCACACACCAAGTTAATAATAATTGAATAGAATTTGTCTTAATCTACAGGCGACAAATTCTATTCAATTAATAAAAGTTTTTTTCTTAAACAAAAGCAGTGGTGCAACATGGTTTTATGTGTAACTTGGCGGTATAAAAGTTGATGTGAAAAAAATCAGCTTCCACAAGAACAGAATTCAATTCGCGGTATGTTTTCAGTGGCTGACCTACCTTCTTTTTGCTAGCTAGATACCGCGCCACTGCCGATTGGTGCCATTTGGTAACACTCTGGCTTATTACATGCGGTATTTGTTCTTCGAAACATAAATTGCATTATGGCTTTTAACTAATAGAAATTGGCATAGGTATCACGCGACAGTTGTGAAAAATGCAAAGTGTTTTTGAATTAGATGCTAATATTAAAAAGATGGCAAGGACTCATTAAAACAAGTTATTTGTTAATCTTAAAGTTTTCAATTTAAGGGCTAATAGCAATAAAGATATTAAACTTCAAAAACCGATACATTAAATAGATTTTTTAAAATCTGCTGATTAATCAGCTGGATTCCTTGCAGTGACATTATAGACCAGAGTTTTTTTTGTAAAAAAAAATATTTTTTCAATTACTTCCACATCCAACGGACGGGAAGTATTGTATCGCGAAAAAAATTTTCAACAATTTTTATTTGCTCTTTCTATTTAAAATGGTCGAAAACGCAAAAAACAAAATTTGAGCAAAATTAAAATTCTTGTCTGTGTATCTGTGGTTTTGTTTGTGGACACGATAACTTTCGAAAGACTTAATATATGAACTTGAAATTTGACAAATGTATAAATCTCAACTGCCCAAAGCGACCTATTGTTTGTGGAGTAAGTAGGGTATCGGGAAGGGGGCGAAATTGGGGGGTAACTACCCTTTTTGCAAATTTTTATTTTTTTTTCGTTTTAGTATGTGATTAGTAATATGTATAACTGCGAGTATCATTCGCAGGATTTTTTTAATAAAAAAATGAATTTCTCATCTAAAAGCACTCTTGTAATTTTTTTGTTAAGTTAATAATTTTCGAGTTATTTAGAAAAACCCGATTTTAAAATTTATATATTTTTGCTAATATCACAAGGACTGTTTGTCTTAGAAAAAATGTGACAATTGGATGTGAAAGTACTGATTCAATTTGCAGTGGTTTTTTACCTCGCAAAACTAGAAAAACTATCTTATTTGACAACGTTACAGACTGAATGATTTAACATTTCAATATTCACAGAGAAATTTCTGTTCGTATTTATGGAGTCGTTTAAGTGACCTTGCATTGTTTTCATCTTTGAGGGTTTGTATGTAGAAATTTACTAGTTCTGGAAGCATCATTAGTAATTTGTTTTTATTGTTTATTTAGTTTGTTGTTGGTATTGTTAATGTGGTTGACATGATTGTGTACTAAGTTGGTTATTTGTGTACGTATACTGTTAACTATATCTGATTGTATTTGTCTGACAGCTCTTTCAGAGCTTGCTCTTTTTGAAATATTTACATCTATTTTTTACAAATATCTATACACATGTATATTTAATTGGGTATTATCACTTTTTTTTAAATTACGTAAAATGAATCTTGAAGTGCATATATATCGTACGCCATGTTAAAAAAACAAAAAAAATATTTGTAGGTAGAAAATTTCAGGTCTGAAATTTCAATCTTAGGAGTCACCGCCAAAACGCTTGTATCCAAGGTTATTCAACTCGTGACGTCGAGTGTCATGTAAACATTACCGAGGAGCGTGCTGTTTAATGTTGTAGTATCATTCTTGTATTGAAAAAGCTTTTGTGTGGTGTTTATTGAAAAGACGGTGTAAGAGGTCGCACKAAAAAGTGATTTGTGTAGTTTCACAAGCATCTATTATGTATGGAAAACAAAACAAGTGTTGTTTTGTACATGGTTATAAAAGTACTTCAGTCAGTACAGCTAACAAAATATTTGTAACCGTTCCTCGAGATTATCAGCGTATGAAAAAGTTGTTTAAAGCCCCTAGACGTGGTATATCGAAATCGCAAAGTATGTTTTTCTCCTGTGAAGATCATCTTAATTATTACTGTAAGTTTTYTTATTCTTTTTGGGGTTATAAGTACCATTCAATTTTCATTTTGTTATAGCTTGAAGACGATATGAAAAATTATATGCGTTTTAAGTTGATAAAGGGAAATGTTATAATAAAGAACGACGTTGTTCCCCATATATTCGACTGTTAGCCAGACCGGAAACGAGCCGTAAGGGTCCCGAAAGTCAATGGCAATTTATATTCATTCTAACCACTAAAATAAATGTCAAGTTTAGGGTACATTTTTGATTCTTACATTTTTATGTTTACAAATACTATATTTTAACAACCCACTGTGATCAAATTATCAATGCTATGTTAATTTGATAAAAAGTTCACTTATGCTGTAGCTTTTGCTTTTACGTTCCTCATCTCCGCCGATGTTGAACCGCTCGTCGCTGTACACAAATTCCATAACAATGAACATGCTTTCAGAAGTCATAACTCATAAGTATTTCACTTTTTCTTGGCGTATTTTAATTCGCTTGTCACAAAATGAACGCAAACAACAAACTGATAAATTGACGGGCTGAGGCTGACGCGTGACGCGCTGACCCCAGATGTAAATAAGCGGCCATTTACAAGACACCTGACGTGACGGTCAGCATGTTCACGTTTTGGCGATGCCTTTATTTATTCACATTTTTAATATTAAAAATACACCTTACGATCTATTTTTTCGAATTTATAAGCTGTCACAGCTGTTTTGTGGATTAGATGTTACCTATTAATATGCAATTTAATAAAATATAGTTATATTAGTAGATAACCATATCAACCACGTTAAAAATACAAACAACAAAGTAAATAAATAACAAAAGCAAGTTATTAATAATGTTCCCCAAAACTAAAAAATCTCTACATACAAACCCTCAAATAATCGTTACAAATTCTGATAAAAGCAATCACACAATAATTATAGAACGTACTAAATATGAAACAAAATGCAAGATCACTTAAACGATCAAGAAACGTACATTAAAATCAATAGACATCTCACTAACACAACACAAACCAAAAACAATCACATTATTAAAACATTGAAAAACAATCAATCAATCAATTAATACTTTGAAAACCATTGTTTATATGGTGATAAGCATGCATTCTTTAGCGTCGCAACATAAAATTTCATTAATTACTAAAGAAATTGATTAATAACAAAATAGTAAAAATAAACCTAACAATGTATCCTAGGCCATTGTTTCCATGGTTTCTATTAAAGAAATACATTCTAAAAAATGTTGAGTCAGTCACAACTTTTAATTAAACAACTGATTCGGTGCTTACTAAAAAATAATTAAAATACTCTACACTTACCAACTGCATCGCCAACTACCGCAACTTTGCGACTGAAATTAGATCTTGCTTCGTTACTCGGTTACCTTCAAGCTTCGTTTAAAATGCAGATAATTATTATGATATTACGTTTTTTGTCTATACATGAAAGAGTAATTCTAAAACGGCTATCTCGCTTTGAAGTGCATTGCCGGGGGTTATTAAGAGTAAAAAAGATTGTAGGCGCTGATTACGGGGTACGTACCATTTTACAATGAACTACAAGGTGCACACTCATTTTAATACATGAAGCAACAGTAAATAGCTCATTACTGACAGCCGGTTTAGTTTAAAGTAGAATTACGCCAAGAAGTTCATTAATAAAATTTATTGCATGCGGTTCGTTTAAACACAAAATTAGCGGTTATTTCTGTCAGACATGCTCGCAGATGTTGATGATTATTCAAAAGCGACCTGTTTGTATTCTACTCATAGACCGTTAACAATCACGGCACTACTCATGTTACAAGTTTGCCACAAACGGGACTAATAATTGCACACGTACATGATTGCACCCCTCTAAATGCGTTAGAACTACATTATGTATTATGGGATTATTGATTTATAGTGGTGTAAGTTGATTAACGGTAAGTAAGCTTGACAAGGGCCAAATATGAAATTATTAGCAGATTGTTTCACTAATGCGGCCATAGCCGCCATGTTAGCGTTGAGGAATCATGCTTCTTAATAGAAAAAATGATCTATATAGTTGGTTACTATAACGAAAACCTTTACCTAGCTGAGGAAATAAACATTGCAATATAAATAAACATTGCAATATTTAGCAAGTTACCACTAGGCCTGGGCAAAAAATCGATTTATCGATTCGAATCGATTTTGAGAATATATTTTTCGATTCAGAGAAAAAATTGAATCGAAACATCCAATCGAATCGAACAATCGAATTGAATCGAATCGCACGATCGAATCGAAACAGCGAATTGAATTGAATCGCAGCAACAAATCGCATTAAAACCTCGAAATGAATTCAAACTAAATAAAAAAATCAGTTATTAGAACTTTGTTTATCGCCTGAATAATGATGTTTTTAAAGATAGGTTAGCGGGATTGCAGGCACAGGCGTTGCGTGTTTCCCCGTAAACTCCAATATACAGGGTGTCTCTAAATTCGATGTCATAATTTCTAGTGCGTATTCCTGACGTGAAATCATGACGAAAAGTCTATATAAACATGTGTCCGAAAATGCTTCATTTTTTATATACAGAGTGTTGAAGTTAAAAACAAGATTTCGATTTCTTTTATTTTTTACAGAACGGTTTTTTGAATCTTTACGAATTTTGGGAGAATGTTATAATAGATCACGGCTAATAATCTGGCATAAAACATTTTTTGAAATGTGTAACAGAGGCGGCGTAGGGGGAGGGGCAGAAGGATTTCTCTTTGAAAAAAAGTTGTGTGTGAGATGTCAAAAAGCTCGTCACTATTTTCAGAAAGTGCAACAAATAAGGTACAAAAAAAGGTCCTCTTATTGCATTTCGCTAGAACAAACCGCTTTCGAAAAAATCCACAAAACCTGAATTCCTACAGGTTAGCGTAAATAGACCAAAAATTAACTTTTTTTTATTTTCCAAAGAAATTAACGTTTATATGGCAACAATTTTTTTGAATTAATCGCACTATATCATGATAAATGGTCAGATACAATGATTACCATCATATCTAAACAGTGGCGGTAATTTTGAGGGGGCAAGAAGTCTTTTTTATAAAAAGATTGTTTCCACATTTTTAAAACCGTTTCAATAATTATAAAGACCAGTAAAATATAAAAAAGAAAAATTTAATTAATTAATTAATTAAATTAAACTAATTATTTAAAGCTAGATATGCAACTTGCATTTGGCGTTATTAAAAATCTTTAAAAAATGCAATTTCTTAATTTTACAATAGATTGTCTTAGCAGTATAAAATGTAAATTTTTCTTCTTTTAATATTTTTAACTGATCCTCATAATTTTTGAAACAATTTAAAAATGTGGAAACAATCTTTTTATAAAAAAAGAATTCTTGCTCCCCCTCCCCAAATTGCCGTCACTGTTTAGATATGGAGGTAATCCTTATATCTGAACATTTGCAATGATATAGTTCAATTACTTTCAAAAAGTTGTTGCCATATAAACGTTAATTTCTTTGGAAAATAAAAAAAAGTTAATTTTTGGTCTATTTGCGCCAACCTGTACTCGTAGGAATTCATATTTTTTCGATTTTCTCGAAAACGGTTCGTTCTAGCGAAATGCAATAAGAGATCCTTTTTTGTACCTTATTTGTTGCTCTTTCTGAAAATAGTAACGAGCTTTTTGACATTTCACACACAACTTTTTTTCAAAGAGAAAATCCCTCTGTCCCTCCCCCTACGCCGCCTCTGTTAAAGATATGAAAAAATCTTTTATGCCGGATTATTAGCCATGATCTATTATAACATTCTGCCAAAATTCGTAAAGTTTCAAAAAACCATTCTCTAAAAAATAAAAAAATTCGAAAATTTATGTTTAACTTCAGCACTCTGTATATCAAAAATGAAGCATTTTCGGACACATGTTTATATAGAGTTTTCGTCATAAATTCACGTCAGGAACACGCATTAGAAATTATGACATCGAATTTAGAGACACCCTGTATAGAGTGACAGGATATATCCCAACACATGGCCAGATGGTGGTCGGCTGGTTGCATACATGAGAAGTTTTCGTTAAAAATCATATAATACTCGCTGGGTATGGGCTCGAACTGGAACGCTCCGGTGGTGCAATGTGAGCATACCTGAGGCCACTTCAGGCGATTCGGGTTCGAGTCCCGACCGCAGCGAGTTACTTTTTCATTTAAATCTATGCCTGCAATCCCGCTAACCTATCTTTAAAAAATAAAAAATCAAGTTAATAAAAAGGCGGGTGCAATGTAAATTCCAATTTTAATCAAATTTTGTACAAATAATGTCATTTGACACGTATTATGAAAATAATAATGCATGCTATTTAGCGAATTCGATTCGAATCGATTCAACCGATTAGATTCATTTCCAATCCATTCAGCAGACTCGATCCGATTCAAATCGATTCAGTCTATTCGAATCGATTCAAACGATTCGAATCGGTGTTTCGATTAATCGATTCAAATCGATTTTTTCATTGAATCGAAAATCGATTATCCACCTTCTGAATCGCACAGGGCTAGTTAGCACACTAACAAATAGCGTCCAACTTCAATTCCTTAATCAAGGATTAAAATTTATTCATCCCAAGAAAGCAGATATCAAAGATATACATCTACTGGCAGTTGACTGTGAGACAATTTTGGATAACCTTAAGCCCTGAAATTAAAGGACCTTTGATTCCAAGTATTAATTCACTATAATTCATCATAAATATTATATTATGTAAGTGGTTTTCAACTTATTATTTAACTGTGAGATTTTCAGTATTTCTCTATATTTCTATCATAATAAATAACCCTGCAAGTGTATGGATAAAATTGAAATAATTCTTTCATATTCATTTTGGTGGTCTGATTTATTTTTATTTATCCGTTAAAATCGTATTCTTGCAATATATGTCAATGGTAGGGTTACACACGGTCTTTACAAAAAAACTCATCGCGCGCGTTTCCCCCTAATGCAAACATATGCACAATTTCTCGCCTGCACCTCGTAAATAACGTCACGAGAACGACCGCAACGGTCGCTGCGCGTTGGCATGTTATTATAAGTGAACTGTGGGCAGGGCGTGCCGAATTTTACTCGTTACTTAAGTACTTGTAATAATGCAAGTGTAAGTAATTAAATACAAGACGAGGAGTAAAGATAAACCTCAAACGTAAAATAATGAACAAGTAAATTAGGTAGGTAATTAGGCATCCAAAAGTGTAAAGGTACTGTTTCAAAGTAAAAGAGGAAGATATTAAAAAATATAAAGAAAAATAAAAACCTCATTGCAAAAATAAAAATAGTAATACGTATAAGTAATGAGAATTCTCTCTTTGCAAAATCACAGGAGTACGATATAAAACATTAATTATTATGGGTTTCGGGATTTTGAAATACTTTTAGCACATTGCAAAATTTTGATTTTAAATGTATTTCATTGGTTTACTTTGGAATTTTTTAATTTTTGTATAAAACAGTCGTGGATAGCTGTAAATACATATTACCGGTACAAATAGTCTATTTCGTGTAAAGGTGGAAGTGGTCCTTAAATATAAATAATATTGTGAGTAAAGGAAGGCCCCATAACACCGTCAACAGCTGAAGATACTGATAAAGCTTTATTGTTCGTTTTGTCAAATAAAACCGAGTATTTCCCATTTATATTTTATAAAGGTGCTAAGGTGCTATTGATATCACAAAAAAATGTAACTAACATTGAGCAGGTATGTATGTACATAAATATATGTGTTATTATTATAATATACAGGGTGATCAGTTAAGGCTGGACAGCGGCTGTATCTTGGAAATTAATACTGCTAGAAGCTAGCGGTTATTTTTTTTAAATAAATGTGGACACCCAGATTTCATTTAAAATATTATGAAGTAGTTAATTTTGCCGCTAGGTGGCGCACTTAATATGCCATATTAAAAAATCGTTTCATTCTCCAAAAAGTTGTATTACAATGTTGGTCTAAAATAAACTCATTATAATCTATATTTATTTTATTTTATTTATTTTAGGGTTTTTAATATAATCATAAACAATTTAGAATTTATTGCAACTGTTTGACAATAGGAGACGTTGATTATAAAAATTTTATATTTACTCAAATATCTTTATAAAGATCAAATGCAATCCTATAGACTGTTTTATTAGTTGTTATAGCTTATTAATCAAGCAAAATAAATTTGAAAAGCGGAGGTCCATATCTTTTTTCGTTTCTTGGTTATAGTAAAAAACTGCGAACCCGTCCATTAATTCAGCTATTTTTTTTCTTTGAAGTAAAATTAGGTTATATTAAAAAATCAAACGTTTACTCATAAATTACGATTTTTCTTTGGTATGTATAATATAAAAAATATAATACCAAATGCTTACTGAAACTAGCTGATTGTTAGGTATTGAATGAGTCTTGTAGAGACTTATTTCTAAATCACTCAGTAGCCCACGACCGTTCCTTGTAGTTTATAACTTTATCCAATAATAATACCTAAATTACACATTGTTTCTACTAATGTCACATTTATTTGCCGTATCCCCCTGGACAGATCACAAGGAGTTAATAACCTGTCATTCTCGGAGGGTCACTGATCAATTCTTGTATTAGTCGAGGTATTAGTCTTTTTATTGCTTACTGTTGCTAATAAGACTGCTATTCAATAAGTAAAATAAAATACAAGATACACTATATCTTGGTCAATAAACTATAATATATTAAAAATCAAGCTATACAGTCAACAAATCAACAGTACAAAACAACATAACAATATTACAATTATTATTCTACAGAGTCCACCACCTAAAACTCCCCAGGCTTGTATATTCTTTATTTTTTTTTCAAATACAGCCTTAAGTGATATGTCAAGTTGAAGGTCTTTTTATACTCTTCAAAAAATATTTTAATATTTGATATTTTACAAATAAAATTAATGTTTGTAAATATATTTTTTCAACTGATTTCAAATGTTATTTTTTCAATTTTTAATTTAGTATACAAGAAATTGTTATGTTTAACCATATCTGAGTTATGCCATTTTGAAAATTTGAAACTTCTATCCCTCCTATTGTCGTTGCCATAGCAACTAGAAAAAATGTTGAAACAAAATTTATTCAGAAATAAACATAGATTATAATCAGTTTATTTTAGATCAACATTGTATTACAAGTTTTTTGAGAAAGAAATGATTCTAATTTGATATGTCATATTAAATGCGCCACCTAGCGGTAAAGTTACATCTTTCATAATATTTTAAATGAAATCTGGGTAGCCACATTTGTTTAAAAAACTCTTACCGCGAGAATTCTAGCACGATTAATTTCCAAGATACAGCCCCTGTTCAGCCTCAAGCGATCACCCCGTAGACATATTTGTCAGAGAAGTCTTGCATGTTTTATGTACATACTCAATGCTCGTTACAATTTTTGTGATGTCAATATCATCTTTACAACAGACGCAGGGTACGGCTCAGCCCGTCAATTTGAGCCGATGATCTAGATTCTGGTTCTCCCAAAGGAGAATAGGAGTCAACTCAAAAGATTCTGCATTGTTTTTGAGTAAAAGAAGAAAGCCCAGTCTAAGCAGAGATTTTCGATCGCGACATCTCGTGGAAAGAAAAAGCCAAGTACCCGAACATTACCATCGATAGGAAGCTGCTGTGGAAATGACACATCGAAGGCCGGAGCAACAACACGACGGCCGCGCTGACCAGCCTCTATTGCCTGCTTAGCCATAATAGCAAGTTGAGCAGCTACAACAAGCTCTTGATCCACAAGCCAAATGATATATGAATGTACTGCATGGGGTTACGCATCCGCTACACACATCAAACCTCCCAAGGTGAACCAAAACAAGGTTTTGTACATGGTCGTCGATGCTCCCTGGTTCGTCATGAATTCTCAGATACACAGAGATCTCAAGTTCATAGTTTTTACCTACATAAGAAATAAACACCCGTAAGCTTGACGTGAACACGTGTACATTAAATAAAGTGCGCCCCAGGCAAGAAGTCACACCTTAGGAATGTAACATCGTCCACAATTTGAACGGAGTGAACCGCATATGACAAATATTATTCATTCAAACTAATTGGACTGGACTTTTTCTCTGGGCTTTTCCTGTACTTACCGACCGTAACACGTCGTAGTTCGAAAAACCATCGCTAAATTATGTACCCCGATTGTCATCAAATGACAGGACAATCGGCAATGTGATTCTCTTGTACTTACAGACCATACCAACCTATGTCGTAATTCGTAAAGCCACCGCTAGATGACTTATAGGCGACTGTCACATAATTTATCCCCAAAGTGCGGTGTAAGACATGTGTACGTCAAAACGTCAGTCGTAACGGCTATTGGCATCGCATAAAGCTAATTACAAAACAAGCACGAAGGGCGCGGCGCTGGCCACAGCATATAAATTTATATTCTGTACTGACGTATCAGGAGAGAGAGAACGCTGAGACAAGGACATTGCAGTCGAGTGCTTGAACCAAGCCAAAAAACTTCTATTTTTGTTTAAAATTACCTAAACTAATACAGCCTTTATCAAACAAAAAAATTCATTCTTCGGGATCTCCGTGGTACTCGCTTAAACGATTCCAGTGTACCACCTCCATCTTTTATCCTGGGCTACGCTGGATTCTATAGACTAAGTTATTAATCCTTTTCACTACTTTGAACGGGCCTTTCCACGATGGCGACAACGTAAGTTTCCTTGAAGTGTCTGTCAATGGGTCTTCCTTCATAGCGAATTTTCAGACGATCACTGGTGTTCACTGTCTTAATGGAGCTCCTCCCACGTTGAATTGCTTCATCCTTTCCCTAAGTCCTGTTGATGTACCCTTCGTGGCTGCGCAGGTTGCACACTTGTAGCACTATTTCTCTACATCTTCGCGACAAGCCACCCAGCAGAAATGTTCGCGTACCTTTGCCAAAGTCCTGTTCAGCCCCAGATGGGCACCCGATGCTCTTCCATATACCTCCAATACCTGTGGTACATACTCTTTGGGTACTACTAACAACATGGTAACATGCATTTAATCGGTGTTCTCCCAAGCTCTCTTGAGTAGGCCATTCCCCACCCGCAAAGGTTCTCACTGGGCGAACTTCCTCCCATCCAGGTCGTGGTCTGTTCTTTTCTTTCCATTTAAGCATATGACGAATATCATTATCTCCTAGCTGGGCCTTCCGGAAACTTTTGACAGTCCATTCCTCGCTCTTCTTGGTGGTGACTCTCCTTACATAGACCGTGCTCTTGCGCTCTTCCATGCGTTTGTAATGTCTGAATTCTCTACATGGACTTCGTTGCCCTAGATGTCTGAAACACCTCTCTGCAGTTCTTAACATGCCCTGATTTCCCACAAAAGTTAGCAAGTCGGACGACTTTCATGTTTTATTATGTCTATTTCAGAATCTTCCAATCTCGCCAACATTCTTCTTGTGAATCCTTAGGTGCGTGCGAAAGGGTTGTTGTAAGTGTTGTTTTCCGAAATTTAATTCCAACGCTGTATAGTTACCTTATCGTAATTTTTCATGTCGGTTACGGGTAGCTTGTGAAGCAAGTCTAGCGCTGATCCACGAAGAGCAAGGTACAAAGCCATGGCTTTCTCCCGATCATACTAGTGGTTCACTTACAAGCCCCTTGAACAGTATTTTATATGTCTCTAACCAAGTCTGACCACCATACAGTGGTGGATTAACTTTGTTCCTTCCTTTCAGATCCACTTTCACAGTCCCGATAGCGTTCTCAAACTTATCTTCCATGCGATCGCCTCTTTCTCCAATAAGTTTGACTCCTTCGACTGTTGTTTTAATCTCATTTGTTGTCTTATGGCCTCTTTCTTCGACACTATTGACTTTCTGTTCAATCACAATCTGGTTTGCTTTTAAGTCCTTGTATTTTACTTTTCAGTTGCTCTCATCCAATTTCCATCATCATTAACTCCCAGTTGATGCATATTACTTAGCACCCTCTGACTGTTGGTAATGTCAGAACTACAGGTGCTACTATCCACTACACCCATATTATATAGGTGTTTATTGAGCCGGCAGTGTTCCCTAAGGACACCCACCATTAATCGCAATTGAGAACGACTCTGGCTTTGCGTTGCTGAGCAGACGTAGGTCCAGTGATGATAGCCGGAACTGAGGGTCTTCCCAATACAAGTAAAACTGACGACCAAGCCACTTTGTGATCTCGGCCCTCTGTGTGCTTTCTGGAATAGCGATGGAAGGTTGCGGTCCGAGATAAGGTACGGACGCTGCCCTTTTCGCTAATCCATCGGTCTTTTCATTGCGTTCAATGCCTGCGCGAGCAGGCACCTAAATCAAGTTAATCCGATTATGTTGGGCCAACCTTACTAATGTGTTTAAGTAGAAGGCCGGAGCGCACCCTAACACAGGTAAGCGCTCGAAGTGCCGCTTAGCTATCGCAGCAAATGTAGATATGCAATCCGGAATACCCTCTACTTAGGTTCTTATGAGCACATGCCAGGATTGCATAATTTTCCGTTTGGAATACGCTAGGGTACTCTCCTAGTGGCAAACTGAGATGTACCACATACTCCCGCGCCTGTGCTTGTGTCCATTTTAGACCCATCCGTGTACCAGATGAGTCGCGGTACAAGCATGTTTTCATCATTCAGAAACCACTCCTCTTTATCGGGGATAATGATTCTGTAGGGTGTATCAAAACACATAGTCGTGTTAATCCTATCTGTTGTCATTGATCTCCATTTGGTACAGAGAGCGCCAGAAGGTGCCCTCCTACCCCAGATTTCCCAATTACCCAACCCCTGCAATGTAAAGGCCGCTTTCCGGGCTTCATACTCTACCCTTACGTGTAGAGGTTCCAGTCCCAGAAGTATCTCCATAGATGCAGTAGGTGTCGTTCTCATGACACCGGGTTACAGCCCAGTCCTTGAATTTGTCCTAATGCCGTCCTGTTATTGTGTTTCGCTGTAGAGCGCCACCATACCAGGGCGGCATAGGTGAATTTTTTTTCATGTTTGGGGGATACAGCCTGTTAATTAAGAGGCATAAAACAAGCGATAAGAATGTTCAAAAATTTGCACAGTGGAAATACAGAAATACAATACAGAACCTAACAAACAGTACAATGATTGTTGCTCACTGACATTCAGTGCTGACGAAATGGTTAATTCAATATCATCTTCGTACGATAACATGTCAATATCAATATCAGTAATTTTATTGTTCTGAAGAAAATCGGCTACCTCTTCACAATCGCTTACTCCATAATTTCCATGTTTAGGTGGAGTAAAAAACTGTGAGATCGCAATTAACCTTAACGCACACTTAAATTCTTTAGGATTGGGTACAGGATTTCGTGAATGTGCATCTTGCGTCAGCCTTCCCAACATCAAGTACCTGAAATTTTTATTGTTTAGGTACTCTTCTTGTATATCTAATGCCGTTTGAGTCGCCAGAATAATACCCGTTTGAAAAGGTTTCCAGTGTTCATTACGATTGCTCACAAACATATTTTCAGTAATGAAGATTATTTCTTTCAGAAAGCATGTAGTCTCTTCATATATTTCATTATGATTATGACTTAAGGCTAGCTTCTGCGATCTACAGTTCATAACAGAGTACCACTTTTCAAACATTTCTAGAAACCAAGCAGTTGTATAAGCTGAACTATCTAACTTATTGGTACTGATATAATATTTAATGGCTGCCGAAATGTCCCGATTAACTAATGCTAATGCCAAGCCTACACTCATTTTTTCATAATGATTTGGTTGGATTACATTTTTTTTCAGCCTTGGTGCTACTTTTAATTCTAATTCTTTTTCTATATTGTATACAGTTTTTATTGGTGCAATAGAAACATTATTAGCAGGCAACCTATAACGTCTAACCACTTCATCTGAAAGAACAATAGTACGACCCTCAGTTATGGCTAAGCGCATATTTTTAAAAACACGTGGTGTATCAGGCATGTAGTATAGTTTTTTTCATTGCTACTTGGATGTTTGGTAAAATTGTGAGTGATACCATGTCTGGAACAAACGATCCCATTCAGTCTCCAAACTGCCTGATTTTAAGCTCCCATATCACTAATAACGGTACACATGTGAAGGCCGATAGTATCACATTTAGCAATAATGTCTTGTATTATATGATTAGCATGAACAGCATCGTATGAGGTACTGGTAAATTCATAGGCAATTGTTTGTTTCCATCTTGTTGTCCAGCTAACATAAACACTAACGCGTGAGTCGCTACACTATCACTGCCTTTTCCACCTGACATTAACATTGTTGGTTTACCTGCAAACTGTAGTATCGAGCATATATGTCTAAAGATAAGTACAACCTACCACACCTATTACTTTTTCCGTTGAAGGATCAAACTCTAACCCAGGTTTTATAGCCATTTCATCTACTAAAAGTACACCGTGTCTCTTCTAGTTTCATGCACTCAATTTTTGATTTTAACAAAGGAAATACGTCTTCAAGAATGCCTGCATCAAACTTGAAACTTTTCATTCATTTTTTGTAATGTCCTAATGCATGGTAACGGATAGCCTTGATTTCTAAGACATTCATAACCACCACGTCCACACGACAAATAAAGCTGCAGTGCTCTACGGACTGTTTGAGTTTCCCATTTGGTTCCCTCCATACTGGCATGCTTAAGAAAATATAATTGATCCTTCCCAAACAAATGCTGCAGATTTTGTTCCATAGTTTGTTGCTGCTTGGTTAATGCTTGGATTTGTCTCCTGGCTAGGCTCAGTTTTCTTTGCAATTCTATGACTGAATGATCATTTTCACATTGACCATCAAGAGAGTTGATGTTGCAGATATTTTCTTGGCCTACAAATGTTAGAAATGGTACACGTTAAGTACCTATACTTACTTATTTCACAAACTTACTCTTCAAAGGTATTCTGCTTGAAGTAGGTCCTCTATCAGTTACGATATCTGCTTGCTCAGTCTCATCAGTTGTTTTTATGTTCCAGGTATTTTGTTGATCTGTGAAAGTCAAAAGATTCATCTGCACATTATGATAAACATTATAAAAACCTACTTTTAACAAGAATTTTTCGAACAGCAGGTGCCTTCCTTACTTTAGGTGCTGGTCTATATGCAAATAATGTTGGTATTGCATTCCATTTTAATGGTCTCTTCCCAMCTTGTCTATTATTTTCAAATTAATCCTCCGTAAAGTGCTTCTGAAGTTAAATAAATACATCACTTTCCACTCTAACCGCCAAATTATAAGGCATTTCATTAATTTTTTCATACCTCACATACAAAAGGCTCTCTTGGTAACGGATTGTCCCGCTTAATTTTGGCAATCCACAGCTTCCATCTGTCCGAGTTTCTTACACCCTGGGGCAACCGAAACAATCGTGTACCTTTCTCAGACCTTTCGTGGCAGTTTGGCACACAACAGCAAGGCATTTTGTCGTCCAATTTCATACGAAACCACGGTAATCACAATATAACCACAAATCCCATGTCTATGCGCAAATGACAGCTGGATACAACATGGCGGCGCTGTCGGCATTTGTCGACTCAAAGAAATGCGCTACTCTCCTAATCTACTGACCCTGCGATATGTTAACCTATGAAAAGCTAGTTGATATGGATTTTATAGATTTATAGAAAAGATTTGTTGGCACAACAATATTTGGAAAGACGAGAAGTTTTTCAATTCTTTGAGAGATTAAGAAATACTGGATTTGTCGAACTTCCAAATCGCAAGCGGAAATCCAATTTCAGAAGATAACCAATTACTGGTCTTACAGTGTCTACAAGAAAATCCATAGTCGAGCATACGTGAAATTCATAATAAACTTGGAGTTAACAAATCCTCTATGCGCAAAAAAGATTTAAGCCTTGTCGGTGGGCTGTTCATAAGAGATCGAGAATTCAGTGTTTGCCACTGAAGCTACCCTTTATAAATTTCTTGTTAATAGTCATAAGAAATCAAATTACATCTTTTAGGAGCCAGTATAAGCCGTCTTTCACTTCTTGGGCGATAATTATAGGAAACTATTTAATTAGCCACATTTTTTAAATTAAAGTTAGGGAAGTTTATTTAATCCTTTCAAAAGCGCCTACTAGATTTGCCTGTTGAAAATCCATTAAATCCTCGGCGATTCATGTGGCTACAACAGGATGGAAGTGCAGCAGGCTACGCAATTAAAGTTAGAAGATTTTTAAACGAAGCTTACCCAGATAAGGGAATTTGTCGGGGAGAACCAGTTAATTCCCCACCGAGGTCGCCAGATCTTATAATCTGGGCTTCTTTTGTGGGTAATATTTATTAAAAACATGGGGCATTTAATACCACCGGAGACTATTGAAGGTAGTGTTCCATTTTAGGTGATACAGCCTGTATAATATATAGAATATCTACCGTCTTTTCTACATAGCTGGATAAATAGTGGCCGGGCTATTTTTGTGAAGGCTACTAAGTGCATATGACATAATAATTATAAACACACGAAGTGAGAGCTAAAGCGCAACCAAAACAAACACTAGTACCTATTTATATGCTGATAAACATCCAGAAAATGAAGGGTGTTGTTTCACTCCTCCCCTCTCGGTTCGAGTTTCACACGCTGACGTGTAAATAAAACCACATCACAAAAGACATTCCACCAAATGATATTGTAAGCAGTTGAAGTGAACCGGCTTGTACATCAAATTTGTGTTTAATTAACGCTCTCCTTTTATACCTACGTTTTTATACGCATCACCTGAGCAAGGATAAATTTAAATCTATTCAACTTCATATTTACGCATCCCCTGCCTATACAAAATGTCTGACCTTTCTAACACTTCTCGACTGCTTCTTATAAAAGCAGTTCATTCATATGTAGGAGGGTGATGTGGATATCCCACTATTATATTTCGGTATTGCAGGTATAGAAACAATATCCCAAGTTACATCCCCGCAGGGAGTGCGAACAGATTGAAAGGAAACGGAATTTGTTGAAGTTTAAAACAACCATATGAATGTAAATCGAAAGAACGGGTGTCTCAAGGGTCGTTGAATATTTGCTACTTTTTGGTTTATTCCAATAAATATACCCATATGTTTAGGTGTAATGAAATGGCGTTTAGTGGCTACTTCAGTGATCCTTTGGAATTATCATTTTAAAAGGTTTGGGATCCAATCAGAGCTGTGTGGCTGAATAGATTCCCTTGGAGAACTGGCGCAAAACAGAAAACACAATCTTGGTTAAAGTGGCTATAAAAAGAGTGAGCCTAAAACATAACGTAACAAATGATTTGCTTGACTTTTTGTAAATAAATTATGACAATTGTTTTCTTTGCAAAGCGGAAGAAGGGCAGTAAGTTAGGATCTCACTACATTTGAATTTTAGGACGTGGCCAAGGGAGAGAAGTCATGTATGTGCTTTTGAGATGCAATTCTTTCTTACTTAAACTTGTTGATAGAATATTTCCCTGCTCTTCACTTATGCAATCCTAGAAAAAGCCAAGGTTTTGAGATTAGTCCATGCTAGCTAAAGCACCTTATTAAGCTTAATTTATTAATCACGTATATACGTATATATTGTCGTGGCCAAAACGTATATTAATCGCTTTATACAGAGTTTCTATAAATGATTCATGCATCCAGGGCGCTTATGGAAATTATCGATTAAATCATTTTGCTGCCTCCCAGTAAGGTGAACGCAAGTATTGTTTACTTGTCATCTGTCGATTATTGAATTATTTGATATATTCTAATATGGGAAATGCCCGGGAGTGTATTTTCAACATGTTATGTAGTATTTTGTGGGATAATTAACTTTAAGGTTGCAGAAAGCTCACATTTCGGAGCTGTGGTGTGACATCGATCTGCAACTTTCAGTATTATCGCTGTGCATATTGTAGCTTGGCAGCAGTTACAAAAACGTTTGCACAAAGAATTCAGAAATCAACGCCTCTCGCTTTTCACGAATCATTTATAGAAGCCGTGTATATATTTATGCTATTTTGATAAAGGTGGATATAGTAGGTCGTTTCTGCCATTATTAACACACTTTGGCAGTTAACAATTAAATAGATAGCATATGAAACAAAACTGTTAAGCACTAATCTCCAGAATATGATGATTGAATAAATTTATTTACTTACCTCTTATCTCCCCAGCTGCTGTTCATAAAATGACCGGGAATCGGGAATTATGCTTGCCTGAAAAGGGCTGCCTTGTGTACTCGTATACCAGTAAGAAAGGACTATATAGTTCTAGGTCTCCATGTAAACAAAATGTATATAATACACATATGTATATTCTTGCAAAAATTGTTTTTATATTTTAATTATATGTTATATTATACAGGGTTTCTATAAAAGATTCATGCAACGCGGGCGGCGTTGATTTCTGAATTAGGCTTTTTAGAACACGTGACTTTTGAGCGACTGCCAGGGGGCAAATTTCAAAACGATGCAGCTTCTAGCGCGCTGTCATAGAAACCCCATTACTTAATGCCAACGTCAGTCGCTAGAGCTGGGACATTCGATTAAATTCAAATCGTTCAATCAATCGCGTAGATTCGGATCATTCAAGTCGTTCATAAGGATCGTGAATTGAAAGTGACAGTGGTGTCTCCTGTCTCGCCACAGCATATAAATATGCTGTCATGCTGTTTTCTCGTCGTGTGCTGTCGTCAGCCGTTAACCATGTACGACGCACGAACGACGCTGWTTCATTAGCTGTGAGCCAAATCAAGGCATGAGTCATTCAATGTGAACGACTTGGTCATGAAGGACCCAACTCTATCAGCCACGCGTCCGTTTCCAGGGTTTCGCAGGCGCGTCCCATGCGTGCGCTTTTTGCCCCCTGGACGCCATATTGGATGACGTAATCTTAAAAAGCCTAATTCTTAGTGCCGCCTTTTTGTAACTGCTGCCAAGCTACAATAAGCACTGCGATGGCTAAACATCAACGAGCAGATGAGTTATACAGACACGAAATTGATTGTTTTACAATTTACAGTTCCATTTTTATTTCAAAGGTAAAAAATAACAATAATTATTTATATAGCAGGCTTGTTGTAACCTCTACAGTCTACACCCTTGCATTGTGGAAGCTTCATGTAGTTCCTCTAACGTTACTACCACTTAGTTTGTGAATTTTACCATTGCGGCAGGCTACAAACATCTCTCAGTCCATCATAGTACAATTATTTAACAGGTTTACTGCAGCCACAACCTCACAAATACGATGCATAACCTAAAAGTTGTACGAAACCGTGCCACCCCACAGCTCCGAAATGTGAGCTTTCTACAACCTTAAAGTTGATTATCCCACAAAACATGCTGAAATTATGCACACACCCACGCGTTTTCTCATATTAATCAAATAATTTGACAATTGACAGATGCCAAGTTTAGGTCAAAGCACTAGATGTGTTCACTTTCCTGAGGCGGCAAATTGATTTAATTGATAATTTCTACAAGCGCCCTGGATGCATGAATCATTTATGGAAAACCTGTATATTAATTATAGACCCATACAAATAATTATTTAATGCCTTGAAACTCACAATTACCTAAATAAGATATATACTCTTAATTTCTGTAAGCATTACATATTTGGACAAAAATGTAGTACTTGGCACTTGGAGGAATATTTTAGGAAAGCTTACATTGAAACCTGGCGTTTTGTCCACCTGACCACAAATTACCTGAGCACATGAAATTTTATAGTCTTGTTCAGCACAATCCCAGTTGTACTACAATAAAGGGCTACGAACCCTAAAAGCAGCTAGAAAAAGTTGCACGCATTAAATAATACATTACATATAAAATAATCGGGTTGTAAACTTGTGTGGAAGTAAAAACGTTCTTGAAATTATACCTTCCAAAAAAGTTACATGTACTTTCTCTAATTATCTAGACACCTACCGATGAAATTTGATAGATCCACTTATAGTTAGGGCTCACTGTTGCATCTCACCTTTAATTTATATAAATATTGTATGGTTATTTCGCCAAAATGATTATTTAATGTAAAAATTATTCACAAATTAATAAATACCTGTACAAGAAACATGTTGGAAAACACGCTGCCGCAGATTGAAGTTATTATTCAACATCATTTGCAGTTTGTCTGGGTGCCTGGGTTTTTACCTAATTTATAAAAATGTGTTATGTGGTTGCCTGCTGTCTATAAAGCTTCGGGTATTTTCAGCAGAAGCTAGTTCTGTATCTTTTATTTTAAAATACTTATCAGTTTTTTCTTGACTTGTGAAGATCATTTTTGCATAAAACTTTGCACTAACACAATGAACAACAAATTCCATTTGTTTAGCCGCAGCCGACTAGCCATTACCTGTTACTCTAAATCAACACAACTGCCATCGATAAAAAACTGTCTTAGTGGATTTTAAATGTAATTCTGTAGTAGTACCTCTGAGTATATTATGTATTCTGTATTCTGTGTTCTCTATTCAAAGGTATTACATATCGTTTAACTCGGGAAGAAATTATTTTTTTTAATGTAAAGAGTGAAGTAGCTCTATGAGAAAAAATAGCTTGAGTGTGCTGGAAGCTTCGGAAACGTAGAAAAATAATTGTATCAGATTTAAAAACAACTCAAAAAGTTCCCTAAAAATATTTTCCCAAAATTAAAAAAAAATCAAACCAAAAATTGCAAGCGACCTGAATAATTGTTATTACATTTTTTCTTAACTCAAAAACTTGCAAATATCTTAAATTTGAAAACACGCAGCAACAAAAGCAACTTTACCTCCAATTTGTATCTTTTTCAAATAAACGAAGTACCCACAGATGGACAAGAGGTGAAACAGTGTACACACCGTGAATATCACCCTGGACGCGCTAAAACACTTTAAAGTAAATGTGTAATTATTTCATTTATCTAGTAATCATTTCTGCTGTCTCGCTGCTTGAACTGAAAAAGAATAAAGGTGGGAAGTATTTGCAAGAAAACACCAAACCTTAACTAACTATGGCGAAAAAGAGCAAAACGTATACTTCAGCAATCCGTACTGTTATACGGTACCGACCAGTCAGGAGCACTACCTCTGGTATGTTCAAGACATGCACATTTTGTTTAATGCGGCCAGGAAATTATTGTGTGCTGAAAATAAAGAAAACGGTGTTTTGAGATGTTTAATCTTAGTTTTGCAGTTCTCATGCGCATTTCAACAGAGATCGAAACATACTATAATTTTAATGCACTTCACAATTTATTCTCTAATCAAGTATAAGATATCGTATATCGTTGTTGATGAATAATTCAGTATTTTGTAGCCTCATACTCAAACACGATTGAAGCCAAAGCGATCACATTTCACGTCATTATTGCATTACACGAGACGCAAGTTTTCATTAAATGTAGGTAGATATATCTACCATTTACTCGGAAAACTCAAAAGGGCTCCTCCCACTTCCAAGCGCTATGTGCGTTGTCCCATTCTCTGGCAACAAACACTTGAGAATATAATTTTGCTCATATATAGGCAATGTTTCGGAGGTTCTTGGCTATAGTTACACCTAATATTCACCGAGCTTTACAATCCTTTTTGTCATTCGGATGCATGAATGCTTCTTAAAAGGCGCAGTCGTTTGTAAGTGCAGCATACCCACTCAAAGACTCCAAGATTTATTGTTTCGCTGGATACGCTTTGTACCTCGTACAGAGCACCTAAATTGCATTTTACGCTTAGTAAAAGCAGATTTGATGGTAAAGTGTGCGTGTATTGTGCAGTATAAAATATTAAAAGCCAGGATAATATAATATAGATAATGACACATTGTTAGAATATAAGAGGGAAGACACACTTACCTACGATGTTTCACTTATTGGTATAAAACTGCATGCAGAATAGTCTAAAACCATGCAGTTAACTATACATAATAACCAGTGTTTTGTTCATTCGTTTATTTAGAAAAGGGCTACCTTGCAAACGAGCATGGACATTGCATCGGAAATGGTGACAGGGCTAAAGCTTAAAACTACAAAGCGATCATTCTTCCGCCTCTTACATATCATTTCTGGTTTACTAAAGGATTCAGCACTCAAGATGCTGTTTTCTCAATCTATATGAAAATTATAATCTCGGAGTAGTTCATGACTTCGATTACGTAAATAGAATTTTATATGATAAATTGTGTTTGTAATTCACGATCCTTTAGTGATAATTAAATGTGATGTTTTACGGGTTTGGATCAACAGGATGGTTATATTATTTTCTCTTTATTTGTTTGCCAAGCTTGCGGAACCGTATGGTTTCTTCCTCAGAGCTTCTAAATTACAAAGTGTAACAATAAAAATATGAAGCAATGTATAAAATAATAAAACTCACCAAATGCGGGAATAGCAATAAAACTGTCCACAATCAACAAAATATAATCTTCGCAAAACCAAATATAAAACCATTCCGTGTATAAACATTATAAATAAAATAACAATACAATAGAATAAGAATAAAACTGTTGAAATATATACGAGGTTATCATAAAATTAATTTGACATAAACTATTTGAAAACAAGGAAAACGTGTCTTGATACTTTAAAATTTAAAACTGAATGAGATACATTTAAAACACGCTACAATTTATTATTAATCAATGGTTCCATCACTACTATCTTATTTGTTTGGTTAGTTTAATAGATATGTATAAATTGCACTTAAATTTTGAGTATCACTTTTTATATTAATTGGTTCGTTCTGTTTGTTAATATTAATTATTTCTTTTATTAGTTTTTTATATACTGATTCTGTAGTTTTATATTTTCAGTCAATACTATGCGAAAAATTAAAAACATGATTTGCTAATCACATCTTGCTAGACCATTTTTTATGTCACTTTTATGTAAAGAAACTTGATTTTAACGATTGTGAAGTTTGACCCACGTATGTTTTAGAGCAATTTTCACAATTTAATTTATAGATTACATTTGAACAGTGGTATAGGAGCTTTAGTTTTTAATTTTGTGTAAACTTTGCCTACAGTTTTTACATTTCTAACAGTAATTTTAGTATGTTCTTTTAAAACATTTATAATTTTATTAGTTAAGCCATAAATATTAGGAGTAACTAAATATTTAATATTATTTATTGAATTTAAATTAGAATTTTTATTTGTTAAATTATTAGTTATTTTCAGAACTATACAAAAATTTGGTTTACATATTTCGAGGATAAGAATTCTGATTCAGTTTTAAATTTTTACGTATCAAGACAAGTTTTTCTTTTTTCCAAGTAGTATATGTCAAAATGCATGTCTATGCAACCTCGTATATATTTGCATATTTCTATTGTTATTGTATTTATATGTTTAATTACACAGTGAATGATTTTTTATGTATTACAATTGGTTTTGCGAGGATTATATTTTGTTGATTGTGGACAGTTTTATTATTTTATACTTTGCTTCATATTTTTATTGTTATACTTTGCAATTTAGAAGCCCTCAGGAGATAATAATATAAGCTGCCTGTTAATCCAAACCCGTAGAACATCACATTTAATTGCATTTATATATGAAAGACGATGACCCGATCACCAGTAGCTCGAACTCAAATAATAATAACATTGTCTTTATCCACAAGGAATAGTGCAGCTGTCGGATTGTCAGTTTCACGTCTACTTAAGAACCTCAAAAGGTTACAATTCCTAAAACCGATACGAAATATGTATGTGGGTATAAACAATGAACATTTAGGCGTGGTATGAACTAAGTACATAAATTTGAAAATAGAACATTGTTTATTCCAGTATATTGTAATTTTTCTATTTTTTATCAAAATAATATACTTGTACCCCTTTTTAATATTTTTATTACGATATTCCCTCACTAAGCTTGCGGTATATTTAGGACCGCTGAAAAATGTAATTACTGGACACTTCCTCTTAAATCGCCTATGAATATATTGATATAGACATAATGATCCCCGATACCATTAATAAAATGTAAATTGCCAACTCCTCCAGTGAAAACGCAACCCCAAAGCATAACACTACCTAAAGCCTTTCTCACCGTGGAATAAATATAATTATTACGGAATAATAATATACCAGTTTTTTCTTTTCCAAGCTTTAGTTCTGCCATCAAACCTGAACAGGTTAATTTTGATTAATTAAGGTTTTCTAACGTACTTTCAAAATAAATTAAGGACTTCTTCCTAGGCGCACACCCCTTGTAACCTGTTCTGTGTATACTATTTCTCACTGTTTGTGAGCAAAAAATTTTCGAAAATAGTTGCTCTAATTCTTTTTAAATGTTGATGAACCTTTTTGGGATCTTCAGTTATTTGGCTAACAATACTGGGCTATTAATATTATGGAGTCAGTTTCTTGGAACGACCGAAGCATGGTCGTATTTTATAGAAAACCGTTTATAGCGACATACAATGCACTAAACAGTAGCATGCGACTGTTTAACGAATTTTTTATATTTTTGACGTAAAGACGTCTTACGCCGCACTTTGGAGGTCGTTCTATGAAAATCGGTAGTAAGTCATCTGGTGTGGTTTTACGAACTACGACGTAGGTTGGTATGGTTTACGGTCTGTAGATACAGATACCACATACATTATCCGATTTGGTGAAAACCGGTAATGCGTTATCTAACAGTACTTTTGCGAACAGATACGTACGTTACTGACTGCCCATTGAGCGTTTGAGTCTTTTGGAAAAACTATGGAAAAAATATATGTAGTTCTGTGAATTAGGTATCTTGGGGTATATCAAAGATACACCATGATTTTTTTGTGTATAATTTTCCATAAATCTGTTATGCTTTTCTGAACTTCATCTTTTTAATTGCTTCTTTAAAAACCCATTTCAAAATTACTAGCAACAAGTGACAGATTAAAAATGATGACCGGAAATAATTCTTTTGCTTTTAGTATAGCAAGCAATAGATATCTTGATAAAACACAATGCATTATAACCTGATTTTTCAATGCAGTTCTTGTATGGTAACTTATTAAACATTTTGATATTAAAATTATTTTCTCATAGTTTCAATTAATTACTTAAATATAATAGGAAAATGGTATAGAAATAGAAATCATAAGGTGAATGGAGATTCTTTTGGATGACTTTAGTGATAAAAAACATTCAAAGGAATTCTTGTACTTTTTTGTAACCCTGAACATTTGCCATATGATAGTTTTCATTACAACAATTTCTTAGTATACAATCTGAGTCATCACGTAGAATTCTATACACCTTCGCTCATTCAGGCGATTGGTATACTTTCTCATATATGTTGCTCTATAATAATTGAGTATTGCAAAAGCAAGTGTACCTATACTGTATTTATGAAGTCAATCTTATTAACCTTCGCACACATATTATTATTTAAGATCTAATTGTATGTTCACATTATTGTGTGTACCCTTAGCTTCCAATTTCTGGGATTTAATTTTAAAAAATTTATATGTATCTGTCATACAATTCCAACCATAGTTACCATAATATTATCGTTCTCTCGTTAGTTCTAACACGTCAAATAAAAAAAATTAGAGAAAAAATTATCCCCTTATGTTTAAAAATCGTAACACATATCGCTTTGCTGTGCCATGTCACCTTTTACAGTGAAAATTCATTTTGCCATAGAATTATTCTTTTGTGACCGTTCATTAATTATGTGTTTAATTATGACGCAATCTGTGGTCTTGCGAGATTCATGGCCCGTACATATTACGTTAATTACTTTATATTCCGTAATTCATGCGTTAAACTAATAAATCAGTGCGTGGGCTGCTCGACTCGACTGGGTTGTAGGGCAATAATGCATCATAGCAAACCCTCTTATGCGCTCACGTAAAAGCCAATCTCACTTTCATGTTTCGTGAATAATGATTTTCAAATGTGCGTTTCTTATATTCTTTAAAAAAATACTTTTTTCTCAGCTAAACTGCATCCATTTCAATAATTAATACAATTTAATGGTTAATCAGTACAGCCTTCTATTTTTTTTTGTTCTGGACCAATAGACATTTTTAACTCGTATTGTTTTTGGAATAGGTTTTAAAATGGTGATGTGCAAAAAGATAGATAATGTTTGAGACAAAAAATTATATGTATGTATTGCGATAATGGAAGAACTAAATTGTTTTCATGCTCTTGTAGTAGGTATTCATCACTGTATTACTTGGTTACTTAATATCTGCCCTATTCTTTAATACAACAAACTTACCGATCTTTGTCAGAAAAACAAAGAGTTCAATTAATTTTAACACATCTTTGATCAGTCACATATATATTTATTGCCTTACCATCGCTTGAAAAGCAGATTCTTGCTAAAGAATCCCTGACTTCTGCGAGTAGCAGATTATGACATCGCTAAATATAGGTTTGTAGGCTTCCGTGGTTGTTGTCGATGACATGTTGTTTTCTGGGCTGGTTCCCACGTTGGCTATTTGACCTTGACGATTCAACACTCATATCGGTGTCTTCCTCAGAAGTAGCTCTGAAACTGAAGTGTCCTAGTCCGCTCGGGTATTTATACTCGTCCGGTTCACTGGCGCGTGGGCGTTGTTACGCTTGACTGGTTTCCAGATTCCAGGTAGTTCGATACCTCGGTCTCGGTTATAATTGTGCGGATTCTTCTTGATTTCGATGGCTTCCTTGTACAGTCTCGGCCAGAATCTCGCTTCCCTCGACAGCACTTGTGCTTCCTCGAATTTGATGATGTGGCCAGTCTCCATTCGATATTCTGCTACAGCCGTCCTATCACCTTGCCGTCTCCGGTGTCTCTCATGTGCTCCTTGATTCTCGTGCTGATGTGCCTTCCTGTTTGGCCGATGTAAACCTTCCCACAACTGCATGGGGATGCTGCACACACCTTGTCTTTGTAGCTCCTCAGTCGTCGGAAACGCGTTAGCTATCTTTCCCGGGGCGGTGAAGATGGTGTTGATATGATGTCTTCTCAGCAGCTGTCCGATTTTATCTGTACATCCATTGATGTAGGGCAGGTATGCTGCAGCGATGTGCTCCTCTGATTCCTTCCTCCGTGGTTGCTTGTTGATAGTCTTCTCAATCTGTGCCTTAGGATATCCGTTCTTCTGTAGTGCTCTGCGTAGATGTCCTAATTCCTCTTCTAGGTGGTCTGGTTCGCTTACTAGCTTCGCTCGCTGTATCAGCGTGTTGATGACTGCTTGTTTTTGGGCGAAGTGGTGGTGTGAATCTGCATGCAGGTAGCGATCCGCGTGGGTTGGCTTCCTATAATATATAACACAAGGTGTGTACAGCATCCCATACAGCTGTGGGAAGGTTTACATCGGCCAAACCGGAAGGCACATCAGCACGAGAATCAAGGAGCACATGAGGGACATCAGATACTGGCAAGGTGATGATAGGTCGGCTGTAGCAGAACATCGAATGGAGACTGGCCACATCATTAAATTCGAAGAAGCACAAATGCTGTCGAGGGAAGCGCGATTCTGGCCGAGACTGTACAAGGAAGACATCGAAGTCCAGAAGATTCCGCACAATTATAACTGAGACCGAGGTATCGAACTACCTGGAATCTGGAAACCGGTCATGCGTAACAACGCTCACGAGTCAGTGAACCGGACGAGTATAAATACCCGAACGGACTAGGACACTTTAGTTTCAGAGCTACTTCTGAGGAAGACACCGACATGAGCGTCGAAACACGTCAAGGTCAAATAACCAACGTGGGAACCAGCCCGGAAAACAACATGTCATCGCTAATTATAACTATATATTATTTGAGTGGCGTTTAAGAGACCACGCCACTGTCCCAATGCGCACTTTTCAGTTTTTATGTATAAGCAAAATCTGAATTCATTGCATCAAAATATCAGGAATAGTATTTACTATCTACTACATCTCGCACCCCTTCATTTGATCCCGACACCAAGCTGAAATATCGATTTAGTTAAAATTTATTCCATATGATTCTGTAGTACATACTCATTTAAACGGTGGCGGATCCAGTGTTTGTTGTCTAGCAAATGGGGTCACCATGCATGTGCTGGTATCTATAGGAATAAATTAAGAGAATTTTAGAGCCTAATTTAAAATATTAATGCAAAAACAAAGCCTTTGTTGATTACATAATGCCGCAAAAATCATAGGTATGTTCTAATTTAAACTTTCTACGCGACATAGAACTCTTTAGTGTCCACTATTATGTCGCGCAACAATAAGGGGCACAAACTAAGGATAGCAAAATTTAATGAAAGAGTGGTAGCTCGAAATTATTAAAATAATAGTAAAAGGGTTGCTAAACGGCTCCCACTATCACACACACACACACACACACACACACACAAAATCGGCTTAATGTGTGAGAACTAAATAAAACTTCTGCTTTACTCAAGTTAATCCATCATAATGACAACCCAAAAAAATTATACGTTATTTACTACAATTTTTAATATAACGACAAAAACAAAAAAATTGTAGGTAAGCATAAACTACAATGCAAATATACCAAATTACAAAGAAAAACTGTAGAACAATGATAAATGTAAAATTGTTACATAATCTTTGGTCGTCTGCGTTACAGTTGCCGTTAAATGGCAGACAAGGCGGTCTTGCTCCAATTAGAACGTTCGATCAGCTCACATCATCTTGGCGACGTGCATATAATAATCAGCTGTTTAACAGAAAATTCGAGAATTTTACAAACAAAAACCTTTAAACCACTCATTTGAGAATATAAGAGCGTAGGAATTCGAAAAGAAGCTTTCGTGAAAAAGAGAAACGTATTGGTAATACTCGCTAGGAATGGTACAGTGGCCACATTGCGAGGATGAAGAATACTATTTTGATGTGGGGAAACCAACGCCGGCGGATTAGGCAACCAGATAAATGCGCGGTGGTACCCTGTGATTTTGATAAGCGTAGAAGTAAGCGAATATAGCGACCGAAGTGTTTTAAAGTGTTTTAGATTGAATTTAATGAACTGTACAGTTTTGAACATGGTTAATTAACTGTTGCAATGGTATTGCACTGAACAAGTATTGTTATAGTTTAGTATATTTTGGTGCCTAGTGTGCGAATAGAGGAAGTTACGCTAGAGATCAGCATATTTTCGATTTTCTACTGGTGTCAGAAGTAGGATTGTGGATTTGTTGAGTCACCTTCAAGTGGTGTTTGGAAGGAAACTAAGGATACCGTGCGATCTGGAGTTTTCTTCAACCAAATTGCCTGAAGAAGAAGTAACCAATTATGTCGACAACCTTAGAGAGTTACTTCCGGAAATGGACTGGTGAGGCAGAAATGTAAGATTACCAGTGATCGTCTGAAAGCTTGCTGTGTTGCAAAGGCCAACCACAAGCAGTTTAATGAAGGACATCTAGTGCGGCTTAGAAACCCACAAAGGAGGAAAGGACTTTTGCCTAAGTTGTCGTTATCCTGGACAGAACAGAATAGTGGAAACGACTAAGGACGTAGTTTATAGAATCCAGCGTAGCACAAGAACAAAGATGAAGGTATGGTACACATGAATCGGTTAAGCGAGTATAACGGAGTTCGTGAAGACTGAAACTGACCGGGAGGTAGTGTTATGATGTAGGAAAATGAATGCCTGCCTGCAACCAGACTGATGTTCACGAAGATGCCTGAGGTTTCTTATTCTGGTATGTTCTCAAAGCTTCTATGCTACACATAAAGGCTGCTCTGCAACTTTTGAGCATATTCGTCGGTCATCGTTAAGCGCGACAAAAAGTAGAAGCAAGCGAACAAAGCGACTGAAGTGCTTTAAAGTGTTTTAGAGTGACTGTAATGAAGTGTTGTTTTGATTAGCGGTTAATTTAATTATTAGTGTTAAAATAGTAGTGTATCGAGCTAGTATTATTATTTAGTTTAGGTTATTGTCATGCTATTTCTTCTTTAGGGTACGTCACTACGCGTTTGGCCAGTTTGGCGCATATACCAAAAGTCATGCCAAAAACGAACGGAGCCTGACAGGACTTGTCAATCACCGTAGATTTTGCACCATATTCTGCTGCATTAAACGAGTTTTCCTAAACAAAAGCAATGGTACAACATGGTTTTATGTGTAGCTTATAGGTGTAAAGGTTCGAGTAAAAAAACAGCTCCACAGGTAGCAACAGAATTCAATTCGTGTGATGCTTTTAGTGGCGTCGGTTAATTTTCCTTATTTCTGCTTTAGATACCTTATATACTTGATAGTACTCCACTGCCGATCTGTGCCACTTGGTAACACTTTAGCTTATTACATGCTGTGTCCATCTTTATTCCTTGTCTAAGGTTTTACCTATAGATTGATCGAAAGGTACTTATCATTATCAGGAGGGTGACGAACAATTTACTACAATGAAATTATATCCGCGACCCAAGAGAGTCTTCCAGGAATCAGTTCATGAGCCAACGTTATTTATATTATACAAACGATCTGATTTATATAATAACAGTAGACAGTAACTGCCTTTATGCAGATGATGCCTCGGTATTAATCAAAAAAAGAGCTGACAAACAGACATCTCCTTCTGTATTAAGTTGGCAGACTTATGCTAGGTCCAAGTTTTTTAGTCATATAGTCTATAAAAAGACAGTGTTTTATCGTTTGCTTGTCATAAAGATGTAAGTTGACCAGGAGATACAAGAAACTATAAATAGGCGCTATCAAAGGTTCAAGACGTCACGACTTTTTTTAATAAAAGGCATGTTGGTAATACCACCGTTCAGTTTTTAGGCATTCTGAAACTGTAACTACCTGTGGACAGTCTGCAACTGCAATTCGTAGATTAACAAAATTGCAACACATCAAGCTGACACATTTGTCAGACTATTTACCTTTGGCATTACCTTTTAGGTATCTTTCGGGGAGTCAAAGCGTTCCTGTTCAGGAAAGAACCATTATAGCACTGTATGGCCTGCAACGGAGCAAACATCAATAGGTTTAATTGTTAATTAAGCATGAAATCAAAAATTGTTAAACTAATCCCATGTAGTATAAAAAAGTTGTAAATGCCCTTGAATAAAATCATATCTACTTTATTTTTAATGTAAAATATGCAGCAGTGTATACAGATATCTATGAGTGGTGGAAATAATTATAAGTTGTAATAATTCTCACAGATAGCCAACTCACTAGTTTACATATCTTGGTTTGCTTAAAAAGACATGCACATAACATAATAGAATATCCATCGTAGAAAGTTCTTCCGGGTTTGATGCCGTGGTCGTAAAATTTGCTCTTGACGTTTTGCCGATCATACTGTGGGCTTCTTCAGAAGGACTCTGATTGGTGAAATTAGTCATAGTCGTGACTTATATATAGTAGCTGTTTCGTTTGGCTGGTTGCGTGTCTTCCAAATTCTACTCAAGCGATAGCCGTCTTCTCTGTTAAAGTTGCTTCATTATCTCCAGAGATTCTCTCATAATTCTTTGGTGGTAATGGCTGCTCCTTGCGAGGGTCCGTACGTTGTCATACTCGATGATGTGTTGTTTGCCTCCTGCTACGTGTTCGGCTATCGCAGATCTCTGTGTGTCCATATGCTCCATCTCGCCGGTGTTCCTTTATACGACATTGTATGTTGCGTCCAGTTTGCCCGGTGTAGACTTTTCCGCACTGACATTGGAGCTTGTGAATCCCTTGAAGTTTAATTAAGGTAATTTTTCCTTGGCCGATGGTGTCTTATCTTTTGCACTGCGTTGTATCTTAATACGATTTTCTTCTTCCTCAGTATTTCTTCAGTACCCCGGAGATATATGGTATGCAGGCATATCCCTCGTGTTGTAGTTCCTGTCTTTCCTTTGTATGTTTCTTCTTGTTCTTAGAACTTCCTTAGATTTATAACCATTTTTCTGACATGTTGAATCTCTTCGGTTCTCATTTCTGCGCCACTAATCTCCTCGGCTCTATTTAATAGCGTGGTAGTGAATGACCTCTTCTGCGATCGATGGTGATGTGATGCGGCATTTACGTATTGGTCCGTGTGAGTCTCCTTGCGATATACTCTGTAATTCAGCTTCCCGTTAGTATTGCGATTTACTAAGACGTCCAGGAAAGGAAGACGTTCATCTCTTTCAATTTCCACAGTGAACTTAATGTTGTGCAGCTGGTTGAGGTGGTCATTGAATTTCTGCAGGGCGTCCATTTCGTGTGACCATATAACGAATGTGTCGTCCACATAACGGCACCAGCATTTCGGCTTCTTGTCGCTGGACTCTATCGCTTCCATTTCGAACGTCTCCATGAAGGTATTGGCAATGACGGGTGACAGCGGTGACTCCGCTCTTCTGTTCATACTCGTAGATGTCGCCATTCCACAGGAAATATGTGGTTGTCAGGCATAATCTTGCTAAGTCTAGCATATGTCCGGGTAGTCATCATAGAATAAGATTCTTGAATTATCTGTAGGGTCTCTTCTACCGGAACACTTATGAAGAGTGACACTACATCGAAGCTCACTATCGTGTAGTTGTCGTTTATGGTGTGTTCACGTAGGATTTTCACGAAATGTTCTAAGTTTTTCACATAGCTGTTCGTCGCTCCCACGTACTGTTGTAACTGACTGGCAACGTATTTCACTGTCATATGTCGGTAATCCACAGGTGGCTACGATGGGTCGAAGTGGTATATTGGCTTTGTGGATCTTTGGTAATCCGTAGTCTCGGAGCTCGTGATCCAGTTGGTAGCAGACGTCTTTGATCTTCTTCCGGTTTTGTAGATTATTTTATAGTCTTCCTTGTCAGACGTTCGATTCGCGCTGTAGGATCTCTGGTCAGCTTTCGGTAGTGATCTGTCGGCATATATTGAAGTGAACCGGGTATAACATTCAGATAGATATTGCAATTACGTATTAATAAAAATAAATGTGGAAACAACCAGGAATCCCCCAAGCAAAGCTTTGCGTGAGTTTACAGTATACTCACAAAACAAATGGTTAGTGTAAGAAATATTAAATGGTAAGTATGAACTGCTCCGTGCCACGATTTATAACTTATCTGATTTCCGTAGATTTAAGCTACGATGGAATGGCCGCGCTCTACAGGAACCTGGTGGATGGCTCTTCCGGAATGATTAGATGTGATACCTTCGCGTTCCCCTCGATTGCAATGTAAGTGACCAGATCGTGAAATGGATGGGCTCTACAGGGGCCTGGTGGGTTAGATGGCCTAGATTCGTTTTATGGATTAAAATTGAATGTGAACAGAGCTCCAACGATATGGCCCGTACGTAGGACCCTATTTGATTTGTTAAGTAAGTATAATATTCAAACACTGACAAAATAATTACCTCGATTGTGGAAGGTTACCCTCAGATAAATAGATGGTTCAAATCTTACATATAAGTCCTTCTGAAGAAGCCGACAGTATGATCGGCGAAACGTAAAGAGCAAATTCAACGACCACGGCATCAAACCAGGAAGTACTTTCTCCGATACACATAACATGCACATAGAGATCAACCATGACGACGTTTTGTGCCTTATTAAAAAGGTGGCGTATTATATATTAACTATTCTCAAATTTTTGGATGTCCCATGAGATCCATTCTTAGTCCAACGTTAGCATCCTTAGTAATGACTAAATTATTAAAATCTTGCATATCACAATTGCCTTTTCAAATTCCATTCATCTTCCAATATGTAGATGATATAATTTTATCCTTACCTAGACATACATAGTGCACAAGAAATATTACAAGCTTTTAATAATTACAATCCACATTTGTCCTTCACGATTGAAAATGAAAATAATAACTCTGTACCCTTGTTGGATTGCAGTCATTAGAGACCAAACGAATAAGATGATTTTAGATTGGTATCAGAAGCCTACAAGTTCTGGTCGGTACATTCATTTTCTTTCTCAGCACGATATGAAGGTTAAGACAAATGTCATTTTGGCTTTAAAAAAAGAATTATAAATATTACTCATCCTTCTTAACTCTATCGGCACTACGACGTTTGTTCAAAATTCTTTTAGTTAAAGGTTATCCAAAACTTACTTAAAAATCTTTTTTTAGTTCAAATTTTCAAACGGTAAACACAAATAATACCCCCCACCTGGAATCTAATGAATCTCAATTGGTTTTCGCATCTTTTCCTTTTGTCATCTTTGACTCCTAAAATAAAAAAATTTTTTAGAACCGTTGATCATATAAAATTAGCTTGTTACAATTTCTAAACTAATTTTTCGCTTTTCTCTAAATTAAAATATAGGATAGATAAATTCGATTGTCATGATATTGTTTACCTTATAAGTTGTATTGATTGCCAAAAAGTATATGTAGGCCAGACTAAATAAACTCTTAAACAAACTTAACTTAAACAGATCGCAAAGATGTGCTTTGGCTCAACATGTTGCAGATTGTGGACATACTTTTGATTTTAATAATCCAAAAATCTTGGCAAAGGTTAACAATTACAAAAAAAGACTATGGAGATGAGCCATATCTATGTCCGGAATGATACTGTTAATAAAAAATCAGATATTAATAATCTTAGCAACATCTATAAATACCTCTTTCATTTAGACTCCATATATGACCACAGTCTCGTTTCCCGGTAGCTTGTTTTTGTAAAATTAATTTATCTTTCATCAATTTTTTGTCACCCTTTTTTTATGCCATTTTTGACGCCTGGCAAAAATTTTTTCTTACTTACACTTGTGTTTTTTTGATGGACCACATACCTTTTTACCTGATGTTTGTGAAGGAGTAGTTAGCTGCCTTTAATGTAATTTAAGTAGCCATCCTGCCTAATGAAGTTAAAAACCTTTGCATCTTATGATAGGCTTTTTTGCTGTAAGTTGTGTTTTATTATCATTTTGATGTATTGTATCAAACTGGTTTTTCTTTGTTCCTTAGTTGTTCTGATGAAGGGCCACTAATTTAGGCCCGAAATATAAACATTTGTAATATTTGCCTCTCCTATTATTGTCCCTATAGCCGGATACCCAAGAATATAACAACTTATTATATTATTATATTTCCACCGGCGAGTACCTTATAAGTTATTTACCGATTATATATACTTTGTAAATGTTTAAAATTGTTTATTATTTCTATACTTGCGATATAAGTTTTTTGTACTGAGAATTTTTAAACAACTGTCTAGAAATAAAACATAAATAGGTAGCGCAACTGTCAGATTATATAATGTTTATATTGACACTGAATGTTCACTTCAGCAGAATTACTTCATTAGAGAAATGTACTCGTATTTGAGCCAATTGCTTAATGTAATGTATATAAAATTATATGCCGTCGATTTATGTACCGAATAGCAATAAGTGAATTTAATTTCATTAGGTACTCATAAATAGTAAACTTTCTAATTTAGTAGCCGTACTATGCGTTAAATATATTAGTAATGTAAGTTTCGTAAAGTATGCACGCTCATGATTTGATATATGTGACGGATTTATAGTAATGACTTTTTTTCTTAAAAAAAAGTTTATAAATATCAATTCTTTCGTTTGGTATTTGTGTAAAGAGGTGTAGCCATTTTGGTTWGAAGGCTTTCGTGGTTGTTGTCGATGACATTTTGTTTTCCGGGCTGGTTCCCACGTTGGTTATTTGACCTTGACGTTTCGACACTCATGTCGGTGTCTTCCTCAGAAGTAGCTCTGAAACTGAAGTGTCCTAGTCCGCTCGGGTATGTATACTTGTCTGGGTCACTGACGCGTGGGCGTTGTTACGCATGACCGGTTTCCAGATTCCAGGTAGTTCGATGCCCCGTTTTCGGTTATAATTGTGCTGATCTTCTGGGTTTCGATGGCTTCCTTATACAGTCCCGGCCAGAATCTCGCTTCCCTCGACAGCATTTGTGCTTCCTCGAATTTGATGATGTGGCCAGTCTCCATTCGATGTTTTGCTAGAGCCGACCTATCACCTTGCCGGTGTCTGGTGTCCCTCATGTGCTCCTTGATTCTCGTGCTGATGTGCCTTCCGGTTTGGCCGATGTAAACCTTCCCACAGCTGCATGGGATGCTGTACACACCTTGTGTTTGTAGCTCCTCAGTCGTCGACCGATATTTCGGAAAGGCGTTAGCTATCTTTCCCGGTGCGGTAAAAATGGTGTTTATATCTGTACATCCGTTAACGTAGGGCAGGTATGCTGCAGCGATGTGCTCCTCCGTGTGGGTTGGCTTCCTATAGACCCCTGTATGCAGATTCACACCACCACCTCGCCCAAAAATAAGGAGTCATCAACACGCTGATACAGCGGGCGAAGCTAGTCAGCGAACCAGACCACCTAGAAGAGGAATTAGGACATCTACGCAGAGCACTACAGAAGAACGGATATCCTAAGGCACAGATTGAGAAGGCTATCAACAAGCAACCACGGAGGAAGGAACCAGAGAAGCAAGCACATCGCTTCGTGTAATGTTTGTCCGATACTGACCTATCATGTCCAGCACAGATAAAAAGTTAAGAGTTGTAATGTGTTTTATTGAGGGAAAGCGGGGAAGAACCAAAAACACTGAACCGTGGTCTATGGTGAAGTTGTTATGAAGGTAGTTGTAATATATGAAGTTAGTAACCAGATCAAGTGTGTAATAACAATGATGATCAGAAATGTCAGATTTGATGTAGGTTTTGAGTTTATAGTTTTGTACTGCTTTAACATTATTAAAAGTTATTAAACACACTGTAGGTCATTAATTCCGTATCCGTCAATTGATTCGGGTAATATCATTACATGGTTGAAGGCAATGTGTCAACCACGTGGGAAAAATACAAACAAAGATTTATGCTTTACTTTGAGGCAAGTGAGAAAATAAACAAGCCCTCAAAAGTGAAAACTTCAATCCTTCTGAACCAAATGGGGGATGCAGCAATCGAAATCTATAACACATTTACGTATGGGGAAAATGAAGACAAAGAAAAAGAATTAGAAAATTTGACGAATACTTTAAACCACGTCGAAATATTGTTTTCGACAGGTTTAAGTTCTTTTCTAGAGCACAAGAACAAGGGGAATCGGTGGATAAATATGTCACGCCTCAAAAGGTTAGCTGCAGCTTGCAATTTTGGTGATCAAACAGAGAGTCTAATAAGAGACAGATTAGTCCTTGGAATTTGCGACAAAACAGTTCAAGAACGTCTGTAATGTAATGTAATGTAATCTAGAGTTAAACAAAGCTTTAGATTATTGTAGGGCAAATGAAGCAACTAAAAAACAAATAGAAGAAATCGCGCGTAGTAATCTATCAATCAGTTTGGTAGTGCGAAAAAAGAAGCTACAGAAAAGCGGGCAGCAAAAAGAAGTACACCAGAAGTATGGAAGTATTAAGAATAACAAGAAACCCTGCTCAAGATGCGGACTTCTTAACAAATTTAGAGAATGTCCGGCATCAGGAAAAAAGTGCCTTAAATGCCAGAAAATTAACCACTMTGCCAGCCAGTGCAGAACACAAATGGTCAGAGCGGTTGAAGAAGTTGAGCAACAAAGTAGTTTAGAGGGTCAGGAACAGGTGATACTGTCGGTTCATATTTCTGAAGTAAACAACTGCGAAGAATCATGCTGGAAGGAAAAGGTAATTGTAAACGGCAAGGAAATGACGTTCAAAATTGATACTGGAGCTGAGGTGAATATTATTCCACATTCTTTGCTTATTACTTTACCTTGCATGCCAAAAATACAGCCAGCTAAGACAAAATTATTTTCTTATATTGGTCATTCCATTCAAACTTATGAAGAGTGCATTTAACAATGTAAGCTAAATGCATTGAGTAGATTGCATATACCAGAAGAGTTCCTCTACCACTCAAAGATTCTTTAAAAACTGAGTTAGCTGATATGGTTAAAAACAAAGTCATTGAACCGGTGGAGATGCCAACAGATTGGGTTCATCCAATAGTCATTGTATCAAAACCGAATGGCAAGATTAGAATTTGCATGGATCCGAAGGCCAAACAAGTTTATCAAAAGAGAGCATTATAGTCTTCCCACAGTTGAGTTAGCTTTAGCCGAATTAAATGGAGCAAAATTCTTTACTGTCTTAGATGCTTCCTCAGCATTTTTGCAAGTGCCTCTAGACACAGATAGTTCGAATCTTTGTACCATTATAACATCTTTTAGTCGGTTCAGATATACAACAATGCCTTATGGTATAAACAGCGCACCGGAGGTATTCCAAAAATTAATAAACACGATATTTAATGGTTTGAACGGTATTGTGCTTTATATGTACGATGTTTTAATATACGGAAGCACACTTTTAGAACATAATCACAGACTTAAAGCAGTTATTGAAGAGCTAGAAAATATAATTTACGATTTAGCAAAAGTAAAATGCGACTAGCAAAGACAGAAATTACATTATTAGGACACATGGTGTCCGAAAAAGGTTTATCGCCAGAAATTTCAAAAAAAGAAGCCATCAATAAAATGGGCTCACCAAATAATAAACAAGAATTACAACGTTTTCTTGGAATAATCAATTTTTTGGGAAAATTTGTACCAAATTTAGCCCAGAAAACAAGTTTGTTAAGAAGGTTGTTATGTAACAAAGTAGTTTATTTGGGGTGAAGATGAGGAACAATCATTTCGGCAGTTAAAAGCTGTCATTTGCAGTTCACCACCTCTACAGTTCTATAATCCTGAAAAGCCACTTACACTTTCCGTAGATGCTAGTAGTCATGGTTTAGGTGCAGTTGCATACAAGACAACAAGCCTTTAGGATACGTTCGAGTTCATTAACTGAAACGCAAAGAAGATACGGGCCGATCGAGAAGGAAATGCTTGCTATAGTTCATGGTCTAGAACGTTTCCATTTATACACTTATGGAAGACACGTCATCATCCACACATACCATAAGCCACTGTTAAGCATTGTTAATAAACCGATGGAGGCAGTATCTCCACGATTACAGAGGATGATCTTGAGATTAATGTGGTACGATTTTAAATTAGAGTACGTGCCAGGCAAACTAACAATTGCGGATGCCTTATCAAGAGTTCCCAACATAAGAGCATACATTAAGACTGAATATCTAGATGAAAAATCTGTTAATGTGCACTCAATTGTATGCGCTTCTAATAAGCGACTTGATGAACTTCAAAAATCTCTTCAGGAAGACAGCGTCACAAGAGAAATAATCAACTACATAAACACTGGATGGCCAGAATATAAACGAAATGTTAAACCTGAAGTTAGAAAATTTTGGAATTTAAAAGAAGGATTACATTTTGCAGGTGGTTTACTTCTGAGAGMAAATCGTATTGTCATACCAGAAGATCAGAAACCAGCAGTTTTGAAAAATCTGCACGTGTCATCAAGGTGTAAACGCATGCCAGAATAAAGCCAAAACAGCTCTATATTGGCCTGGAATGTCAAGAGACAGAAAATTACGTGTTGCATTGTATGATATGTCAACAGTACTCCAGATGCAATCCAAAAGAGACTCTCAAATCACATGAGGTGACAGATTTACCATGGTGCAAAATAGGAATCGATTTTGCACAAATTCAAGCGAAAAATTACCTAGTGATTGCAGATTTTTCCAAGTTTGTCATAATCAAACAAATTACTGAAAACTGCCAAAGCTACGGTTGATGCGATAGAAGAAACGTTCCCATTTTGTGGAATTTCACAGGAAATTATTTCAGGCAATGGCCCACCATTTGGCTCAGAAGAATTTAAAATATTCCTTTCAAAATTCGACATTAAACACACAACTTCTAGCCCTTTGTATCCGAAGTCTAATGGGTTTATTGAGAGAATGATTCAAACTGTAAAAGGTATAATTCTTAAAACACTACAAAATAATGGAAGTATACCTATGGCAATAATGGGTTATAACAGTACCCAAAAGTTACTTACCGTCACCAGCAGAATTACTTATGGGACGTAAATTAATATATGATGTACTGATGACTAAAGCTGTACTTACACCTAAATATGAAGTAACAAAACCACGCTCAACCATTCAGAAAGATCAACAAGAACAGAAATATTGCCATAACAGACATGCGTCAGAACTGGTAGAGTTTCAACCCGGCCAAGACATCTTAATACAACAAGGGATGAGACACTGGACATCTGGAAAAGTATTAAAGAAAAACCCTGAACCTTCATCATACGTAGTTCAGACAGATGATGGATTAAATTACAGAAGAAATAGGACACATATACGACCTCTCCGGAGATCATTTAATGGAGAAGAAGGAAAAGCAAATTCACCTAAAATAAAGGTTAGTGAAAATGAAAGCTGTGACAAGGAAATCGAGAGGCAAGAAGGTGTTAGCGGCGAAAAGAGAGACATTGAGAAGCAAGATATGTTAGTATGAAAACGACAGTGCATAGCAGCAAAGAACTTAATGTTAGACCAAAAAGACTTACAAAAATTCCCGAACATTTAAAAGATCCATTTGTATGAGTAGCTGTTAAATAAGCACATGTTGGTGCAGATCATGCATGTTGCTTAGTTACGTATTTAAAAGTTTCATGTTTTATTTTATCTTTTGGGAGAACATGTAATATATGAAGTTAGTAACCAGATTAAGTGTGTAATAACAATGATGATCAGAATTTTCGATTTTGCACATAAAAAAACATTAACGAAATATTGTTGCATTCGACACAATACGCGTCCCCGTATTGCTTACACTGCAGTAGATTTCTAGAACGCTCGCGCTATCACAACTATACTCATTCCACCATATAGTCTAGAATTAGCCGCTTGCGACTTTTGATTGTACTCAGAAATCAAGTTTCCGTGCAGGGAGTGTAATTCAAGACCAATCAGGAGGTCATTAAACCTGTAGAGGCGAACTGCAAAGAGCTCGAGAAAGATGGTCAAGCGWTCGTGTTTATAAAATGGCAGGAACGCTGGCAAAAGTGTATTAGAAGTAAGGGCGTTTAGTTTGACAAAAAGCATGCAGATTTGGAAGAGCTTTTATCATTACTTTTTGAATAGCCTGTGTATATTGTCAAACAGAATATTTTCCAACTGTATTTGTATTCAATTCAAATATAATTCTAAATTAATTTCACTGTTAACCTCAGTAACAGCATTTTTGTGTTCAATGCACTTTCCGTGAACGACAAATTATGCGCTTATTCTAGTATAAACAGTGAAAATAATAAATCATAAATTAGTCTAATACTTAGACTCAAACACCCCCAGGCAGTAAGCTCACCCTCAAGTAACAATGTAAGTTCCAACCATCTTTGCCCAAACACTTGTCTTGTCTGTATTAATGTTTTATTACTTACTGTATGTACCTATGTTTGTTTACAAATTTATTTTTATGCTGTTAATAAATTGTTGTATTAAAAGGACCTTGCCCCTAGGGTGCGACAATATTGTAACATTCATAATTTATGAACAATTTATTGCGCGTTACTGAATTTTAGGTTTTATTGGAAAAGAGGAAGTAGCAGCCATTGATCAAATAGTTTATAATTAATTCACAAATTACAAAGTAATTACTTCCGTTATTATGACTGATAATCAAGCAGAAACCCAAGTATTGACAAGGGAGCTGACAGGAAGGCAAGCATTAAACCGTTGGGTTGAGAAGTTTCGTGACAGGCGCAAATCTCAAAACAGTACGTGGTGGAAGTGCAAGTGAAAACGAAGTGACAATGGAAAATAAAATATTACTTAATATTTAAATGAATATTGACAAGTAAATTTTAATGCAGATTAAAGCAGTTTACGCCTAATTACAGTCATTACTACCGCTCAAGCATTCTATTTCTTTTTCTTTTTTTGAACAGAATATGTCTTAGCACCTAATACGGGTCTGAACTTACTAACTTTGAGTCTGGACGGCTTAATAACCTGMAAAAGGTTCTTAAACACAGCTCCTGCAGAGCCAGCGGTACTCTCCACTAATGCAGGAAATATGCGTGTCCGCTTTATAGCAAACTGGATAGTACGGATTAAACTGAATCATATTAGGACATCGGGAGTAACTGATAATGTACAAAATCAACGCAGATTACAACAAATGGGATGGTGCGGCTGTGTATATGTTACCGTTAAAGTGCAGAAATCAGTTATTCTACAGATTATCTAGGTAATGTGTGTAATTTTTTCAAATTACTTAGATGGTATGATAATACCAACTAAGCATTCGCTGACATGAAATGATCTTTGCTGGAACAACAGCTCCGTTTCTGTACGCTTAAATTAACATAATGATATTTATTTATTTTTTCAATATCCAAGAATAAAGCTAATACAACTAAACAATGAACAAATTAGTTGATAGAATCAATCATCAATCAAATAAAAAACCATAATACCAAAAATCAAGCGGTTTAAAATTCTATTAGAAATAAAGAAAACAACAATTCGCAAAAGTTATGAAACCATGCTTAGTACGAAGGGATTTTCTTATTGCTGTTTGACGTAAAGACATCTCTACAGCAGCGGCATCTTTCGTTAAAAATATATCGAAAAGCAGTAACTTAGGGACAGATGAATTGCTTTTGAAAATTTTTATCTAAAAGTATCGAAGCAGTTTTTTGATAGTTATCGAGACACGAGCGTCAATAGAAATAGAACAAATTCGAAGAATGTTTTGTATATCGAAATCGAATCGAGTTAGTCGAGATCTGTTTGCGTCATTAAGCTATACTCGAAAAAATATACGGGCACTTATAAATTAGCTTTTCTCTATTATCATTAAAGCACAATCAAGTCCTACCTGTTTTAAAAAATTTCTGATGGTAATCAGTGCAGCGTTGCAGGCTTTCAATTTATTTCTGGTTTGGTGAAGTACTTGATACACTTTTAGGTGGAATTTCTGAGAGTCAGGATGGGGTTTTAAATACTTTTTTAACTTGTTTGTATGGTTTGCCAGATAGGTTTTGTGTTTTATTTGTTGGCCGTACCTGTTTGACAATTAGCCAGCTCATTACGTTTTTATTATTTTTATGCAATTAAATTACATATATTAAGGACAAACAACATCCAGAACCTATTCGCTTCGATTTAATCACAGCGTATTTTCAAAAACACAATAAAATTATGTCTTTGGAAGCCTTTGTATGTAGCATGTATGTTATATGTAATTGACTGGTTTTGAAAACAAGTTTAATGCAACACTGATATCCCAATGGGTGATATTCCAAAATTTTTTCTTACCGGACTACTGAAAATAATTCTTATTCATGGTTTGACCAAAMATCGGTTTCAAAAGCGGGTATTTAAACGAATGCCTGCCAGGTGGTTCAGGACTATTTTTTAGTTTCACTTTTTTTCTGGGAGAAGAAACCAGCGAATCATCCTGTGTTCTACAGACATTAATTATTAATGATAAAGTTCGAGGTTCAAAGTCAAGTTCCTGTAAGCGCTTTCGCAAGAGTGTCACTCACATTTTTTGTGTTGGTCAATTATTACGTTGGTAATGAGTCGCTATTGCAATGTTATTAACGTTATAAACATAAGTTATAAACGAAGATGAAAAACAAACATTGTTCCTCAATATATAATTGCAAAAGGTAGTACGAAATTAAAAGCTACTAATGAATAAGTTTACTCGAGCTTTTCTGAGTGGCAACAAAATAACAAATATTTGTCGGTGATGGAGGATGTGGCTCTTGTCTATTTAGATGAGAAGGTAAGCCTGACATTATCAATTTCGTTTACATAGTTTATATAGTTTATATTCGTTTAATTTATAGTTGTCACTTGCCTATGGGAATCAACACTTTTGGTCAACTTCATTCGAAAATTGCAACATATTTAAAATTAGAAAATTCTAATGATTATATGAAGCATTGTCTCCGCAGAACTTCGGCAACTTCCTTTACTGGACATGGCGGCCATCGCAGAAGGGTGTATTGAAGATAACGCAGGAGAAAGCAATTAAATTGGCCAAAAGATGTTTGGGAATCTATATTATCAACAACAGCTACAATTTTTTTTGTTAAAACGTTGTTAAAGCAACTTTTTATGTTGCATTGAATGGCCATCGTCTGCAACGTTTGGTTTCGGTTTCTTCATGCCCAGCTTTATTTTTTCTTATGGATGCCATGTTGGATTTCTACATGTGTAAGTAGATAGTACTCGTTCAACGACTTCATTAGTGCATCACTTAATACAGCGATTTATAAGAATGTAATTTAATGTTACTCAGATTGTCTTAAAAAACAAAACTATCAAGTTGGCTAAAACATCCAACAAAATGTTGTTTCCAACAACTGATTATAACTACTGCGTTTAAGGTTGCGTTAAACATAATTTCAATAAAAATCAATAATAAACGAAAAAATGTGATATATTGGAAATTCTTTATTCGTGCAACAGAAATTCAACGGTATGGGGAAACGTATCTAACGATTCTGGAAAAGACGCCACTCTAATTTATTCCGTAACAGTATTTAACATAATGGAAAGAAGTATTGCAATMTATGTTATGAAGTTGTGAAGATCGTGTGCCTGCCGACGAAGAAAAAATATGTATATTATTATATGGACCGATGAAAGTTGATAAATGAATACGTTTGGTTAGCCTTAAGCAGGAATGTAAGGAAACAAAATTAATTCTAGGACCAATGTTTCTTCTAAACGTCAAGTGGGTAATATTACGTAAACTCATTACAGACTCATCTTTAAGAATATTTAGATGATGTTCAGCTTAGAAGATTACCATTGTTATGATTTTATAACGACCTTGCACCTCCACATAATTGCAGAGAAGCTACCAATTTTTTTACTGACGTACTTGGACACCAGTAGAATAGTAATAGAGGCTACGTTAAATGCTCTGCAAGTTGTTCTGATTTAACACCACTGGACTTTCTGTGGGATACAGTAAAAAATGAAGTGTATTCGCAACCGCTGTGCATGTAACAAGATGGAGGTCTTTCTGAACATTTGCGTTAATGTTGTGTGTTGGTGCTATACTTTATTTGCTATTTAAACTAGGTACGTCTTTAAACTAATTTATTGTTTCTTTCCGTTTGCTTTCTTCTTCTTCTTTCCTGATTGCCATTTTCCATGATTTATTATCGCCCAAGAACAAAATATTGCTTGAAGGCACACTCCGTTTGCTGGTGTAGAATTTTTGTTGTGTGAATAAATATTTTAAATTACGGTATTAAGCGATGCATCTATGAGATAGATAGTCTTAATAAGCTTATCCACCCAAGTCAAAACCCAATACGGCGTCCATTACAAAAAATAAAATTGGCTATGAAAAAAGCAAGCGCTGCAGAAAAGACGATAGTTATTCGATATAGAATAAAACGTTGCATTAACTATTTAAGCAAATACAGCCAAAAAAATTAAGAGAGCCATTTTCTAAAATACCGTGTATTACTTTTTTTAACTTTTAAGCAGATGGCTGAAGATAAATTAATTTATTTGGTTATAAAATATACCATCAAAATACGCAACTTTGACGCCATTGAATTGTCGTATTTTTTACTATTTTTGAGATATGGTAGGCATCGAATTTGTTACACCCTGTGTAATTAAAAATCATCGATTGTGAGAAATCAAGTATGTTAAAGGTTCCTTAACAAAAACAGAAAAGAAAGAACCAATTAAATTACTTCTTATACAACATCATATATAGTATTAGTATTAATAAGTTATACAACGAGCCATTTTAAAGATTATGTGACGATCGCCTAATTAAGAAAGGGATTTTCTAAAAAAAAATTGTTAGTACTAATAATTAGTAATCAACCAACAATCTGTATATCCAGAAATATAGTATCATTGAATTATTCCGAGATACGCTATATGGGATATCGTTTTTGACAAGTATGAAATTTTCGTTTGAGATGCGTAACATATTGTAACTCGCCCACAAAAAGGTGGGAGTTTCCTAGACCACCCCCATAACAGTTGGCCACTCTAAAGTCTCGTCCTCCTACTCATGTTCATCATTATGGTACTTACCACACCAGCCATTTCTCTAATTGCTTTTTTTTAGTCTGTTTATATAATGTAAATATTCAACAGTTTCTATGCAAGGACAGTATCTTCTACATTATATCTGGAAAACAATAGATGGGTATAAATGATCCGCTGCCGTTTAACCCCGTTCCTCTAAGAACGTCCCATTCACTGGCCCACGGTTGTAGCCCTGGCGCATGTTCCGGAACAAGCAAAATACGCGCCACACATAAAGCTTTAGAAAGTTACAGCGGGTCCTGCAACAGTTTGTTGCAGACAAGTTCCAACCAGGGCGAGGTGAGTACAGGGCATGAGGTGTATAGATGTTCGATGTCAAAGAAAGCATGAACTCAAAAAGTCATCTGAAAGTGAAGTAAAGTATAACGGCGGCTTATATTTAAAAGAATTGTTGCTATAAACCATTACAATTGTTACTTGTATTTTAATTCGGTACATAACTTGTGTAACATAAAATTTAAAAATCATATTGTCTATAAAGGAATAAATACTCAAAAAAGTATAAGACTAAATACTCAAGAAATGAATCATTAAGTTATTGTGTGTTTTCAAAACTTATTAGTTAAAGCGATCACAGTCAGCAGTGTTTGATTAGTGTTAATCGCTAGTAAATAAATTGGCTTGCAGAAAATACCTACTCTTTAAATCTAAACGTTGAGTTCATATAGAATCCGCTGCAGAGAGTACCAAAAATAATAAGATAATTTTGAAAATATCTAATGTGAAGTTGTAATCGAAGTGGTCGCTACCCGTCGCAACATACAATTCTCGCGTAATATTAATACGGAGTAATCATTCTGCAATAAACCCCTCAAATTTGTTTTTATGCACTATTCTGATGTCAGAAATGTAATATTTAGATTTACGTATAGAAAGTTAAGTGCCTAGAGAAGCAAGTATTTCTATCAACTATTAGCTTCAATAGTAACACAAATGTAATACTTTAGAAACAATATATTTCGATTTACGTTATATGCTTTTCAGCAATGCCGAAAGTTATATTCTTTAAATTCGAGTTTACTCTTATAGCTAAATACTTTCCATCATTTCTTATATTTTACACAACAGTGTAGTGTAACAACACTCAATACCTAAATTAAATTTGTCTGCAGTTTTCTCGCATTTTATTAAGTTTTCTAAGCATCGAGATACGAAAAATTTTATAATTTGCACTGCAACACAATACTTATGTAACCCAAACGAATACTTTTAAAGAACAACCCTGGAATGTGAAGCTTTGTAAGGGAACGAAATTAAATTTGTGCTTATTTCCCCGCCAATCTCCTTCTCACTGGTTTTCAGTTTTCCCTAAATAGCTGGAGATAAAAGTGCATTGACGTAATATGTTTGAGATGGAATTTTAAATGGAATTAAAACGTTTTCATTGTAAACCATAAAGCTGCATCCTTTACATTCTCATTATTTATAATTACGCTTGAGGTAAGAATTGATACCACAACGGGTAATTCTAAATTTTTTAAACCTTAGAATAAAGTAAGCAGTGTAGCCTTGTTATTAAACAAAGATATATCTTGTTTTATTCGCTCGCGGCTATCTTTTTTTATTTAAGATATATATTTGATTCACGAAGTTATTTAAGAAAAAAAAAGTATGTTATTCTTACAGGCCACATAATATTTGTAGGTATTAATGTGTGGACTCTCAGAACTTTATACAAATAAATGGGAAAATATGAAAATAGAAAGGGCAATATAAAGTTTCTGTTTAATGCAAAATTTTCGGCCTAACACCTCCGATTTATTATACCATTTAAAACTCTTTATATACATCTCACTGATGTGGCATTATTATTAAAGCACTATAGCCTAAAAATATTTCTATTTATGCAGGGATTTTCCGTATTGTGGCACCACATTCAACTTGTTTATTTTGAATAGAACATAATTCATTGAGCAACAAAATGTTATTATGTTATTAACCAAACATGTTACCTAAGGTGTTCATTAACAGATTTGACGATTGGAGCATATTCAATATAAGAAATTTCTCAGAAAGTAAAAAAGATAGCAACATGATTGCCGTCATTTGCTAAGATATAAGAAATTCTGTCAGCGTGTATCAAAACCAAAATTCTATTGATACACCTCTACACATTCATTATTTTAATGTTACAGGTTTAAAAAAAGGTGTTTGGCAGAATAACTAAACCCCTACAATTTTCTACCCTAAACATTGATTAGTCATCTATGTTGATTAACAAGAATTCTAAAAGAAATAAGGCTTCCGTGCAAAATAATAGTGAAGCGTGTGTCTAATAACACAACCATTTTCATGAAAAGTTACTTCTCCACTATACACTAAATAGAACAACTGAAAATCTGCGGGTCCATTCTAGTTTCAGTGACAGCCCATTAAAAAATGTAAGCTCTGGGCGTAGTGTTCATAGCTCAATTCTTACAGAAGTTGTATATGATTCAGTTGCTATTTATTATCCTTTGCAATTATCTAAATACTAGCACTATTAACATTAGGCATATTTTTTAATTCTAGTTTACTTGTATGAGAAATAGAATTAATTACAAAAATATATAAATACGAATCTCGCTTTGGCACAAAAAGGATTCTCGACTTTGGATAAGCAATATTTTCACTTTCTTCAAACATCAACTAAATCTTTCAAATGCACGAACATTGGAATGTCTTCTTGTTGGTTACATATATCTGCGCTAAAATATTCGTGCTAATAGGTAATGAATCGATTCACATTGTCTTTATTTTGATCATCCGCAATACGCACATCAAATTCGAGATTCTCGATTCGAAATCGAGAATGCCACATCGAATTTCTCGTTTCGTCTTCTGACAACACTAGATAAGACGTGTTAACCACAGCAAGTTTTTCCAGATGTACTGCAGTATTAAGAGGTTTTTCCAAACAAAAGCGGTAATGCAACGTGGTTTTCTATGCAGCTTGTAAGTGTAAAGTTGTTAACACTTGAGCTTAAATTACTTGCGGTGTCAATGTTTTTTTGCAACTAGAATTAGCTTCATAATTCTGTACAGTAAAGAAAATGAACTTTTTGACTCATTACAATTGTACCAAGTATAGCAGAATTAATTATTAGAATTAGTTTTAGTTTTGAAGCATATAAGTGGGTCGTTTAAAGTTTTTATGTAGACTGTAAGATTGATACAAGCGAATAAATTGTGGTTCTCTGATCAAATCAAATCGTTTGAAAACCAAAATTGAAAGAAACAAAATTCTACCTAAAATAAAATTCAGTCAAGTCAGCTCATAAATGTATAAACAAATACTGGTTTCGATAGCAGTATTCCCTTTTTTGGTTCGTTTTCAATACACTTCTGATGAAACGTATATTTGTTTCCACAACTAAATTCCTATATTTACATAGCTATCTATGTGGATTAATGGAATCATCGAAGAATAATAATTTGTTAGAAAATAAATAGAAGTTTTCTAGTACTCTAGACATCAAACCTGACGGATTTTCATAAAATTTGGTAAATTTACAGTAGTCGAAAAACTTATGTTTTTACTAACGTCTGCAGCAAAACTTGCTAAATATTATGATATCCATAAACTACAAAAGCATGTGCCGGCATGTACTTATACTTATTGCATCATGCTGCATTGTAGCCAAAATATCAAGTACCATTGTCTTGATATACTACCAAGCTGACGCGTTAAAGGACATTTTATTTGAATTGATAAAAAATGCGCTTTATGAACATAAAGATTAACATATAGACGCATGTACATAATGTGCTCCCAATTTAGGCTATTACTTAATTTATTCTCTTCTGTGTTATAATTTTTACTATTCTGCTAACGTTCTGCAATTATTGATATATTTATTTATATGCGTGTTTTGTAGTGTGATTAAAAATAAGTGGTTTTTAGTGACTTAACTACTAGTACTCGTACATGTTTATGCTAAATAAKCGGTCATAGTATTAAATTAATTAAAAAACTGTTTAGTTCACTTTTACAAAATGTTTGTACCACTATATATAATCAAATTTACAGTTTACCATTTTTCTTTTCCGAAGTTGTAAATCATTTTCCAAATTTATACAATCTTACGGAAGAGAAGGTAGTAACAGGGCGATGTTAATAGCTATAGATATTTCAATTAATTGTTATCTTGTGATGAATGGTACGTGCAAACAGTTCTGTTATTCTATTTCGATTGTTCAATATAGATCACTTACATGAAAGATCACTTTATACCTACACCGTAACATAACGCACGAGCAGACAAGTTCCTATGCATATAATGCAGGCTGTCTTTTGCACATCCTTACAAAGGGAAACCTGAAACTCGTAGCATTAATGTTACGCACTCATGGTGTGATCGATGTCAGAAAAATATGCAGAAACGCGAGAGCACCTGTTTACAAAGGTGGGAGGGTATTCGCAGCATGAATGAACTTTTTTTAGCATTAAAGCTTGCAACATTTAAAATGATACGCACGCTATATGGTAACCTGAGGGCTGTTTCCTTTATGGCGGTGCGCCAAAATAAGGAAAACAATACGTTATTTAGACAGCGGACAAAGAAGATGGTAGAAAAACAAACTCTGTAGTCGAATTTACTGCTATACAACAAAATAATAACGTTAACCTGGTTTCAAGTTATTTGTTTTTGTTGTTTCTGGAGGTACACAATTCTAATAACTAATAATATAAGAGAACAATATGACAAACCAGTAAAGAAATTCATTTCATGTCGCATTCACAACTGCTATGAGTAAAATGCTATATTACCCCCCTTAAATTCAGAAACTAATTTATCAAAAATTTTATTTTATCTGTAAAACCTATCTGTATGTGTTATCAAAAGGAATATACAAGTATTATTTTCATGTAAGGAAGACTCGTATGGCTATTATTATAATAATACCGAAATAAAAAGCGTGATACTTTCAGCTAAAGGTTACTAAAAGTAATTTTACAAGGCAGTGTTTTGAGGTAAAATAAATACCATATTTGCTAAGTAAAAATCGAGGATCACGACTTTAATATTTCAGTTGCACACCTTTTAATGGAACTTCCATCACCGTACGTACACCCGCGTGATACGTAATTCACTAAGATTTTTTAAGTGCACCCAGCTATATGTTTCAATTAACACTCTTTGATATACGTATATATATATTTTCCAGGAACGCTATGCAAAATCAGAGAGACCGTTATGAACTCATCGAAACATAATTTCCATGTGTGCAATAATTGGAAAAGGTATCATAAATGCATTTAATTAAAAACAGTCTGGAGATCTATAAACGAATAATAACAAAATTACGTCTAGTGGATGATGCCGTATTGCCACTAGAGGGCATGGTGTCATCCACATTGTAATTCTCATCTACAAACTATTTCTTAAAGTGTTACAAACCAGAACTGCAGTATTCAAATGATCCACTAAAGGCTTTTTTGTACTTTTTAATATCAAAAATTGTAATCAGTATAACATGTAGCTAACAAATGCCACTTATGCTACTACTTGTGTGACGTTTTCTCTAAATCGGCGTATACTCACGAACATATGTAGGTACCAATTATATGTATTATGGTTAAAATGCTTACTTGGTTGGTCTATAAACTAACTGGATATTATATGAACTAGCCAAATATCTAGTTATTTTGATGAAAATTATCTTTTAATTAAAATATCTACTAGCTTTGGTTAGTTTACAAAGTATCCACAGCACTTCGATAAAGTATACACTTAATATTGCTAGTAATACATAATAACCAACTTGTTGGTTAGTGCGTAAGCTAACCAAGCCTCTTTGATTGATTTAGTTTAGGATTGTAAAATAATTTTTAGTAAAATTAAAGTTTATGTATAAACACAACATAACACTGCTATTACTACTTAAAATAAATAAAAAAACGATTGAGTTATTATTTGTTGGAGCAATACTTTTCGTGCCCAGTTCCCTGATGGTGGGTAGCTTTTTATTGGCAGATTCACTCAAACGTAAAATAATCCTTCCAGATATTTTATGGAAGATTACATAAGTGTTTACCATATAATAAACATTCTCGTTACTAGTGTTATATCCAGTTTCACGTATTCTCTTTAAGAATTGTAAAAGTTCACTGTAATCACTATCACTAATTAATTTTGAATTTTGTGACTTACAACAGTATATTTTTAAACTATTGGTGTTGATTTATTTTTAATACCTGTCCTTTAACAAATTTCACAATACACGATAGTAAACAATAACCTTGCTTGCCTAACAAATTAACCAAGGAGGGTTGGTTAGTTGGTTATTATGTATTAGTAGCAATATCAAGTACACTATCCGACTGCTGCGGATAGACTGGCAATTAGTCAAAAACCACGGATAATTTGTACAATTTTTTTTGGTTTGTAGGAATCTTATACAGTTTGTAAACTAAATGCGATAGTATACAAACTAACCAAAACTCGTAGCTATTTTAATGAAAAGATGATTCTCCTTCAAAATAACTAGAGGTTTGGCTAGTTTATATAATATGCAGTTACTTTATATACTCACCAAGTAGGCATTTTAACCTAACACACACACTGAATAAAATGAGCCGCTTTGTATAAAAAAACTATAGACGAAATCTAAATCATCCTGAGTAACATGGAAAATTCAGTGTTTCAGGATATATCTACTAAGGATATACTTTGGAGCCATAGGGCGTTTTTCTGGAATTCTTTTTAACTAAACATTGTTCTTTATTTAAAAATAGCAGAACCAATTTTAAAATATGTTCTAGTAGACAGCAAACACGCCAAAGAATTTTTCTTTTTCAATTTTTCTGCCATACTATAATGAAAGATACTTTTGTCTAACAATTTATTGCAGACCGTTAAAATAAAAAGACAAAAGGACGTTACATAAGCTGGATTTTAATTCGCCCTGCGGTAACTCACCTTGGCTCCCTAAAAAAAACGTGTATTTACTCAACGACTATTGAGACTGTAAAATGGTACACAATAAGTATCTTATAATTGAGACTGCGAGGGCAACAATGACCTACGCCAAAATGTATAGTATTCAGAAAGCTCAAAATAAAAATTAATTCTAGATGTTTTCAGGTTTATATTACCGGTGTTAAAGTTGAGTTTTATACACCGTTTCTTCTTACTGATTCCTTAAAGATTTTGTATTCACAGTTTTGGAGAAGAATGTGGATTAGGCCGCTATAACTATACCAAAAATTTCAATGTTTTATTGAATAAGCTGCTGCTGCTGCACCAATTATATTCTTTAGACACTGAGACGAAAACATCTAAAATTATTTATTAGGAAAGTGCGTAGCTACATATATACGATATATTATAATGAACGGTGTTAAACTTGATGTGAAGCATTACTCGTATATTCATTCATAGGACTCTTGGTCTGTAAAACGTATGGACTCTATGAGGTGTGACGGTTTCTCTAAATCGGCATACTCATCTACTGATTCATTTTCCGATGTTTTCAGATTCTTATAAAAATCGTGATGAACAGGAGTATGTAGGTTATGAAGTCCAAAAAGTCTTTTCTTCTTAACATCAATCTTATGTTGATTACAGAGAAAGTTCAGTCGTGTCGGAATTTCCGAATTATATAGTATGTCTGGATTGTTTGAGTATTTGTACTAGATTGTGGACGGATGAGACTACATTTAGTGAAACCACTACGTTTTGAACAATTTCTTCGTTGACTTCTTTGAAGGAGTTGTTTGGTTAGTTCTGTTTTTCTCTCTGAGATTGGGTAAAGTCGTTAAAAGTCATTTCTGTTAATCTGAAACGTATAATCTTCCACCATATTAAGTGATTTTATTCCGGTCATGCAGAATAAAGGTATCCATGAAAAATTTATGTTGTATTCCCACCAGTATACCAGTATTATGTATACCCAAACAGTACGTCCAAATATGGTTTTGTAGATTTCGTGGGACTAGGTTCCAAAATGATGACTCATTTTTTTACACTACGTTTCGGCCTTTCTTGTTTTGCCTTCTTCAGGCGGTTTTATTTGCTTTGTCTTAACTGCTCACTTGGCCTGTGTACTCTGTCATCTCGGCTTCATTTGTATATGCATCCTGTGCTTATTATCTAGATTTTTGGAACCTAGTCCCACGAAATCTACAAATCCATATACCAGAAGGAGTTCCACAAAAAGAAGCAATATAGTACGTCCAAAGTTGTCTTTTATAACAGACTGTAGTAGATAGAACAGATGTTGGTTGGTTAGTAGTATTTATCAAATCGAATGCTATAACGGCTAGCCCTTCTCGATCATTTTTTCGCATTTCGCATCCCTTCTCATTCTACCTCTTGCACTTTCTGCTTAAGCCCGGTGCAAATTCCGTTCTGTTTCACTTTCATCACAATATGTAAAAAATATCAATTTATTTCAAAATAGCTTCTTATAGGAGACACGAATGTGTAATTGTAGATTGATTTTTCCCAAAAACGTCACTAAATACATATTTCCATACAGCATTCTCGTTTCTTTATATACAGTTTTCCCAAGTACAAGCGAGGCGCTAAATAAATACATTTGATTTGGATTTTTATTTCTGAAATAAATATTAATATGTGAGAAATTTTGAAATGAAATTTATCACTTCTTCAATATTTATTTTCATCGTTTTGTATAGTAGGTTGTTTCTTCTTTTGTTTTTTTTTTCACTTCAAGCAGATCCTTGGCTGTAGTGTATATTCTTTGTTTGTCCAAAACTTACATTAGAGAAAATAAGTACAGGGTTTCTATAAATGATTCATGCAACGTGGGCGGCGTTGATTTCTTAATTCTTTGTGCCGCCTGTTTGTAACTACTGCCAAGCTAAAATAAGCACAATATACTGTCCTGAAAGTTACAGATCAGGTTATAGCCACGAAATTGATGGTTCTATAAATAGTCTTCGACAATTTATGATTCTGTTTACTTTCAAAGGTAAAAAATAACAATAATTATTGCTAGGGCAGGTTTGTGCTAATCTCTACAGTCTACACCCTTGCACTGTGGAAGCTTTGTATAGTGCAGCTAACGTTACTGCCACTTAGTTTGTAAAAAAAAAGCATCTTTTAGTCCAACACACTACAATTATTTAACAGGCTTGCTATAGTCTCATCAAAACAACTACGATACATAACTAAAAGTTATACGAAAACCAAGTCACCTCACCGCTCCGAAATGTGAACTTTCTCTAACCTTAATATTAAATATATGTTGTCTGATTTGACTCCTGTTGGCAGAAGCATTGATATTGGTATATAATGCATAGAAGTCACCTCTTATACGTTTTAAACCTTTACTGTTCAGTAGTTAGTTGCTAAACGGTACTTTTGATAATGATCCGTATCTTTAGGATGGTACACAATGTAGATCTTTAAACTAAATTCTAAAATTTAACTATCCGTGCGTTGGAAATAATTTTTAATTCATAAATGAAGTGAAAAATGCCCTAAAAACTCACCATTTATATAGATACACAACAGGTTAAGTGTACCACATCACTGTCATTAACTTTAATAGTATGTGTCATGTAATAGAAATTTTTCTTGCTAGCAATACTACACTAAAACTAAAAGTATCCTGTATTTATTAGGCAGGTATTGATTATAATAGTTGAAACTTCGTTTTTATATGCCACACGACATTGCCAACGCTATGGTTAGGTTCAATACTTCTACTTTCATTTCATTAAGGATTAGTCCAAAGCATCCTTTTTAGGATTTAAATTAGATTCCACATCCTATACTAGCCTTTTGTATCTCTAATAAAAGAAATTTGTTCCATGAATGCAGTATTCACTATTCTGTTGAAAGGCCCGCATTTCGAGTCTGCTAACCAAGCGGCTTGCTTTAAGTTAAATTATGCTTTGAACACTTTTCTTAAAATAGTTAATTAAATCGTGATGAACACTATAATAAACAATTAGACATGTAAAAAAACTATTTTGTAGTAGAGTTATCGTCAATTTTTATTTTAACTTCTTGCTCACTTCTATCCACCAAAATGGCGATCTAAATGGGATACTTCCCTAATCGAGTGACTAACCGTGGGTATGACCACTCGGTTGCAATATATTACAATACTCTAATCTCTAATAGTATTTGTTGTCATATCAACGGGCTAGTTAATGTTAAAACACCGCGTATTCTTGGTATAGCTTGCTACTAAGCTTGGTTTATCCGACATAATCTATGTAGGTACCTTTTTTGGATCAGATGAAATTCAAATACAAAAATTGCAAAATGTTTGCCATTGAGACAATCGGACTGTGTACGGTGTACGGTTTTCTGCAAATACTGCATATTTGTAAAAAAAATCCTGCAATACCTACAAGATAAAAACGAATAATAAATTTATTTGTGTAAACCAATATCTTGTGAAATTATGACTAAAAGTCTATATAACGTGTCCGAAAATGTCTCATTTTTGATATACAGAGTGTTGAGGTTAAAAAATAATTGGAATATTTTTAATTTTTAGAGAACGCTTTTTTGAAACTAATTTTGGCAGAATGTTATAACAGATCACGACTAATAATCTGGCATAAAGCATTTTTTCATATCTGTAACAGAGGCGGCATAGAAGGAAAGGCAGTTTTCTCTTTGAAAAAAAAATTGTGTGTGAAATGTTGAAAAACTCACTATTTTCAGAAAGAGCAACAAATAACGTACAAAAAGGACCTCTTATTGCGTTTCGCTAGAACGAACCGTTTTAGAGAAAATCGAAAAAATCTGCATCCCTAGAGGTTGGCGCAAATCAACCAAAAATTAAACTTTTTTTGTTTTCCAAAAATATCAACGTTTATACGGCAACAACTTTCTGGAATTATATTGAACTGTATCATGGCAAATGGTCAGACAGTCTCTGTTTAGATATGGAGGTAATCCATATGTCTGATCATTTGTTATGATATAGTTCAATATAATTCCAAAAAGTTGTTGCGTGTAAACATTAATTTCTTTGGAAAATAAAAAAAAAGTTTTATGGTCGATTTGCGTCTTCCTGTAGGAATTCTGATTTTTTTATTTTCTCGAAAACGGTTCATTCTAGGGTTATGCAGTAAGAGGTTTTTTTGTACGTTATTTGTTGCTCTTTCTGGAAATAATGACGAGTTTTTTGACATTTTACACACAATTTTTTTCAAAGAGAAAACTCTGCCTCCCACCTACGCCGCCTCTGTTACAGATATGAAAAAATGCTTTATGTCGGTATAGTAGCCGTGTTCTAATTTAACAGTCTGCCAAAATTCGTACTTTCAAAAAACCGTCCTCTAAAAAATAAAACAAAGATTCAATTTCTTTTTAACTTGAAAACTTTTTAGGTATATAAAAATAAATCATTTTCGGATACATGTTTACATAGACTTTTCTTCATAATTTAACGTCAGGAACTCGCACCAGAAATTATATCAAATTTAGAGACGGCCTGTATAATGATGGTAGGCACTTTCTCTTATAGCTTTAAAACTGTCACACAACTTTCACAGAATTATCTCAAATATATCGTCCTGGTTTGCAGATAAAATATAGATATACAAACAATTTCGCTTTCTCTGATTTATTGAGCATACAAAAATACCATTATTTGCTGTAAAAGGAATACAATAGATGCGATATGTATGGAAACACAAAGCAGGCAGGAAAGAATTATTATTAAGTGAATCTTGATAAGTGCATAAGGCTTGTTTACAACTGTTGCAAGTAGGTAGCGAACCCGTGACCCCATCCCCTGCGTTATAAAACAAAAATCAACACTTAGCTGCTATTTTTTCAGTCAACCAGTACCTCCCATTAGCAAATTAATGAAAGCAAACTAGTGCATCAATAGACGTTATGCAAATATTACATTTCACCTGTACGAGCCGCTAAATACACAGATAGAACAAATACTGTGCGCATCTATGGGACGTGAAATGATGGAAATGCACGTATAAACAGTACAATTTTCAAATTCGTCAGCCGTAGAAAAACTTTCTCAATTTCCTTAAGAAAAATATAATTTACCTCATCGAATCAGTATAAAAGTGACCGCTATTAATTCAAACTGTTAAAGGGATTAAAAACTTTTTTGGGCGTCAATAGCGGTTGAGCAATAATTTTCTACATGAAGTGAATAAGGATAATTTGCGTATCAAAAAAATCGTCATTAAAAGCCGTCAGCTTTCATCGGTGTATAGCTATTCAAATAGAAACCCTGCAATTTTATTACTCTTACGCAGTTGTGAAACAGAAGACTGCTTTTAACACTTAATTTCAGGTTATGGCTTTTGGTAGAATACCATAAAGTCGTACGTCTTAAGAGCATTGTCATAAAAAGAACTTTACAGAATTTTTGTACATCTCGGTAACATTCCTACACACTCCACATTGTAATTATTAAAATAATTTGTAAAAGGTAGGTAACTAAAATTTTAATAATGTCAATTTTTATATCATGCGTAAAGCCAGTTCAAGTGCTTGGAGCAATTTTATTTACTTACTTATTTGTCCAGTTAATACATCAGAAACTAACTGCTGTAAAAAAGAACAAATGTTAAAACTGTAACATATAAAATGCTAAAGTCCACGTCAGTATTAATAGGAGTTAGTATACAGGGTTAGTCAAAAGTACGGAATAACCAGTTTATTTCTGATGTGAATAGGAATTTGATAACAAAGTGTACTTAACACAAGTTTTTTGAATGACAACGCATTTCAATGGCAACGTATTATTTAATTTTTTTTGATGTAACCAAACAACAAAAAGCAATATCATCGAAGGGTCTACTGCTGTTAATACTGTTTTTTATTAATTCGATGGAAATTCTACAGAAAGCTCTTGATGTAGCAGCATCTATTGCAATAGACAATAATATTAGTTATTCCTCGGTTGTTCCAATATTAAAAAAGAATAAATACAAACCCTGAAAAGTACACCTATTCAATGAGCTAAAGATGATCCTGACAAAAATGCAACTTTGTTTGATAATGATGAACATGACTAATGCTAATCCAAATTTTGCAAACATTTTATTTTCTGACGAAGCCGCTTTTTGTCCAAGTGGATCAGTATCCTCAGAAACTAAATGTGAGGGCTGGTATTATTAGACAACACATTATAGGTCCATTTTTCTCTTTCGCCATTAAAATTAAATTAACATTTTCCCAATGTACACGTAATCTACGCAATTGACATATAATTTACGTCACAGTTATAAAAAATGTTTACTTCCTTTAATATAAAAAACTGCCAGTATTTACAGTGTAATTGAAATTAAATAATAAATAGGATCTACGGCTTGCATGCAATTATTAATATATCGCTGGCAGGTATTTATCTATATATTGACAGTTATCGATAATTATTTGATATTTCGATATACCCCCAATAGACAACATAGGTATGATCAAACCAAATATCCCCTTGAAGAGCATAAAAGACCCTTAAGAGCGGCCATTTTGTTAGGTTTAAAACAAGGATCTTCTTTAAAAGATCAGTAGTAAACTCTAAGATTCCATATTGAAGTTAAACAGCTTTAAGAATACTCATTTAAATATCTATAAAAATTACATCATATGTTACGTGTTAAACCAAACAGAGTTCTAAAAACTATGAATCGTTATGTTGCAAACAAATTATTAAAATATAATGTACCTTATAAAGACATCAGACTAGACCTCATTTTGTATGGTTGTCTGTTGTCTGCTAGAGACAATATTATACGTGAAATCGTCATCATTGCCATAATACGAAGAGGACGAAGCACAAAAAGTCATATTTGCTTATGTAGTAGTGACTGACATTTTCGAACATTTATTAAAGTAAATCTCAAATAACATATTTTATTAATGTTATAGAACGCAACGGGAAACGGACCATGTCTTTTGCTCTCATAATTTCTGAATCCTTAGTTTAAAAACAAAATTTACTGCTTTAATAAATATGTAGCGAGACTGCAACCGCGATATTGCCAATAGTAGTATTAGAAACTTCTGTAATTAAGTGCCTACTTTTAGTGTACCAATTTTACTGAAACTACTAGGAGTACTAAATTACAAAACGAAGGCACGTTGTAGCCGTTATTACAGAAGTTAATTTTGAAGTAGCTTGACCTAAAGTACTGTACCGTAATTAATATTGTACAAATTAGCGATAATTTTGAGCCATCTCACTTTCACTCTCGATCTTAGTTGGGTTAAATTATTCATTTATAGGTACTTGATATTCAACCTTTTCTCTCATGTTTTAGCATATTTCAAGAACATCTCATCGTAAGTTGCTCACATTGAAAGTGAAGTTTTAAGTAAACAACTCGATTCACTCACGAAAAGTTTAACCATTATTGCTTACCTGTACTTTGAAAAACTTTGGGCCATCATAGGCGTGAATACCTCTTAAACGTAGCAATTTGTAAGCCTCGTTGTCGTTCGGCAGAATACCGTGTAGCACTAAAATGTTTGCTAAGGAGAAAATGATCCATGAAGTTTAACCTGAGAGATGTTTAATCGACAGATACAACTTCTGTATTTAATAGGAATAAAATTAATAAAAACTGGTTTAACTTTCTAAGCATAGCGTTAATGTGAGTTTAAGTAAACTGCGAATTTTCTTTTCAAGTATAAAATAAATGATCGTTTTATAATTTCAGCGCATTTGTGCTATTACCTGCTCTTATACTTTATACTGCCCGCGCAAAATATTTGTGGACGGTCGAATTCGACTGCGACGAATTAACATGACATTTTCAGATTATTCTGGAAACAGGTAATAAATAATATCCCTTTTCGCACCGTCTTAATTAGTTAACATATTATAATTTACTTAAAATGCATGTCTATGCTGTGCTGTCTACACCTCAACCAATTGTATATAGTACTATTTCGCTGTCATTACAACTCATCAGTGCAGTTTAGGTCTAGTGTAGACAACACGGCATAGAACTGGTTTTGCTTATATACCAAAGCAATGGTATGATGAAAGTAAGAATTTAGGATGGCAATGCCATTCTGTCAGCATTACACTGACATGATGACAAAGCCACCTAGCTGCCATAACGGGTACTACTTCCTAAAGGAAGTGACCTGTAGCCTGACAAATTGGCATGCAACTGCATTCTTCAATTTGACAACAGGCCCCCACGGCACTTTTTGCTTGTAGGCAAGAACCAATATACATTAAAATGCATGTCTATGCTGTGCTGTCTACACCTCAACCAACTGCATATAGTACTATTTCGCTGTCATTACAACTCATCAGTGCAGTGTAGGTCTAGTGTAGACAACACGGCATAGAACTGGTTTTGCTTATATACAAAAGCAATGGTATGATGAAAGTAAGAATTTAGGATGGCAATGCCATCTGTCAGCATTACACTGACATGATGACAACGTCACCTAGCTGTCATAACGGGTACTACTTCCTAAAGGAAGTGACCTGTAGCCTGACAAATTGGAATGCAACTGCATACTTCAATTTGACAGCAGACCCCCACGGGAGTTTTTGCTAACGGGCAACTTTTTTAATTGAACACCTATTAGTATATTATACACTCATTCAATAAGACATATTTTCGCTCTCATGCTTTTGGAATCCTCGCTATGCTCGTCGTGCCTCAATCTATTGGTTCAATAATATGGTGCGCAACAACATATGTGCAATTAAAACCCCAAAATAGCTGTAATTTTAATAATAACTGCCAATCATAGTATTAACTCCAATATGTACTCGTTTGTAACTTGCTACACCCACGCAGAAGACGAAACATAATGCTATGAAAAATTGCCAGATAAATGGTGGAATACACCTAATAATAATTCCTAACTGAGGACCAAGAAACATCTGTGTCATCATTTATATATCATTAGCATGCCTTTTAATAAATAAGCAACATCGCAGTACAAAAATAAGCCTCTTTGATCACGAACTAATAAACATGCAACAGGTATTCATTTACATTACTGTATTCATATTCCCTCTAATAAAACCACCCTTATAAGCAAATAAATTATAAGATAATTTTAGTTTATAACGCTAACTATATTTATGTGCACTATTAATTGTGTCGACTCACTATAACGTGGATTGTTAAGACATTTCCAGTATACCAGCACAAATAGTTTTGTACAGGTACATATTTTTACATACAGATTCAAACCCCTAGATTTTTATAGTGCTGAAATAGTATAACTGTTGTTAATATTGCGTTGCTGAAAAATTTCCTGATTATAGTTGATAGTTTATAGAATTATGAAAGTAAATGGAAAATCAATAAACGTCGTATTCAGTCGTTATATTATTTCAATGTTTAATTTGTGAAATCTGTAGTAATGATCGGTTAGTGAACATGCGATGCCCCTATTGTAAGAAATATATAACAGTTACATCTCATAAAACTGAGAACTGTAAATTCTGATAACTAGTGTTGTCCTTGTCCATCTAAATGCAGCAACAGCGTGAATTTCGCCCTAAAGCACGTTTGGCAGTTCACCCTCCACCTTAACCTCAATTTCTAACTTTTCACGTGGATACGCCTTACACCGCACATCGTGAAAATCGGTAATAAGTCATTTAGCGATGGCTTTAATAACTACGACGTAGGTTGGTAGGGTCTGCAAGTACAAAGCCCTACATTGCCGATTGCCCAGTCACTTGGTGAAATTCTATAATCCGCCATCTAGGGTTGCCTTGACTGGTACATTCTCGATTGCCTAATGCCTAATGAACGTATGAACCCATTGTAAAAGGCCAGCAAAAAAAAACAAGGAAATAAAATTACTTCGAATTTTAATCTGTTATGTTCATTTTAGCTTAACATTAACTACCGGGGCAATTAATAAAGAAAATACAAGCCCTTATAGATTTTTACGTTGTGAAGTTGTTGCTTATTATTCACTACTCAAGTTTAAATTGTTGCTATAACAAAGTAAGTAACGTAAACTTGCACTAATTTAGTGTCAGTAGTTAGTTAAAGACATCATACGTATGATGGATCACGTGCGTGTTAGAATAATTATTTTAAACAGCACGTTTGACAAAGACGTAGAAACGGAATGGAATTTGCTGTCAGTTCTCACTAATGCAATCTAAATGTTACGACTACAATTTCTGGAGGTGGGTGTTAATTACGTATTTAAAAGGTCGGGGATGTAAACAAATACGTAAACAAATATTCTAGTAATCGGTATCGTTTTAATGAGTTAACGAAGCAGATCATCTCAACTCATTCGATTAATTAGTTGCACTATAATTAGCCTTGCAATGATAGATGAGCACAAGAACCTGGATATAATATTTTAAAATTTACGACTTGTAAATTGTAATTTTATGAACATGTGTTACGAGTTTAGCACATTACTATAATATTTAAGAATCGAGTTAAGAATATACATACCTACATCTATTATTTGAAAGCCGTTGCTTAAAATGTGTCTGTGCGGTTACATGCTGTCTGAAATGATGCGTGATTAGAGCCATTTTAAAACGAAAGACTACTGGGTATCCCGCATTATGTGGGCAACCTCTCGGAATCTGAAAACTGGTGTAAAAATAACACTATTTTACTGTATAACTTTTTTGAAATAATGCCCGCCTACTGAGTTATTTTTTTAATAAATGTTTTGGGGGCCGGGACGGGGCATACCCCCCACATTTTAAACTTTAACTTTAAAACTAGTAATTATTTTTCTCTAAAAAATATGTTCTTTTAATCTTTGGGCATTGTAAACAAAAAAAGGTACTCTTTGTTCATTCGGCTAAAATTGACCCTTTTCTAGAAAATTGCAGTTGAATGTTGTGGTTTACATTTTTGCTTTTATCAAATTGGCTGTGATAGGTAATAAATTATTATTATTATTATTATTATTTCAGAATTTTTGCAACAAATAATGTAAGATATTATCAAAATGTCAATGTAATAGTGACAACTAACACAGTTTTGTAATTTGTTATGGCCAATTTGGTAAAAACAAATTATTTAGTTAAGCAGTGAAAATGTTTACCTTAACATTCAACTGCAATTTTTTCGGACAGGGTCAATATTAGCCGCATGAACAAAGAGTATCTTTTTTTGTTTATAAGGTGCAAAGATTAAAAAACAGATATTTTTAAAAAATACTTACCCGTTTTAAAGTTAAAGGTTAAAACGTGGGGGGTTGTAGCTAGCAGAAATAAAGAACATTTACCTATTTACCTGTTTTTATTTATAGAAGTAGATTTCTTCACTCCAACTTTTACACTTATAAAATCATGTTGCATCACTATTTTTTTTTGGGAGAATCTTTTTAAGATTGAAATACGGGTTGCATATCGGGCAAAATCTCTTACAATTGACCGGTTTGTTAGACCCCGTTAAAATTGTGTCCTTTTATTTTTGGTTATACGTTCACTACAATTTACAAAAGAAACTTTCCAAAACAACAACCTGTCAAACTAACCTATATACATAATAAGTTCGACTATGTAAATAAATCACAATTTTTATCTAGCATAGCAGAATATGTTTAGGTGATCACTGATCAGTTAGGGCTTGATAATAGCGGCTGTATCTTAAAAACTTACCGCACTAGAATCATGCGGTAAATTTTTTTATACTAATGTGCTATCACATATTTCATTAAAAATATTATACGTACATAACTTTGTCGCTAGGGGGCGCATTTGATATAGCCTACCAGAAAATCGATAGTATCTCCGAAAAATTTAAACACAACATTTATACCAATGTTGTGTTTAAATTACGGAAAATCGGAATATCCCCATTAAAATCACTGTTTACCTGTACTAATTTTATTTAAACACTTTATGTCTAATTGCCATGGATAGAATTGCTGTACTTTTAAAGCGGAATAGCTTAAGTTTTCTAAAACTAAATTCAACAAACAATGGCGACTGTCAAGGTTTTTCAACTTAACGTCAAATAATTTAAAGTTTATTGGGAATGATGGACAGTTATGTTTTCCCATATATCTTAAAAAATTAAATGCATCGTTATAATAATATGTACAGGGTGTCCCATTTTCGTTGTAATTGGAGGGTATCTCGATAAATATTAATCGTAGAGCGTTGCGGTTTCGACATTAATGCATTACTTTTTTGTTGTGAGTTGAGCTATACCATCGCCATTTTTGTATCGTCTTTTATTTTACAGCTATAGCTAACTTTTGAAAAATGAAATATTTTTTCTGCTCTCTTTATCTCGTTTGGGTGTGTAGATATAAAAGCGGTGTCACATTTTTGAGATATAACACAAACTTGCATTTTTAAATGGAAATAATAGTTGGCTTTGCTATGGTTGTAAAGCTCTATTTTTCTGATTGAAAAAATGTATACATTGTTAGATTTATTTTCACTAATCACTAAATAACAATCAAAACGGCCTGTTGCACCAAAAATATCATTTCACTTTCTGCGAAAAACCAGGGTTTACCGTTGATATTAATGTTTCTGCATGGTTCATCACTTATCACTTTACTAATAGAGTTCCAGATCTCGAAGAAGCAACCCAACTTTCTAAAATCTGAAAAGAAATGTAAGCAGTATAACTCTTAATAATAACTCAAAGTAGATACCTGTTCGAAGGCCAGAAAGCTTTCATAGCGAATCATTAATAACAATATACTTTTTTTCTGAAAGCATCAGACATAATAAACTTTACATCCATAACAGGTAATATATATTGATATAACACAGAAATCGATATAAATTGCTTAGTTTATATTATTGTGGCAAGTGATCTATCTAATGTTTTATATGGTGCAACAAACCTATAACAAATTATTTTTGCCTTTATGTGTCTAAATAAATTTTATTTGAAAGGAAAATGCATGTAACCCTTAACAATAGCGAACATATAATTTTGCAGCAAGCATATAATGTAACACTGATGTCGACACACGAATGTGTGTGTGTCTATATATAACTGTATACATTCGAGACAAAACTATTTGCAAAATAGTTGTGGCTATAGTTAGGTACTGAAATCTATTTTAGGACGTAACCTTCCAATTGAACAGAAGTCAAAATGGTAGGTCACGGAAAGGTGTAAAAAGCATCGTAAAAAGTAGATCGGTGTAGAAGATTCTGCAAGGATCGTTAGCACCTCTACGGTGATAAAATACGGGAATTAATTGTTATCCGGCTGATGTGGCATTTCTTTCGCTTCACAAAATCGAAAACCGATAGAATTGCGGAATAAAACACAAGTATGTTTTCATCGTTTCATGAATGCGTCATTCAGATGTGTCACCAAGTGGGCTGAACCGACTTTTTACAAGGTAACTTTTTATGTGTAAATGCGATGCATTTTAAGCTGGAACACTTTATTTTAGCTGAAGTAAATGTGCTGGCATTTGTAAATGATAATAAACGCACTAAGACTATCTTAATTACTGTCCTATTAATGCATTTAGGCACAAAACCGACATATCAGGTCAGTGTTCATTTTAATCTCCCAGTTAATGACTCAGTTTACTAACCAAACAGACTAGTAAGAATCTGATATTTGGATAAATGGTGCTAAAGCGAGGATTATTGATAAAGTCTTAATGCCATAATTATTTAAATAAATCTTTGATCCACATTAATATGTTCCTGAATGCCCCGACAACACAGCACCCAACATTAACACATTTATTTATTTCAATTTAACAAATCTCAACTGGCAAGTGAAAAGTAAGTTAGAAAATTCGCCCGTAAAATAATAGTAGTTCAAGAGATTACCGCATGATTTTATCTCCCATAAGATTGTTGAATAAGATGTAGGGAGTATATTTATTTACTTAAAATGACTGGGTTGCCTCAATTACTTAGATAATTAAATAATTTGTTACTAATTTTTACAAGAAATCTACTCTCATTAAATTATAGAACCAAAAAGGTACTACTGAAAAGAAGCCATATCGAGCAAGAATAAAAAAGGTTTGCCATCCGTTAATAAGGTCCATCGCATTGGCAGCCACCATTAAAGTGCTGATGTTTCGTTAACTTTCTGCGTTCATCAGATTATTACATAAATAGTGATCAAGAAAATTTGGCATCGAGTCATCCATGAAAGCGAAATCGTATGTATTTCAAGATTGATACGCTTATTTCTGGTGTCTAAAGTTACAAAATTTGCAGGTTTAATAAAATAAATTGCAGTTTACGAATATTTAGTATCATTAATGCTTTTTCATTCATGTTGATAGATAGAAACTGCTGTCAATAAAATTTATTTTCAACGGTAAATTAAAAACAAATTAATTTTAATTAAAATGTATCGCTCCCAACTAACTTGAACCACATCCTAACCCTAACCTCACTTTTGTACAACCTTTTCCACAATTTGACATTTAGCCGACATATCCAAGGCTGACTCGATGCCAAATTTTCTTGATCGCACAATTCAATATCAAATAAAACCTTTGATTGGGGCTTTCAAGATACTATGTGGTTGTCAGCTATTGATTTAATTAATGATTTAAATTGATTTAATCGATAATTTCCATAAGCGCCTGGATGCATGCATCCTTTATAGAAACCCTGTATGTGTTGTGTTGCCAACCCCAACATTACTCACAATAATGTGTGCATATTTTTTATATATAGGTATAAATACGACACAAAGATAATTCATAATTCAACTTTATTATATTATTCTCATATCTAGTAGGTACAACTTAACAATTCTTAAAAAAACAATATTTTAACACAAAAGAGAACTAAACACAAAAAAAGGTTTTTTTTGTAAATACTTATACCATAGATAATTATTATTCACTACGCCATATATTTATATTTACCATTAAGCTGCTAGGGTCAAATTTAATAATACCGCTATCATCAATTAGCTGTTTTGTGAGTAGTAAAGCGGCCAACGTATCTGCCCCTAAATTGGTTCTATGGTCAGTTTTAATATTGCATAAGTTACTAAAAACTCTTTCTACCGATGAATTTGAAAACGGAAGTATTAACAAAAAATTGACTGTTATCTTCAGTGCCTGAAACAAACAAACACCACCAGAATTTGTTAAAATAAATATTCGTTTCCAGTATTGTTCTGCTGGTTTTAAGCAATCTATGCCAAGTTCTGCATATTCCAAAAGAGCATGTTTCCTCCACTCATTGTCAAGTTGTTGTGGTTCAACTACATTTTTTAGAATAGGAAATGCCTGTTAGTACGTGTCCAAGTTAATTTTCTCTAAAAGATTGTGCTGTAGGAGGATAACAATTTTCACTATTTCAAATACCGGGTTATCAAAAACAAATCGTTTTTTTTGATTTCTGATACAAGCTCTACATAAAAATTTAAGCAGCTATTTAAAAAAATCATAGTTTGCGCCAGTAGTTCAAGTTGTCGCCTTAAACAGGCAAAGGCAAAGAATGCATTAAAAAATGAAACCATAAAAGCATGGACACTGCACCACCAGCCTTTTAATGTAAATTGTGCCAACTAATCGTCAATGGACGTCAAACTTAACATATAAACCTGCAAGCTGCACTGTTGAACTGAACTAATCCAAAACCCGATACCTTCGACAACTGGGCAAGGACAAATCTACAATCTACAATAGAGAGAGAGAGAGAGAGACAAGATGCGCGGTGCTGTGTTGCACAATCATAAATTTACAAGTACAGCTTGATGCATATTTACACAACACAAACACGGAAAACGGAAAACATAACCACGACAAAGACGTGATAGTGGAGGAAACTCATTTGTTAACAGTCGACGGTAAAAGCAAAATAAAACAATATTCCTCATTTTTCCTCAAAACGGCCTATTCCTCAAAAATACTCAAGGCTGTTTGAAATTCCTCTAATTTTAATTATTTCCTCAGATATACAGGCTGTATATACTGGCACGTGTTATACCGTGTCAAGTAAAAGACAGATTAATATTTCTGTACAGATTTGTAGGTCAGTGCCTAACGTCTATATGAGTAATCATTTTGTGATACTCTATCATTCCCTAATTCTTGCCGATTTTTTTTTCATTTTCATTGTTATTTCAGTAATGCGTCTAACTAGTTATTTAATTATACTAGTATCTTAATGTCCCTTGTTTACATGCCTGAATTTATTTTTAGATTACCCTACACGAAGGAATCTAAGGGCATCAAATGCGGCAATGCGACAACTTTAACAACACTGATGCTTCGTTATAAGTCTTTTTGTAAATCTTCAGCAACATATTTGTGATTAAGTTAATCAATCTAAAAAGAAAGTATAGCATCTGCCTCACTCTTAACAGTAATAACCTTGGAGATTATCAAAAAGAGAAAAAGAACTATACCTTGACTGCAGTAATTTAAGGGAATGTAACGGTATTTTTGGGCTCTAGTAATGATTATTCTGTTTATGTGACTTGATGCATTACGCCGTTTTTATGATATCGCAGTTTAATTTCAACTTGTTTTACTACTACTTAGCTCCTGATGTGAATTATTTAATCCATAATCCATCTGCTGATGATAACACAAAAGGCCGTGCTTGATTATATTTTAATGTAACACTGGAACTTATTACAAATTAAACCAAAATTAACATGATTTTTTATTAATTTGTGAATTTAGGACGTGGTCCACGCTGCTGAAGCTGGTTTACGCTGGCGATTAATTAATATAAACTATCAAAGCTCAACCAACATTATTACAAATATGTGATAGCTTCTAACTTTGCCTAAGTAGTCATAATGCAACTGAACGTCATCTGTGATAATACGTGTACTAGCATATTGAGCCAGATAGGTACTCAATTTTGCAATGTAGTTGTTAACAACAAATGAATCATTAGCACATTATCGCTCACTGATTTGCTGTTGTTTTGATTACTGAATTGGAAATATAGACATCGGCGCCTTGTTTTCGGTACGTGTAAGCACAAAAATTTCCAGTTTTACATGATAATGTTTATTCTCCGGTAATAAAACTTCTACTGTTGCAGCGTGTTTTCATGAAAGTGACATTCCGAAAGTTTCGCCTTAAAAAAGTCTTTAAAACTTTTATCTGGAAATAATGTGTTTCTTAAACACACCTAAGCGCATTGCTTCCCTCGAATATAAGGTATCTCCAAAAAGTTCATGCCTTGTAAAACGCATTTTACATAATGAAATACTGCAAAGAAAATTTGTCCTGAACTATTGGTTTATGCAACCAATAAAACTATTGTTATTATTGTCTTTACAAATCCAGTAAACTCGTTGTATCTTACGGAAATGTAAATTTGAAAAATCATAAAATATCTACGATCATTATCTTATTTCTTGGCTCCTATTTGTCGCTATATCTTATGTAGCAATAAAGCAGCAATCACTGTATCGTATAGCTTGTAAAACAAGCTGGTTTTTTATTTGTTCTGTGTTTCACAATATTTATCGAATACCTAATTCGTATTATTTACTTCTATTGTTTTTTGCCGAATTTAGCAAGCCTATTGGTTAACAACAAACCCAACATTAATAAATTAGAAATTGGCGTTTACCAATTGCACTGTGAACAGTGCGATATGATATTATATTGCTAAATTATAACACTTCAACCCCAATTCCAGGCCCAAAAAGCATGCAAAGGTATTACAACTATATTTTGAGCGTGAGGAGGAAATTTACACATCTGGCTTCAGTACTCCTTTTCTAGAGAATGGCAGTCCGGTCTAAACAATTGTCCAATTATTCGATAAACATTGTGAAACAAAGCACAAACAAAAACCAGCTTGTTTACAAGCTATCCAATAGGTATATAGTTGGGTTAGAAACATGTAACTTGTACTTTGAGGCAGGTGTAATAAGATTATTGCACTTACCAATAACATTCCTTATTTGTTTAATTATTTTGGCAGGAAACATCGAGGTAGCTTATTATAAGGTAAAAGAAATACAATGTCGTTATCGTAAATATATTGGGCAGACCAGGCGTTCTATAGAAGTTAGATTTAAAGACCATATAACCAACTTCAGGTTTTGAAGGTTTGACAAATCAAGAGTCACAAAATATATTAAAACACAGCCACCCCATGGCTTTTACAAATCTATAACTAGTAAAACCAGTTCCTAACATGTATCTCAATGCGTTTGAAGCATTATTCTGAGAAATAAAGATACTTTAATGAATTCAGGTTTAGGTCCGATTCCGAGGTTTGCATTATTTGAACTAATTAGGCAATGGTAAAGTTCAAACAGTATAGGTAAAGGTGACTTGACTCCGCATTCACTAAAAAAATTTTAAGAATATCATCTGGTTAAATCCAGTTAGACATTTTATACAAGAGTTTACTTACTTTAACAACTAGTTGAAGATGACAGATGCCTAAATATGTATGTAATCTTTCTAAATTATTGTATTTAGGGTTTTCTATTATAGTTTAATGTACTTAGCGTGTCTACAAAATGTGTTTTTTAAAATTAATCACCGTACAAGTTTAGGATAGGCTTGCAGTTTAAAGTGCAACAACGTGATAATAGATCCATCCTATTAAATTCCTAGACGTTTAATGAAAAGAACTGTATCGCGTTTTGAATGGCCAATATAATTTTTTATCGCAAACTGGTAAACAAATGAAGGCAGTTTACTCATGGTCTTTAGAGCAAATGGGACTATTTGCATTAAACGACTGATCTTTATAGTAATCACGTGAAATATATCATCTGAACACCTGCTCTCACGTCACCCCTCAGTAGTAGGTCATTCAGATTTTGCTTGAGCTTCTAGCATAAAAATGAATAGCTAAAACTTATTTGATAAGTGACACGCTCGGTTTTGCCTCTTTTAGAATATGCGTGTCAATAACATATTTCACATGTCTTAAGTTTATAGAAACGCTATAATAGCAAATATTATTGTGATATTATATATTGTGCAATGATGGGAAAAGTTTAAAGTTTAAAGATTTTTCGCGAAAGAAACAACAACGCTTACATTGTAAAATAAATATATACTAATTATGAGAAATTAATTGCAATTAATTCTCCTGGGAGCCAAGTTAGCAAACAATATATACTTTTCTCCCCTGTTTTTTCGGCAAACTTATTTATTAAATCAACCATGCTAAAGAGGATTTTAATTTTTCGAGGTCTTCTGTCTCTATAGACAGAACTGATAAGTCTGATATAAGTTTAGAATGATTTTATGTGCTTTTAACTGATTATGCGATTTTTTTCTATAATTAGCAAAATATGATTTATTTTGGGCCTAGTTTCACAGAGATAAAAAACGTAATTTATACTTCAAAGGTTACCTACAAAGTCTATTGCACCTTCTACTTCAAAGAAGCAAACAATTGGTATTATTGGATTGGCAGAAGCACAAAGTTTTCTGCAAGTGAATTTCTTTATCAATAATTAAATCAGACTTCTTTATAAAAAATAAGCACCACTTGTTTCAACGACCTTTAGCCTACGTTTTGGCAAGGATAGTATCCGTGATTATTTATGGAATAGAACAAATTTTCTGCAGGTCACATTCTATAAATGGTACATGTTTATTCATTAAGAATGTTATTCTTCATGTCTTCTTCAATAAATTATAAATAAATTAAATAGTATCCATGATAAATCACCGAATAAAATGATTTATTCTCAATAAAACAAATCACACATCCATAACATCCATACATGATCATAATTATTCATAGATAACCATATTTATAGGGGGCTCCACTTAAATCCGGACAAATTTAAATTTTAATTTCCCTCCATACTATAGAACCTTGATGGCATTCATGAAAATCACATACTACTAGTAAACAGTGATGACCTCAAAATGATCCAGATGTTGCGAACAAACGCGGAGTACAACTGAAGAGCTGCAATAATTGATAGTCTTCGCGCTAGGCATTCCGCAACTCAAATAATTGGGTTCTTCGAGTACCCTTTATCAACTGTATACGACATTGTTGCTAAATATGTATAATGCTTTTGAGAAGAAAGAGTCATACGTGACAGACTCCAGTAGTCTATGTACATTTTCTGATGAATGTGGAAAAACCGTCGATGGTGATAGGTATATGTTTTAACAGGATGGCGCACACGAACCGTTTAGTCCAAAACTGTTTATCGGATAACATGAACATGTTTTGGTCTACAGAGTTCTGTCCTCCTAATGGCCCCGATTTGAACCCCTCGACTACTGTTTGGAGCGTCAATGGAAGAGTTCCTACTCATAATAAGTCCACGCACGGCTGTCGAAGTAGCATTTGTCGAAATGGACAGCACTGTTTTAAAGAAAAGGTGGGAGAGCTTCAGGCCAAGAATGGAGGTCATTGCAGCTAAGGGAGATTATATCAAATAATTCCCCTCTAGACAGGTCACAAAACTGAATTCTCTTTTTCAATTAAATTTTTTGACAATATTTTTTATTAAGTTTAGCTTGTCCGGATTTATGCGGCGCACCCAGTATTTGTCATGTTATACATATCTATAATAAGGTAAGATTTCTTGGGGGAATTCGACCTGGTGGTAAAAAGCAACGAATACTCTATTTTGCCGAGTTTTGGACTGCTTTATTGCAGTCTTCGTCAGGGCTTTCTACAACAACAATCCGATAATTACATTAAGTTTACAAACAATGGAACAGCATGTTACTTACAAATTTGAGTTGTAGAAGGCCCTGACGAAGACTGCGATAAAGCAGTCCAAAGCTCGGCAAAATAAAGAGTATTCGTTGATTTTTACCACCAGATCGAATTCCCCAAGAAATCTTACCTTAATATTGACATTAGACGACCGCTACATATTCAACATATCTATAATTATATCTAATCACACAAGATCATATATGGATACATGATCGTAAGTGAATTTTGGCCATGTCTGCACAGTCATGATCGTATAATATGAACACAACATATTATAATAATATTATATGCACATATTTATTCACGAGTGATCATATATATGTTAACATACCATCATTACTGCGCAGACATGGCCAAAACTCATGTATGAGAATCTATATAATATAATATGATTTGTTGTCGGGAAGCTTAGAGTACGGCCTAAGAGTTTGAGTGAGATAGCATTTTACGACCAATGTTATATAAAAAGTGTGTTGCGTACGTACGTAAAATTCGAGGTATTGATATGTCAATAATAAAGGATGCAGAAAGCCAGAAGATATTGCAGCGGGTTTGTACCGAACGCTGCGAATTTAAATGCTTGTCATGTAGGTATAGCTTACAATTTTTGGGGTATTAACTTGTCATTCACTACAGTGATGCAGCTTTTAGATGAAAGGCTATCCAACATGCTGATATGTAAAAACGAAGTATTCCACAACACATATACGTTTTTTACAAGCTTTCAGTTGATGAAACTGGGTTAATTAGGGTTGCGCTTGGGATAAAGTTATATAGCGACTTTTTTACGATCGCTAAACTACTTTATTGATTTGAACACTTTCATGCTTGTTCTGAATACAGAATATATAAAGTAAATGAAACTTAAAAACTTATCTACCTTATGGACAAAATATTTACTGATTTCATAAACATATTTATACGCAAAAAGGTAATCTCAATACAACTAAGTTTACCTTTATCAGTATGTGCTCTGAGTATTATTTTTTCTGGATATCTTGTAATGAGCAATCAGAAGTGTCACTTTTACCTTGTCTATATACACGAGCGTAGATAATTCGTAAAACTGAGTTTGAATTCTGCTGGTATAAAATTAGTGGAACTTCTATAAAACTGTTTCCTTTCTCCTGAATAGAAGTTAATTAAAAGAAACTTGTTTTTATATTTCTTAGATATTTGATCACATATTGTACTGAAACATGAAGACTCTAATAACAGAAACATATCCAGCTGATTTATCGCCTTTCACTGTAGGATCGTAACATACACTGCCGATGTGAAATTACATTATCTTTTTCCAAGGTTTTGAAAAGTTGTACGCCTCAAATTAGCCCGCGAGACTTTTATTCGCCACACATTGCAACTCCAAAAATACCGTACGTTATCAGAGAATATTTGAGCTATTGATACGACTTACAATAATTTAACATTTTCTGTTCTACTAAAGTAAATTACATTTAGAAATTGAAGGCTTTTACAGATCTGTATATGAACATGCGGAAAATGTTAAAAGAAAAATAAAGACACATATTAAGGAATACATAATACTTGCTACGTAATTGCAACAAGTAATTAAATGTTCTATAGCTGAAGTATAAAATGTAAATGTATTTTAATAAACATTTAATAAAATATCCATAAAAATCGCTAGAAATTCTAATAACTGTAATAATATGGTATTAGGAAACTATGAATTATGTAATTATGTGATGCGTGGAAGGCAATCTTATAGATTTTGTTGATCGGAAAGTACTTATATACATAATATGCAGGTATAGTTTTATCAATCTGATTAAAAATTGATACGTTGTTTCTATAACGGTTCGCTTCTTTGGTGAATCGCTTATTATTGTATTCGTTTAATTTTTAAAATTTGTTTCTAAAGGGTGTTAGACATTTTTCTGCGTTTTTTTATTGAGCTTGCTTTTATTTTTGTCAATTAGTCAATATCAGTGATCTCAATCTCTCACCCTATTTACAATAGTAATAATAATAGTAATAGTAACATAAATCTCAGAGCTAAACTGGAATCTTAAATAGGCGCTCTTTATTAAATAAAACGCATTTTGAATTACGAAAAGTTTATAAATTTCTGAAAGGATGCAAGTAACAATTATTTAAAAGATACACAAAAAACGTAGAAAACATATACATATGTTCGATATTATTAGTTATGTAACAATTTGTCTGAAAAGATCATTCACTACTCTCTGGTTATGGCTTGCCTACAAAATTATTTACTAAGTACTAAACCTGATAGAAAACCGCTGCAAATTGAATCAATGCATTTACGTTTTTATTTCTTATACTATACGATTAGTAATCAGGTTTTGAGCATTTTTTTCTCTCTACACATTTTTTCGAAGAGTCCTCGTGATATTAGCAAAAATATATAAATTTTAAAATCGTTTTTTTTTCCAAATAACTCGAAAATTCTTAACTAACTTAACTTAAAATATTAAATATATTCGGAGATATTTAGGAAAAACCGTTTACTTCAAGTGACGCTTTTTGCTAATATCTTCTAAACAATTTGCTGCACCGAAAATTTATAATGGCGAATAATACTCGCAGTTATACTACTAATCCTATACTAAAACGAAAAAAAATAAAAATTTGCAAAAAGGGTAGTCCCCAATTTTGCCCTTTTCCTGAGACCCTGCTCACCCCAAAAACAATAGGTCGCTTTCAGTAGTTGAGATCTATAGGTACATTTGCCAAATTTAAAGTTCATATATTAGTCTTTCGAAAGTTATCGTGTCCACAAACAAAACCACACACAAAAAATTTTTTTTGCTCAAATTTTGTTTTTTACGTTTTCAATCATTTTAAAGCGAATGAGCAAATAAAAATTTTGGATGTGGAAGTAAAAAACCGCTGCAAATTGAATGAATACTTCCACATCCAATTGTCAAAATGACATTTGCGTTTTTATTTCTTATAATATACGATTAATAATCAGGTTTTGAGCATTTTTTCTCTCTAGACATTTTTCTAAGACAAACAGTCCTCGTGATAGTAAAAACATAAATTTTTAAAATCGTTTTATCCAAATAACTCATAAATTATTAACTTAACAAAAAAATTACAAGAGTGCTTTCTGATCAGAAATTTAATTTTCTATATAATACAAAAATTAAAACAAAATCGTACTAGCAGGTTCCAAAATACGTTTTTTGAAAATATTTAGAAAATGTCAAAATTTTGGATAAATTTTCAGACACTTTGTGGGAAATTTTATTTCCTATCTGATGGTATTTTCATTTTTTGAACATATTAAATATATTCGGAGATATTTAGGAAAAAACGTTTTTTTAAGTGATGCTTTTTTGCTAATATCTTCTAAACAGTTTGCTGCACCGAAAATTTATAAGAGCGAATAATACTCGCAGTTATACATATTACTAATCACATACTAAAACGAAAAAAAAATACAAATTTGCCAAAAGGGTAGTTACTCTCCAATTTCGCCCCCTTCCCGATACCCTACTTACTCCACAAGCAATAGGTCGCTTTGGGTAGTTGAGATTTATACGTTTGCCAAATTTCAAGTTCATAATTGTCTTTCGGAAGTTATCGTATATACAAACAATACCACAGACACACAGACAAGAAATTTTTTGCTTAAATTTTGTATTTTTTTGCGTTTTCGACCATTTTAAAGCAAGCAAATAAAAATTTTTTTCGCCATTCAATACTTATTATCCGTTGGATGTGGAAGTAATTATCTTTATATTTGCAAAGTAATAACTGTTCTTATCAGTCTTTAGTCTAAAAAATGAATAACATATAATATAGTATAATATACAGAATAACAGGAATCCTCCTATTAATGTAGTACGACAAATGGAATTATTTTTCAGACCTCGTCATCTTATCAACAATTTCTTATATGCTGTATATTGAAGAATAATTGCTATAATTGTTGGAAATACTATACAAATAGAAGCCACTACCGCTGAAAGGTTAAAATTTGTATAGGAAGGAACAAGGGTATACAGGAAGTATTTAAAAAAAATCAGTTCACGCGTCATTATTGACGTATTGAATATAAAATTACGTACAACCTACTTTCAACGTACGGGTTCAGTATTGTTGCACAACCAATAAGAATACATTTTTGGCGTCCGTCGCATCATGTCGTGGAATTGTACTGACCATTTTTACACCCTATATATGGCATATCGTTAATTTATACAAAAGTAGTAGAGAAAAATGCGACTTCCAAGAGATAATGTACAGTGGATCTGAAATAAATAACATGCTAATGTTAATGCCATGGGCGGATTCACTACTCTTGTGTACTAACGTTTGTATTACAGCATTAGTTTACACCTTTGATCAGGTTTCATCAAACACATATGGAAATGACGGAAGTTGCCGACATTTTTGATTACATTACATTGAAATAATTTGCTTCAATCAAATATAATTTCAACTCATTCACTACTTTAAAAACCCGTATTATTCAAACTAAACGGTGTTAATACATTCGAGATCCAACAAATAACATAATAATTACCCAATTTATTAAAATGAACATGATCACCGGGATCTTATTGCTACTCTGTAATGTAAAAATTTATATTCTAGAACAAAATTGTTTATACTTAAAAGTAAAGTAAAAGACACCTCAACACAAGACAGTAGGTAAAAATCACGTTTTTATAGGGGTGTCACTTAGTAAATGATCTTGAAGGCGACGATAACATAAAGAATAACTACAATTTGCTTAACATACAAATAAAGAAACAGGGGTCGTACTGCACTTTGGAGGTCATTTACGAACTACGGCGTGTTACGATAGGTAGGTTGTACATGAAAAGCCCTTTGATATATTGTCATATTCATTTTTGCTCAAAGCTAACTGCTTCCTCTACCACGTTTTTAAGATACACGTGTCCATGTCCAACTACCGGGTATATCAAAGATACAACCACCCGGGTGTTTCTTTTGTAATTAACGGTGTAGGAGCATCTCACGATCGGTACATTTTATTGTATACAATAGGTATGGCTTTTTTTGTTTTTTTAATAAATAATATTTCAAGCAATTAAATTACCAAAAATAAGCTGATCGTCATATTTGAAGTAACGATACACTATAGCAATGACCTATTTTGGATTGATTTGGTGGATAGCTTACCGATTGTTTAATGTTAAACAGACCCGGAAATATTTCTAGTGATGTATTATTTTCCGGACTCTAATGAAATAATGCTTAATTACTTTCTGAAAAGCAGTACGATTTGATATTACCGATAAGGCGAAGTCGAAGACTGGCTTAAGAAATATAAGGTTGAAGGTAGTGTGAATGAGGAAGTAATGTTTGTATACTTTTTTGAATTTCTAAGATGATTTACTTTTTAATCACAATTCCTGAACTGCTAGAATTTCACCTTTCAATCAAAAGTATCTAGTAATGCTACACTGTGGACCAAGTATTCGATGCACAAGTCAATATTGATCGCCAGTGAGAATGTCGACATACTTACCACGTTTTTTAACCTCCTAGCTTTTTTAAAAAGCAATGTGTAGATTATCGTTTGAGACAGACGAAGGTGCTGACCAGGGAAGAATTTGAAAAATTCATGAGAGAGGCACCTGTGAAGGAGTATTAACTCGTAAAAGTAATCGCATTGCTATAGGAATAGGATTACATAAGGGGGCGAAACATATGCGCCTATCAATCTACCAACGTTGATAAATAATCCAAGTGGTAGGCTAAAAAGTATTTTAACAGGTTTCCAATCCCAAAAATTCGAACCAAATTAACAATTAGGGACAAGAAGCCAAAAAAGATTTAATATGTTCTGTATAACTACAACTTATATTATCATCTTCTACTTATTCACAATTATCGTAAGCGCTAGCAAAAGTGATCGTACGTAGAGGTCAATCTAATATTCCTATGAAAGGAAATACCACCGCGACTGGTCATCAGCATTCTATATCCATCCATATGTGAATTTTCATTTAATGCACAACAAAAATATCTCTTGACATATTTGGTTTATGCTTTAATTTAGGTATAAACTGTCATTGGAGTATAATCGCACGTACTAAATGTTTGAATCGTGGCTTTCAATCAAAATTTTAGTAGGCTTTGGAGAAGGCCTTTACCTTATCCAATCTAACGGGTATTCAGAAAAAACCGGCCAAGTAAGCCGGTAGTTGTTTTTGTCGTCGTGAGCGTACGTTGTAGTGTTGGTGCAACAACAGAACTGCCACTACCGTTACTAGTGTCAATTGTCAAATGAGCTTCATTTGCAATTTACACTGACATTGGGGTTATGGATAGGTCATTCTGCGATCTGTAGGTCTTAATATAGCATCTTATTATCGTCACTTCAATAAAATCAAGGATTAACGTCAAATGTGTATCAAATTAAACGAAATAATTTACACGGCAGGCGCTAGGTTAGCGTTAGAAAGAGAAAACCGCGGCTTACTTGACTCTTTTTATGAGCACCCGTTACTTCTGGCATGCCCTGTCAACAAAATTAGTTTTAAAATTGTCATTAATGCTAATAAACCGTTAATAAATGATATTCTTTTAATACTTTATTAATTTATATTTTTATTATTAAGGGTTAGTTTATTATGGCGGTTTTTATAACAGAGAAAAATACAAACAATGCATCTTTTTTACATGTCATAGTTCGCAGAAATTTTCTTGCAGCACGGCGATAGGTACTCACCAAAATCTATCATGCTTTAATATATTTATTTCGTTCTGTAAGATTTACAATAAGTACAAATCAAGATATAATATAAAAAATAGACTGATAACATCAAGTTTTGATACATTTTTTAAAATATCTTAGGGAGTTTGTATCTCTGATCCTGGTCGATAGTTGATTAAATAATGGTACTATGTGCATTATATTTGGTCAATGTGCTGGATTCCTCAAATCGTTGTGTCCACGAGTCAAATGACTATAGCGGCCGCTGCCAGTAATATATTTGTTTTTATTTTTGTATATGTATACTATAAGGTGAAAATAGTACAGACCGGTGACTGTAAGTATTTAGAACTCTTTTTAAAAAACAGCAAAACTTAGGTTATAGACCCATCCAGGCTCGTGTTATACGTTTCTGAGCTTTAGGACACTTTGTGCAAAAGTGAACCCTTCCCCCTCAGAAAACCATAAGAAAATCTCGCTTCTACCTGACAGAAATAAAATAATCGTAGGACGTTCCTATCGAACACCCTCATCTGATAAGAGATAGTGTTGAACTTCCCCATGAGTGCAGCAGAGCAGAGCAGTGGGGACTCCATGAATCATCAAGCATTACATTCCTAGGTGGACGTTTTTTTAATGGGCAAGTTATTTTGTATGGAAATGGAGGAATCCACGTTTATAAGCATAGATATATAGATAAATGTAGACAAACTAATCCTGAATTTTGCTCAGTAGCCCATCACGGGAATTGGGTGTTTTCACATTTTTTGGAAGTCATGCCATGTCTATATTTGGAGCACCCTTGTTACGTCCTAAAAATTTCAAAATTTTTCTAGCACCAGTTTTCGAAAAAAACCGTTCTGAAGTTCAAATATAAAAATTGACCACACAAACGCAGTGTCCCGGGATGGAGACGGTGTGACGTAGTACCCGATGTAAACAAAGAATATAGGTTATGTTACCTACGTGCCTTTGCTTGTGCCGAGTGAAAGGAGTTGTTTTCTTGCTTTTAACGGACTCCTCCTAACAACTGGGAGAATCTTTAAGCATGTACAAACCAGAAGCTAACACCAGACTGTGCTTTGTGCCAAAGTGTTCAAATCTCAAATACATACGTCAATAGTCTCAACAAAAGACAGCTTCAGATTCAGATTCGAGAAACGAATTTTTACAGCGGAGCAAACAAATCATCAACCATAAACGGTAAACACGCAGAACTACTAATTACGTGCTAATACTACAACGCAAATTCTGTTACATCATATCTCCTATGACAAAAATTCAAGTTTCTGCCATCCAACCTTCCCCTAAATTTAATTAATCCCTTAGGATTTAAAACTTTCTCTTGAGGAGAAATTAAGAGCCGGTCCCTATGAAAATACTCCATGAACGATTCGCAGACTAGAGGAATAGTTGATACAGGTTAAAAATTTGCATGTTGGTCTCTAATATAAGAATAAATAACATATCAATCAGACACGAAAAAATCAGAGTCGACCACCCCGAAATCATCCCCGCAAACATTCAAAAATTCACAGAGACTAGCGGAATGGTTGATACAGGTTAAAAATTTGCATGTGTGTCACTAATATAAGTAACATATCAATGAGAAACGAAAAAGTTCAGAGTCGATCACCCCGAAATCACCCCCGCAAACATTCAAAAATTCACAGAGACTAGCGGAATAGTTGATACAGGTTAAAAATTTGCATGTGGGTCTCCAATATAAGAATAAATAACATATCAATCAGACACGAAAAAATTCTCTGAGTCGGCCACCCCAAAATCATCCCCGCAAACATTAAAAAATTCACAGAGACTAGCGGAATGGTTGATACAGGTTAAAAATTTGCATGTGTGTCACTGATATAAGTATAAATAACATAAATCAGACACGAAAAAGTTCAGAGTCGATCACCCCGAAAMCACCCCCGCAAACATTCAAAAATTCACAGAGACTAGCGGAATAGTTGATACAGGTTAAAAATTTGCACGTGGGTCTCTAGGTCTCTAATATAAGAATAAATAACATATCAATCAGATACGAAAAAATTCAGAGTCGACCACTTCGAAATCACCCCCGCAAACATTCAAAAATTCACAGAGACTAGCGGAATAGTTGATACAGGTTAAAAATTTGCATGTGGGTCTCTAATATATGCATAAATAGCATATCAATCAGACACGAAAATTTTAGAGTCGACCACCCCGAAATCACCTCTTTAAGTATTAAAAAATTCGCAGAGACTAGAGAAATATTGATACAGATTACAAATTTGCACGTGGGCGTATAATAGAAGTATAAATAATATATCAATCAGACACGAAAAAAATCAGAGTCGGTCAAGGATTCAGAAATTCGCAGAGCGTACATATCTAAGAATGAATCACTATGAAAATCAATTTCTGCTGGAACTTCTGAATTTGCTTTTTCGTACATGGTCAGTAGACGCAAGGATTGTCAGCTTCCATTTAAAAATGTATCTACATCCACCGCAGCGATATCTTTACTTCTATGTGTGTTTGGGGTAATAATTTTAACTTTACGGCACCCTCTCATCTGGGCAAATATGAGCATTTTTGGCTGTGGTGGTGGTGACACACATGCAAATTTTTAACCTGTATCAACTATTCCGCTAGTCTCTGTGAATTTTTGAATGTTTGCGGGGATGATTTCGGGGTGGTCGACTCTGAATTTTTTCGTTTCTGATTGATATGTTTTTTATGCTTATATTAGTGACCCACATGCAAATTTTTAACCTGTATCAACTATTCCGCCAGCCTCTGTGAATTTTTGAATGTTTGCGGGGGTGATTTCGGGGTGGTCGACTCTGAATTATTTCGTGTCTGATTGATATGTTATTTATACTTATATTAGAGATCCACATGTAAATTTTTAACCCGTATCAACTGTTCCGCTAGTCTCTGTGAATTTTTGAATGTTGCGGGGGTGATTTCGGGGAGGTCGACTCTGAATTTTTTCATTTCTGATTGATATGTTATTTATMCTTATATTAGWGACCCCCATGCAAATTTTTAACCTGTATCAACTATTCTGCTAATCTCTGTGAATTTTTGAATATTTGCGGGGGTGATTACGGGGTGGTCGACTCTGAACTTTTTCGTGTCGGATTGATGTTATTTATGCTTATATTAGAGACCCACTTGCAAATTTTTAACACAATTTGCGTTGTGATATTAGCACGTAATTAGTAATTCTGCGTGTTTACCGTTTATGGTTGATGATTTGTTTGGTCCGCTGTAAAAATTCGTTTCTCGAATCTGAATCTGAAGCTGTCTTCAGTCACATCGTAAGTGTACCCGGCTACCCGGAGACTACGAACGCAAACGGGGATGATTTAATGGTTTAAAGCAGCCAGAAGGGGTATGACCAAGACAAAATCTACATTTTACTGTTGTGAGACTTAGAGTAACTGCATAATTTTTTGCACGAACTTAAGTGTTCCGGGCATATCTTGGACTGCAGTAGACATATTATGGGCCCCTCTCGCTTCACCTGAAAATAACCTATAGCTGCATCTCCGTGCTGCTCACGACTTGCACTAGAAAAAAGATACATTTCGTTCAAAATATCAATGATCCATAATGTATTAAATTGCAGATTAAGCTGCTTTATTAATTACTTATACTGCTGCTTTAGCTCCTTTGATTTCCGCACCATTAAAACATGGGTCATTCTTGATAAATTCGGTGACTATAAATATATCTACAGCCGGCAAATTGTTCGAAGACGCTTTAACAAAGCATTCCGACGACATATTGTTGAATTTATAAAAACAAAAACAAACGGAAACACTCTCAAACGTAACCAATAACGCAAACGAAATACGGAAAGTAGCAGACGCTACTTGTTTACATCGGGTGATACGTCACAGCCAGTCCTAGTCAATCTGAGCGTGTCTTAAAACTGCGTTGTTGCCACGTTACGCACTGAGAAGTTGTAAACAATTTATTTTGGTAAAAAAAATTTTTGCAGCGTTATGGATACAGATACACAGTTAATTAAGTACTCTTTTTTAATGTATAAAAGTCTATATTTTATAACTAGTGAACACACCCAATTAGTTGACTATGTTTAACTTAATAATATGGGTGTATCGTTTGCATACATAACGACGATATTATGACGATGTTACAACACACAACATGAAAATAAGAAAAAGAAAAAATAAGTGATGTGGAAACCTCAAGTTTCTGGTATAATAGTTACCGACATATCTTGCAAGTTTAACGAAAATGGGACACTATACATAGAAAATTATTTGTTTAACTGAGAACCTATTATATACTACTGACTCATTTTGTAGTTTTAAGTTCTAAATGCAACAAGATATATAATTTTCGATAAATTAAAAAATACACTAACGTACAGTATACAATGCATGTCTATATGCTGTGCTGTCTACACCGCAACCAACTGCAGATAGATCTATTTCGCTATCATTAAAGCTCATCAGTGCAGTTTAGGTCTAGTGCAGACAGCACGGCATAGAACTGTGTAAGAATTTAGATGACAATGCCATCTGTCAGCATTACACTGACCTGATGACAAAGCCACCTAGCTGCCTTAACGGATACTACTTCCTAAAGGAAGTGACCTGTAGCCTGACGAATTGGCATGCAACTGCATAATTCAATTTGAAAGCAGGCCCCCACGGCACTTTTTTCTAGCGGGCAAGAACCGACATACATTAAAATGCATGTTTATGCTGTGTTGTCTGCACCGCAACCAACTGCAGATAGATCTATTCGCTATCATTATAGCTCATCGGTGCAGTTTATGCAGTTTAGGTCTAATGCAGGCATAGAACTGGTTTTGCCTATATTCCAAAGGCTTGGTATGATGTAAGTAAGAATTTATTTGGCAGCTAGTGGCTTTGTCATGTCAGTGCAATGCTGACAGATGGCATTGCCATCTAAATTCTTACTAACATAAAAATAATGGTACAACTTATTGAATACGTCCTGTATAAATGTACCAAACATTTTTTTTATATATAGACCTTATTCCACAATAACAATTACCAGTTGCCGCCTGAGCTGCTGCCGTTACACCCTGAAATTAAAAATTAGTTCAAATCCATATACCTAAATAATACGCAGTTTTTGAATCCTTTTAAAATGCTACAAACCCTTTAAAGTGCTGCAAACCCTTTTAATTAATTAATTAATCCAGGCTGTTTTAAAATGCATCAAGCTTATTTACAGTGCTTTAAGCATTTGTGATGTGCTTCAAACCCATTTACTATGAGTCAAGTCCTTTCAGAAAGTAATTATTAATAATTGCAAGCTCTATAAAAATTAAAGCAGTTTGTGCTTAGCAAGACAAAGCCCTTTTGACAAGGACTTTACACCGTCTGGTTAAGGGCATTGACCAGCAATAAGTCTAGTTATCCTTATACGAAAAACAAAATAAGTAGGTAGTAAACGAGTACAACGCAACCTCCGAGTTCTTCTACATGGAAGAAAAGAAAGCTGAAATCCGATCAGACGATAACGAATGCGATATAAATAATGAGCCGTAGATCTGTCACGCAAATAAGCTGGTGGCAAGATAATTTTATTTAGGCGGGTTCACTTTTACGTAGGCGGTAGACAAAAACAAAATAAAAACCATGTTGCACGTTGTTAAAAACGATTAAAAGAAAGGTTCCGGAAACGAATCTTGCACGTGCGACGCTTTTCCTGCAATTTTCTCCATCGCATGGCTATGATTCTCAACTACATCTTTAATGTATGTATATCAAATGACGTACCTAATAAATATTCCAGCTTCCGGTGCCTACGGCTAGATCTTCCACTGCTTCTTACGTTCTTAAGTCCAGATTCGCTATAATTGATTTATGTGGATGTAGATTTCTGTCTGATAATCAAATCTACCTCGTTCAAAATAAAACTGGATTATTAAATACCTATACAATATTGTGCTTATAGCACATTTTTATACGTGCTTCATACAGGGTTTCTATAAATGATTCATGTAACGCAGGCAGCGTTAGTTTATGAATTCTTGGTGCCTCTTTGTAACTGCTTCTAAGCTACAATAAGCACAATATACTGTCAACTGTCATATAGTGTAATGAAGGTTGTGGATAAAATAGCCAAGAAATTGATGGTTTTATAAAGATTTTCCAACAATTTGCAGTTATATCTTCGTTTCAAATGTAAGTAATAACAGCAATTTGCTTATATGAATCTACACAACATTAATTACCTATACACAACTAAATACGTCGATCATAAACCCATTTTGTTGTGATCATAGACATGGCTTTATAAATTCAATTATTTTCAGCAAATTTGAAAGCCTACTCAGTCAATCCAGTCCTTTTCTCTATTTTAATATTTGTAGGTACTTCTTTCGTAACTAGCATTGCACCACCACATTTGACCTTTGACCATTTGAGCCGTTTACTATTTCTAGGTTAGGAAACTTACCCGTAAAATACCCGGTAGTGCAGCTACCGCCCTGAGCCTTCTACAACCTTATAATGTTAATTATCCTACAAAACACTACAGCTACTACAGCATATGTTGAAAATACATCCTACCACATGCTTTTTTATCTTCAAATATATCAAATAATTCGGCAATCGACAGATGACAAGTATCTGCCATAGCAATAGTTGTCTTCACTTTCCTAAGAGGCGGCAAATGGATTTAATTTATAATTTCCATAAGCGTCTGGATGCATGAATCATTTATAGAAACCATGTAGCATTAGAAGATTAGGTAATAACGATTTTGTCTTTGATTGATTTGATGTATTAGTCGCTGTAGACTAATACATAACTCACTAAGCACACAAATCTTTGCATCGCTGGTTTCAGAAGATTATTATACCTGGAGTCATACACTCCTTAAACATAATATTTTTTTGTAAAAAAGCATCCAAATTAAACTACAAAATTTTCCTAGATAGATGAAGTATCGGAGTGTGCCAATAATTTTATAATGCATTAATTAAACCCACTATTAGCATATGATGAACTCAGACAACTTCTAATAAAAATTTCAAATGTCTTAAATCATTGCCCATCAGATAGCGTTTTACAAAAAAATGTTCTTATGCAAATAGTTTTTATCTTTTAGATGGAAAATTTTTCTGGTGCTTCAGAAAAAATTAACTTGTAGTAGAGAAGGCATTAATTTAAACGCTCTGAACTTATTCGTGTCATACTGTGAAATTGTATTAGTCATTTATAAACCAGCTTCTTTGCTATGTTCGTTTTCAATTATTTTCAACATAGTCGATAACCATTTTTTTCGAACACAGCTAAGACTGAGTGTATTTGTTGCACTAAATAAACGTAGTGTATTTTGATTATTACTTTCATAAATAATACAAATTTGAAAATAATAGTACTAGGAAAATGATATTTTTGCATTGTGAAATGCGGGCGCAAACGTATAATATTGAAGTGACACGTCTTATACTGCACATTGGGAGTCATTTTGTGAAAATCGGCAATAAGTCATCTAGCGATTGCTTTACGAACTACGACGTAGGTTAGTATGATGTGTAAGTACAAAAACCTACATTGCCGATTGTTCGGTCGTTTGGTCAAAATCGGTAATGCGTCCAGTAGTTGTGGCATTCAAACTGCGAAGAGGTTGGTACAGTACAACCTACATTTTATCGATTGCAATAAAATTATTTTGAATGATTAATCTTTGTCATATTCATTTTAGCTCGACATTGACTACCTCCTCTATGACGCATTTAAAATAATTATATACACTCAAAGACTTAATTGGAGAAACGCCTAGCTTTGGCACACGAATTGGGCAACGGTAGATGGCGGTAACCAATTCGTTACAGAGCCGATAAACCGGCATTACGCCTTCCTCCGCTAGGAGCGGTAGAATAGTTTCCCTAAACACAGAAAAACGAACAATCAGGGCAACGGTCTACCAGATGATTTATTAGGGTAATATTTGCATATTTAAATGGGCATTATGGACCCGTCCGCAACCACAGGTAAAGTTTTAACAAGGCAGTTTCTTTAAACCACCGGTACCGTGTTATGTGAACGCAAAACTCATTGCAAACTGAGGAAAGTGATGGCTAATATTTGTCTTGAAAATCAAAACCCACACATTTCACTATTTAAACAACGTAAGAACAAAATATCATTTTTTAATCTTTTTGCTAGTTATTTCTGTTATTATGTTGGTGGAACTTTAACAAGTTTTTAATAAAATTCTTTACCTTATTTAGCGTTACATTTATATTTTTGGTTGGCATAATTTTGTCGTAAGCTTGTTTTGCGGTCACTTTAGTGAATGTTTTGTTACTTACTAGTTACTGAAAACCATTTATTTCTTAAATATAAAGATCCGTTTTTCCAGAATTTCCATATATTTAACACCATGTTCTAACACTCGATCATCTAGCCTACGCAAACTTAAACCAAAATGATCATGTGTCAGAAAAATAGTTTTCTCAATAAGTTGTTGGGTATTATAATAATTATTGATTCAGTCTTCAAACTTTAAGTTTGGTGTGTCACAAATGAGCGTTTCGTATTTGCATCCTACAGGGTAGGTATACAAGTAGGTTAAGCAATTGCATTTATAAGATTTTGAATGTTTATCGTTTAACGTTTAGTGGTGGTCATTCTTAACATAAAACGTCGCTTCAGTACAGAGCGCTTTTTTTTTAAGCGACAACGAAGAAAAAAATATTTTTTAAATGAAGATGCATCAAACTAATGTATTACAAAATGATTAGTTTATTTACAATTTCATTACATCATTGTTTTGTAGTTTAACATTTTGTTACCTATCTTTTTGTTTTCATGTTGCAGTTGGTTCTATAGTTGTACAGTAATATTGTTTTTCATGTATATTTATCATTTTCTCCCTCGCTCTTCCATTGTGTACCATTAGTAGCATATCTATTTTCTGATATGCCATACTTATGCCGAGACTATCTAGTCAATTGCTTGAAGGGGTATACCCCTTGATATTTTCCATCAAAAGTTTTTACTTTTGTATATGTATTATTACTTTTGTTTTTATTATTATCAACTGTAAATTTTAGGAGCACAAGTGAAACGATCTTTTGTCAAGCTGCATATTAATAAACGTGTTTTTCTTTTTCCATTTAACACATCTTTATTTTTATTAACAAAAACAGCCGATGCAAAAAAACACATGAAATTGATTAGAATTAGTACAGATTTAGAGAATTAAAGAGCGTTAACTTCATGTCGACGCAACGTTTTGGCTTTTACAGACGTTTTACTTGATTTTTTTAAATATTGTGAGAATCTTGTAAAATTGTTTTGCTGGCAATTTAGTGAAAAACATTGGCTTCTCTAAGAAAAAGTATACAAACTACATATTTAACTAGTAACAAACAAAACATTCATGCTAAAGTGACCGCAAAACAAGCTTACGCAAAAATTATGCCAATCAAAAATTAAATCTAACACTAAAGAAGATGAAGAATTTCATTATTAGAAACCTGTCGTTAAAGGTTCACCAACATAATAATAGAAATAGCTGTAACAAAAATATTACAAAAAATTATATTTTGTTCGTGCATTGTTTAAATATTCAAATGTATGGGTTTTGATTTTCAAGAAAAATATTAACTATCACTTTGCTCAGTTTGCAATGAGTTTTGCGTTAACATAACACGGCACCGGCGCCGGCGGTTCAAAGCAACCTCCTATGTTAAAACTTTACCTGTGGTTGTGGACGGTTCCATAATGCCCATTTAAGTATGCAAATATTACTCTAATAAATCATCTGGTAGGATGTTTGACTGACTGATTGCTCGTTCTTCTATATTTAAGAAAACTACTCTACCGCTTCCTAGCGAAGGAAGGCGCAATACCGTTTATCGGCTCTGTAACGAATTGGTTACCGCCATCTATCGTTACCCAATTCGTGTGCCAAAACTCGGCGTTTCTTCAATTAAGTCTTTGAGTGTACACGTCAAACGTATAGGTGTATTGAAGATACAGCCACCGCGGATTTAATTATAAATATGAATTTGACTTGAATAGCGGTGAAGAAACGAACAAAAGCGAACAAGGTGTTCTAAAGTGTTTTAAGTGCTAATGATTGCAGTATGGTGTTCTGAAAGGTGGTTTACTGAATTAATAGTATCGAAATAGTTGTGTTTGGATTTAGTGTATTTCGGTACTGGTATTAGATGAAGAACATAGAAATCCTCATTTTTCGAACCCGTGCATGTACTCGATACGGGGTACTTACTAAAAGAAATTATATAATAATACGAAATGATAAATAAGATTATATGAACAGGATAGAACGCCGATGGTATGAAAGAAATATTTTTAATTTGACGGGCTGAGCTTTTTGACACCAATTTCGTCAGTTTTATTATTCCTACTGGGATGTATTTGATAGATTTTTACTTGTACATAACTTTATTAATTATGAAACATAATTAAACCTACAACCCTGTAAGATCAACCAACATTTTAACTATCTGCTATCTAAACTGACTTTGTATATTTCTTCATCGCCAACTCTTATAACGGCGTACTTGACTTAACTGATAAAGAGAAAACTCAGAAAGAAAACTACTTGTACCCAAATAAAATTTATACCAGGCAGGCACAGGTAGCACAAAAAACACTGAACGCGGAAGAGTTTTCAAATATAGAAGATATAACGAACAAAATATCCTCGTACATGCTGAAAATAGTACACTTATTTGCCATTTCGAAATGAAATTGTATTTATTTAGATCATTCTCGATACCGCCATTGCTAGCAGAAGCGTGAGAGTCAAAGTACACAGAGGCTTTATAAAGTACCCATGAAGCAAAACATTGAAATTTGCGGATACCTTCGTAGAAGAGTGAATGAGAACACATTCGGATTGACAAGGATAGCAGATATAGACTGCATCGGAAGAACGTCTCTGGTACAGAGACGGTTTACCCCTAACTGCCATTACATTCAACACATAATGAGGTGTTCCATGGCCACCTCTAACACGGGCGCGGCCACAGTAAATGGCAACATCGCATTTGTTTTTCTCTTTCGCAACCATTCCATCATTTCTACCTTGCACACATGCAAACATATTAGAGCACTTTTCGACTTCCACATTATAAGACGCACTATCWATCACCGGCACACTTCTTATTGTTGTTAATTTGGTAACAATTTGTGCTCCAGCCATTTTTTATAGTTTTGGAAGTTCATTTCGCTGTGGTAATCACCACTTTTACTTTGCGACTTGAACCTCTTACCAGAGACTCCCTGCGTTTAAAATAATTAGCCTTTGGGCCTTAGAAACAGGTTGGCGCTGCAGGATTTCAAATATGTCTCGTCCCTTTGTATTATTGATCTATTTGCCTGACGATATTCCTTTATCCTACGCAGATAATTAAGACGTATCTGTTGAATATGTGGTTTTGCGATTAGTTTGTATCTTCGCCCATCGAAAAACCATTTTCTTCACCACTCGTCCAATACTATATAGCTTCAGAACCCGTATAATTATCTTCGGTCGATTCTCTTCACTCTAATACATTAGAAATGAGCATATTTTAGAGAAACAATACATGACTGCAACCAAACCATACCTTTTTTCCAGTTGTGCGAGAAAGAACCGCGGTATCAATATCATCTAGGCCCGCTTTGGTTGCAGTCTTTCTTCAATTTTTGTCTGGCGTCAAAAAACTTCTTTGTTCACCATCTTAAATTGCTTTCATTTCCTTAGTGACATTCTGCAAACTCCTCACACTGACACCAGTCGAGAGGGCAGCATGCTCCTGAACTTTTTTGAGGTCCTTTAAGGGTTAATTCGACTCTGCTTCCCGCCGCATAAAGTGTATCACATTTGCGATTACTTCTCGGGTTTGGCAGCTCAACTTTTTATTTTTCAGTTTGGAACTAAATTTCATGGTAAAATGGAAACGCAAACCAGAAGTAAATACTAAACGCACACTTTCAATGGAACGTTTATATTTTTCTAAATCCCTTTAACAGTTACTTCAAATTTAGGTGAGGTTTCTACCCCTATCTTATGAGAAAAATCCCGTACTTTTAATCTACACATTACGGTGTGATGTGTGAATTTCTGAAAGCCATTAGATACAACTATCTCTCTGTATGTGCTTGCTTAAGCTTAGGGCAGCTACCCCAATAAAGTAAAGGAAAACTACCTGAATACAACCCTTGCATTCTAGGTATGTCTTTGCTCCAAAGTCTAGGCTCAAAATGAGCCCCGATAAGCGGACAGTATTAGCATGTACTTTATAGTGCTTGAGATGGTCAAGTATCCATCACGCAAACTTAAGTACGGATCATTTATTTGTAGTCAAAATGATGAGAGAAAGGAAGATATTGCCCGTATAAAGGGCACTTAATACAGGACAACAAAAATCAATGTAATGGAGGTGGGTTCACCCGATATGACACCCCAGTTTTTGTATGAAGCCATTTAATATTCCAGGTTTATATAATAACGACACTGAAAATGGATAGAAACCTATATCCTGATATCGAATAATCTCATCAAAGAAAAAATCCATTAAATTGGGAATATCTGTACTGAGGAAAAAATGAACATCAGTTTTGGTCAAGAAAGTATGGGTGTATGAGATTGGTACTGACGTTGACATTACACACGGATCACTGATTGCGCCATCTGACATTGTACAGGGCTTCTATAAATGAATTATGCATCCAGGCCCAGGCGTTTATGGAAATTATCGATTAATCAATTTACTGTCTCTCAGGAAAATGAATACAACTGTTGCTTTGACAGACACCTATCATCTGTCGATATGCTGTAGTGTTATGTAGGCTAATTAACTTTAATGTTGAAGAAAGCTTAAATTTCGAAGCTATGGGGTGACACGGTTTCGAATACCTTTTAGGTTATGTATCACAATTGTGACGTTATGACTACATTAAGTAAGTTAAATTGTACTGTGATGGACTAAGCAATATTTTTAGCCTGCCGCAATGATAAATTCAGTTAGGATCTATACTAAGTGGCAGTGAAATTAGCTTCACTACCTGGTATTCTGCAGGTTTTCTAACGTAGAATTATAAACAGCTAAATTATGTTGTGCAATGCTAGTTACAAAGGGAATATAGACATTAATTAGGGAAAAACGAGAATGATATGCGTAGGCTTTTAAATTTGCGGAAAATAGTGAAATGTACAGGGTTTCTATAAATGATTCATGCATGCTAAGCTATAATATGCAAGGCGATCACTAAACATCAATGAGCACGATATTACTGAAGGTTGCAGATCAAGTTATAGTCACAAAACTGATGGCTTTATAACGATCTTCCAACAGTTTACGGTTTTATTCTTTCAAAGGCAAGAAATAACAATAATTATTGATATAGTAGGTAACCTCTACAGTCTACACCCTTGCACTGTGGAAGCTTTGTGTAATGCCGCTAACATTACTACCACTTAGTTTGTGAATATTACCATTACGGCAGGCTAAAAACATCTTTCAGTCCATCATAGTACAATGATTTAACAGGCTTATTGGAGCCACAACCTCACAAATACGATACATAACCTAAATAATGTTATACGAAACCGTGTCAGCTCCGAAATGTGAGCTTTCTGCAACCTTAAAGTGATTATCCCACAAAACACTACAGAATATGTTGAAAATACACACTACCACTGGTTTTCTGATATTAAAATATATCAAATAATTCAATAATCGACAGATAACACGTATACGTGAAAACAATTATTGTGTTCACCTTCCTGAGAGGCGGCAAACTGAATTAATCGATAATTTCCATAGGCGCCCTGGACGCATGAATCATTTATAGAAACACTGTATAAAACCATGTCTAAAAGTGGGTAACCGCAACCAAAGGTAGTTATGACGGACACAATTGTGTAATAATAGTAGTAATGTTGTGTAGTTTCATACAAGCAAGGTATTGTTATTACTTACCTTTGAAAGGGAAATAGAACCGTTTTAAAATCTTTATAAAACCATCAATTTCGTGGCTATAACTTGATCCGCAACCTTTAGTATACTATATCTTGTTTATTGTAGCTTGACAGTAGTTACAAAAAGGCGGCACAAACAATTGCGAAACTAACGCCGCCCTCGTTGCATGAATACATTTACTGTATAATTCAAAAAGGTACACCATACATCTTGCATATAGCCACGATAACAGGGTGATTAGTTATTTAACGTCATTTATAGAATTGAAATTTTAGTCGAACTTTTCTACTCTTGCAGATTTCTTATTTATAATTATACCAACCCTGCCGCGTTAGTTTGCTTTTTAAAATTTATTCCAATTAGACTTTTTCTAGCTAGTTAGTTGATTTTAGCAGTTTTCGAAAAAGTTATTATACCTATAAAGAAAATTTTATACCATCATATATAATAGGAAAAATGGTAATTATTTAAGGTGCGCATAAAAAACATCCAAAAAATTACACAGAGAAGTGGGAAAGTAAATCTACGAAGTGTGATCAGTCAATTTTCCGATTGCAGTAAGCACTTGTTGAATGCCCCGAATTAACGAAGGTTCCATATCAACAAACAGAAAATCAACATCTGTAAATTCCAGCGAAACTGAAAGATTTCAGATGCTGGAATCTATTGATACCAATCGCGTTTTTTCTATCTTTTGAAATTCTTCGCAATTAACAAGTGCTTAGTGCAGTCTAAAGTAATGCTAAAGTTAGCAAAAGCGGACTACGTAAAATTACAACACTAGCAGATTGAACATTTAGATGTGTAAAATGGTTTTTTTTGCTTGTTAATACTGTGGAGATCCAAATAACTTGATGATCCAATTTGTTTTATTTGTGAACTTATTTATGCACGTGACTATTTTTTTCCAACAATTGTGCCGATTTTGATTGTTTCTTATTTGCCAAATGACGTAATGGTTGATTCCTTAGGTTACGAAGGCTCTAATTAAAAAAATTGATACTTCATAACTTTGTTTTAGGATTATAGTAGAGGACTGTTTCAATTTTTGTCATTTCCAAATAAATCTCTTTTAAATCTTAAGTAACCTGTTTCAAATTCTTTTTTACTTTTGCATATAACCCTTATTTTGAATTGTATGTGTTAATTTATGGACACAAAAAAAAGCATTTGTATAAAAAAAGAGATCCTTATACAAAACAAATGTGTTATTAGGTACCTTCCAACACGTAATACTCCCGATTCTTATTTTAAATGACGCAGGTAGGTCGCTGTCAAATAGGTACTACGATTTACGTACTAAGTTAATTACGAAAACGCAAACAAATCTCGTGATGTATGAGCAGACACAGCCAATTTTCCTAGATTTCAGAAATGACCGGCACCCACTATAACCAAACGGATGCACTTAGAGACGAAATTCAATTTCAGAGGTGTATTTACTCTCCCTTGTTAAAGTTTGTAAGTGGTAAATTGTCATGAATTTCAGCCCTGCTCCGAAACGGTGTCGCCATAATGAACTCTCCGGAACACTTAATTTTATTACTCCATAAGCAGATGCGTGTAACTGCATGCCGTAGTAAATTCAGTCGGGAGCAGCTACAGACAATACAAATAATACCTCTAGAGACATTTACCACCAAAATATATTTGTATTATACAGATACGAATTGCCTTATTGGTACTTGTATCAAACTAAAAGTGCAATTAATAATATCGTAACTAAAATAGTGCAAGAGTTAGAAAAATGCGGATTTCTGACTTAATTTTCTTTATTTACACACTTGTATCGAAATACACTACATAAAAATACAACTAGTTTAAAACACTACTACTACTACTAATTCATTCAAAATAGCGATTTACTATTCAAAACATTTCGCTCCACACACTTTGAAACTCCTAATTTGCTTACTTCACTTGCCTTTCCAATCAGACTTCCTCGCACTCTTTTCATCGGGCTGTATATACTCCCTGTCAAAAGTTCCTGATGTTTTCAGAGATATGTCGTCGTTGTTGAATCTTTGAGAACATTCTATAGATCAAATATGATCGAAGACATAAAATGACCTTAGGCAACTACTCGATCATCGTGTCGATCTGGTTGCCTAATCCGCAGGCGTTCCATGTTCACATCGTGACAATAGTAAATCATGCTGGAATAATCCATTTATACATTTGCAATTTACACGGGTGTTTAATGGGTAATAAAGCAAAACAGTAAAAAAAATAAAAGAATTTCACACATTTAATGTACAGCCTCCTTCGCTGATGGTGAAACGGCGCCGGCATTAGACGGCCGCGTGGCGAACTGCGCCTCATTATCCGTGAGGACTGCATCATTATTTGTAAAAACGACTGAACTTAATACGTATTAATTAATTTTCTATCCAATGTGCTATAAATGTCAATTCGTTGAATTAATCTAAGTCATTTGTATTAAATAAGTTTTCGGCTAACTGCTGAAAATGCTTTGGTTACGACGTGAATCGAAAAAATAAAAATTCAGATAAAACTCTACCAGCATGTTACATAACTATACTTTTTCTGCGTTCTGCTCCAGATTGGCATATATTATGTATGCAGAACATTAAATACGGGTATTTAATACTAAATGTCCCAGTGCAGGACAGCTTCAAAATGCAAACTTCATGAATTGCAAAGTACATCAATAATTCTTGTTACATAAGCTGTAATAAGCATTATTGATGTACTTTGCAATTAATGCATTCATCGGCAGATGTCCGTATCATTGTTTCTTTAAGGAAAGCACTGGTATTTTGACACTTGGAGATTTACATGATGGGTACTCGTATTTGGCCAATATCACGAGTGTGCCAGAAACTACTACTACGATGTGCTAAATTATTTACTTCACTTGTTGTTCAACAGTTTTTTGGGAAATGCTTTGCAATCACAGAATTAGTTTAGGATCACAACTATTCCCTTTTTCAACCACTCACCACTTACATTCAGCATTTTTGTTTAATATCTGCCGAATTGAATTTGCATTTCCAAAATTTTGTAGAGATTAGGTTCAAGCGCTTAATTATACAACATAAATTAGCATTACAGATTATATGGGATCAATATAGATGTACCGAAGTTTAAGCCTAGCTGTTTTATTACAATTTTCTTATCTTTATTCTAGCGCACGTGTATGTCACTGAATTCCTCCTAAACGGCTTGACCGATTTCAATGAATTTTTTTGTATGCGTTTGGGTGGCGCCGTGTATGGTTTCGATTCACAAATCAGCCCGGCAGATGGCGCTGTAGTCCATATCTAGGTTATTTCCTCCTAAACCGCTGGAGCGATTTGAATGATTTTCTTTGTATCCGTTTGGGTGCCGCCTTTGATTGTTTTAGATTCACAAATCAGCCTGGCAGATAGCCCTACATTCGGTATCTAGGTTATTTATCTATACTGCAACTAAACGGCTGAACTGATTTGAATGAAAAAATAAATAGAAGCTCTAATTTTTTATATATATTTTTATGTATGTAAAGTACGGATACATAATCGTTCAAAATTAACAAATACAAATGCTCTATAAATTAAACAGCATATTCAGTGCTGTCGTTTTAAAACATTTTACTTAATTCAGTACTAATGCACATTATTCAGTACGTCCCTACTACTTTTTCAATTTTCCCCTATTTTCAGCACGTAGTCGTCTCTACCCACATTTTGCTATACAATAATATTAATTGGGTATTTGCCATGTATTTATATTTTATTAAATTGCATATTAATAGGTAGCATCTAATCCACAAAACAGCTGTGACAGCATATAAATTCGAAAAAATGGATCGTAAGGTGAATTTTTAATATTAAAAATGTGAATATTTAAAGGGACCGCCAAAACGCCAACATATGGCCGTGATGTCAGGTGTCGTGTAAATGGCCGCTCGTTTACATCAGGGGTCATCGCGTCACGCGTCAGCCTCAGCCCGTCAATTTATCAGTTTGTGGTTTGCGTTCATTTTGTGACAAGCAAATTAAAATACGCCAAGAAAAGTGAAATACTTATGAGTTACGACTTCTAAAGGCATGTTCATTGTTATGGAATTTGTGTACAGCGACGAGCGATTCAACGCGGCGGCGATGAGGAACGTAAAAGCAACAGCATAAGTGAACTTTTTTATCAAATTAACGTAGCATTAAATATTTTATCACACATACTATTTGTAAATATAAAAATGTAAGAATCAAAAATGTACCCTAAACTTGACATTTATTTTAGAGGTCAGAATAAACATAAATTGCCATTTATTTTCGGTGCTGTTGCGGCTCGTTTCCAGTCTGGCTAACGGTCGAATATATGGGGAATAACGTCGTTCTTTATTATAAGATTTCCCTCTATCAACTTAGAACGCATATAATTTTTCATATCGTCTTCAAGCTATAACAAAATGGAAACTGACACTTATAATCCTAAAAAGAATAATAAAACTTACAGTAAGAATTAAGATGATCTTTACAACAGAAAAACAAACTTTGCGATTTCGGCATATCACGTGTAGGGACCTTAAACAACTTTTTCATACGTTGATAATCTCGAGGAACGGTTACAAAAATTTTGTTAGCTGTACTGACTGAAGTACTTTTACAACCATGTACAAAACAAGACTTGTTTTGTTTTCCATACATAACAGATGCATGTAAATCTACACAAATCACTCTTTGGTGCGACCTCTTACACCGTCCTTTCAATAAACACCACACAGAGGCTTTTCCAATACAAGAATGATACTACACCATTAAACAGCACGCTCCTCGGTAATGTTTACATGACATTTGACGTCACGAGTTGAATAACCTTGGATAGAAGCGTTTTGGCGGTGACTCCTAAGATTCGAATTTCAGACCTGAAATTCTCTACCTACAAATATTTTTTTTAACATTGCATACGATATATATGCACTTCAAGATTCATTCTACGTAGTTTTCAAAAAAAGTTATAATACCTAATTGACAACTAGTTTTCGTTTATACTAGTATGCCAAAGAAATCTTTATGTATTAGCTTAAGCCGTACTGCTTATAGATGATTATTACTGTTTCAAGTCTTCAAACCTTCAGAAGCTTAAATTTGAAGGAATGTTCCGATAAGACAGTTTCCGGAACACTGTTAATTACTTATAATTCGTAATCTGCACACATTTCCCCTTAAAAGAACATGTATGCTGCTTATATATTACCTTACCATACAACTCGGTTTTCTCGCAGCAAAATTCTTGTCCAGACCAACCTTTTTGTTCCGTGATTTAGAGAATAGAAACCCACCGTCACAAACACTCATTTCATCTGATGGTCAATATCAACCCAAATGCTTTTACTGGCTACAAAGAAAACAAAAAGAACTAAAGTTTCATATGTGTACACCAATACATATTTACTAGATTCCCCATCTTTCATGTTTTATCTTCGCACAAAGGAATACTAAAAAATATAAAACGGGAACGGTGTAACGCACCAATTCCCTAGCAAGATGATTCCAACCTTCCGGTACGTACAACAATGTGAATTAACAGAAGCAGGTTCCAGTCAGAATTTTAATATTGGGTACATAAATACATTAAGCTATTTATATTAAATATTAAAAATTATTATTCTTTAGTTGTTTGAATAACTACAACCATTACAAGCTAAATTACGATTTGATAATATTGACCAAAAATCGTTTTATTACGAGTAAAGAGACTCTCATTACAGCATTTTTAGTGTGCACGAAAACTTGTGTTTAACATGAGTTGTGTACCACATTAACTGCGTAATTTCAGGACTTTAGATTGCACCGCTTAAATCCCTTGTCGGATTTATCCCACGGGAGAGAACAAACTCCCCAAGCTTATATTCGAAACTCGTTACGTTTCCGTATATCGTGGTTACATACTGACCGTCTAAATCAGCAAGACAAACGGTATTTAGGAAACAAATTCGCAACCACATGAAAGAACAACGCGCATGTAACTTTCCGTTTGCTTTATAAAGTGTTTCATGTGACAGATTCTATTTTATGGAAATCTGATAGCACTGGCGTTGGCGAAAAGTGTTGACGTTTTTCTTTTTTTTATATTCGTGCTTGCAGAATTTTTATCGGTTATAGGCATTAAGCTTATTATTCAAGTAATTCAATAATGCTTTTAGAATTTACGTGGAAGATATGCGCATAATGAAAAGTACGGTAAATATACCTACTCGCTATTTAGTTATATGCTTCAAATTTAATTTGGTATTAAAATAATTATTGAATTGATATTATTAGTTTGGCCGGTATATGGCCTCCAATATACCAAAAAGGAATCCATACCGTAAATTGAAGCTACCCCCCATTTAAAACTTAGACTGCAAATCTCTTGATTTGATTTTTTATTAATTAACTGTGGATTTCTAAATCAGACTTGCTACTGATGGTTGGCTTTTTTAATTAGTACAAATAAACTAAATGGATTTACTGAAACAAAGTTTGACCAGCATGACTCACTTTAAAGTATTTGATAACATATTTCAAAGTAAGAGCGTTTTCCAAAAGCAACGTAGCGAAGGTAGAATTTTAGATGGCAATCTCAGCATTACACTGACACGATGACAAAGCCACCCGGCTGCCATTATGGGAACTACTTCCCAAAGCAAGTGTCCTATAGCCTGACAAGTTGGCATGTACCTGCATATATCAACTTGACGTTAGGCCCCCATGGTACTTTTTGCATTAAAATGCATGTCCATGCTATGCTCTCTGCACCGTAACTGACTGCAGATACATCTATTTCACTATCATTATAGCTCATCAGTGCAGTTTAGGTCTAGTGCAGACAGCATGGCATAGAAATGGTTTTGCCTATATATCAAAGGTTTGGTCTGATGTAAGTAGAAAGTTAGATGGCAATGCCATCTGTCAGCATTACACTAAAACGATGACAAAGCCACCAAGCTGCCATTATGGGAACTACTACCTAATGGGAGTGACGTGTAGCCTGWCAAGTTGGCATGCACATCAACTTGGCAGCAGSCCCCCACGGCACTTTTTGCAAGCTGGTCAAAACCCACATACAGTAAAGTGCATGTCTATGCTATGCTGCCTGCACCACAACCAACTGCAGATAGATCTATTTCGCTATTATTATAGCTCGTCAATGCAGTTTAGTCAAAATTATGGAATAACCGTTTTTTCTCTAAATATGAGCTATATATCGAAATGTCTAAKAAAAACCTTTTTGGTAGTTATTTTGAATTTCTTAGAGTACGTTTTGTTTCTGMATGTCCACTCATGGGTTTTTTTTGTGGCAACCAAGCGATATTCTTGCGGATTCATATTACTCTATCTTTGAACTAAGCTGGTATTTATTTTATATGGTTTCATCACAGTAATTTTTTTATAAAAATTTGTATTCTCAAATAAATGACAACGCGTTATAAAAGCAGGTTCTGCAGGTATTAATACTGGTTTTTATTAATTTGATGCTAATTTATCTACAAAAATGTTATGCTTTTTTCATACCATCAGTCTGAAGAACCGTTCAATAAGTTAAAAGTTCAATTTAATAAGAGCACTGAAGTGTCGAAATTAGTTTAAAAATAGTAAAAAACATAAAAGCTATTTGTAAGAGCTGAAAACACTAATAAATCATAAAATTCAAGAAATACAGCCTTACTAATCGCTGCAAAATTCGTTGCGCAATTTCTATGATTGATTAGGTTATAGCCAAGCTGCAGGAAGTATTCAGTCTGAACATTTAAATAGAGGTAAAGATTTATTTAGGTTAATTATTACGAGTATTAGAATTATCATGAAATGAATAAAAACCAGTACTGACACCCCCAGAACCTGCTTTGATAATGCTTTTTGTATTTATTAAACCTTAAGAAATAAACCCATATCATTTGAATGATAAAAAGATCTGCAACAAAATCGCTTGGTTGCCACTTGAAGAGAAAAAAAAGAAATATACGCTGCCATGAAAATGCGTTGACATACAAAAATAAAAGTAGGCTAAGAAACAATTAGCAAAAAGTCTTGTTAAGACCATTTTGCTGTAAAGTTCATATTTATAGAAATAAGCGTGTTGTTCGAACTTCCAACTAACACTGTATATTGCTAATACAGCAGATTGTTTAATTAAGATCATTTTTCTAACCTACAGAATTATACCAGATAGCTTAAAAAATTGTACCTACTCGATTAACAATTTTTACAGATTTTAGTTTTTTTTAATTAACGATCAAGTCAGCTTACGGCAATTAAATAACTCGTTAGGTATGTATTTTATTGTGCTATTAGATTGTATACGTATGCATGCCCTGGACGGGACTTAAACCTGCACCTCTCGCCGCAGAGGCACGCTACCCACCCTGGACTGGCCAAATAAGAATATTGTACAAGCATCCAAGTATTGTAGGTAGCAACAACTTTATTTAAAAAAAATAAACAACTACTTAGTGAGCAATGGGTTTGCCATGTTAGCTCTTGCTTGTAAGAGATTAAAATTACAACCATATGCTATAATGTAAGGATATAAAGTATCAAACGCGGTTGAACACCATCAGATGAATCAGTGCCTTACCAATCTCAAGCGCAAAATTAAAATTTTATAAAGACGCAGAATTATCAAAAATTATTCCCAACTCAAATGCGATATCACACTCGTAATTGGTTGTATATGTTGGTAAGCTTGGTACCTATTAAAAAACATAACATGAAAAAAATAAATAACAAATTACGACAATAAATATGTACATATAGATATATACAGTTAAACTGTTACGTGTGTTTTGTATGTATTATTATCTTGATTACTAATAATTCAAAAATGTAATAGGCCCATTACCTTAGTAAGTAATAACGCTGACAACCCTACTTAAAACTTAAAGTAACGAGATATTGATAGATCGCAGAAGTTGCCATATTACGATAAAAAATATATTGTCACAAACGTGACACGTCACGTAGTACCTGAAAGAAACTGATAATTGGCGATTCGCGTTGCAGAGTTACGTTCTAACCTGGCACATTACGAGCTCCCTGACTAGAGCCTCAGTGATTACTTAAACAACCTCTTAATCCCGCCTTCATGCCATATCCGCGCGAAATTTTTATTAGCTGGTGGCCTCGTGAAGCTAGGCTAAAATTTCTGAGCTTCAGTATCCCTGATGAAATTTCTATACAAATTGCAAGGAATCCCCGTCCTAGAGATTGTTTATTTATAGTGTAAATCTTATTGAATAGGTTCTAGTTTAAAAATTTGAACGATATGTCAGGCAATCTTTATCGGTATTAAATTAACAAAGATTGCACGTGTAATCGAAATGTCCTTCATTTTTGTGGCTGGTTCATTAAGTAAAACAGCATATACATCCTAAAATTTGTAACATAGTTATTTACGTATTAAGATCATAATAAGAGTTTTATAGGCTAAAAAAGCGCTGTTGGAAGTAGCAGGGAACAAACAGAATGATAATTCATTTGACGTTTTGGCAGTCGGTTTTCAAAACGATAAACTATCTTCACAGAATTATGATAAACGAAACTGAAGCTGCCGAGAAGATGACCTGCTGTCGCAACATAAAATGACCAAACTATATTGTAGACATCAAAGTTTGGATAACACATAGCATTGTGTTTATTTTTAATTTTTGACGTTTCATTATAGTCTTCTGGGTCATAATAACGTAATAATGCCCACGGGCATTTACATCAAAGAAATTTGGTTATAATTATTAGTACGTACTCGTATTTTAAGTAACAATTTTGTTACCAAAACAATTAGCCTTCAATAGCAATTAATTTATTACATTTTGCTTTAACAATTAATTTAGTCTTTAAACATCAACACCTGATAGTCATAAAGGCGCATTGTCACAAACAAACAAAAAAACGTAGAAAGCTAAACCACCACTGTGCGTCTTCTAACGTTTGCCCACAACGCGTTTTAAGTTGATACAGCTACCATGCGATAGATATCTAAAGGCGACAGCTTGTGGGAGTGACTGATATTTCAAGAATTAATTCATCAGAGCGCTGTTAATTATGGGTCAAAGAAGATCTCCTTGGCAAATTTTGTATCCATAATGAATTTTTAATTACCGGCTGCAGCTTTATTGAACTGTTGGACATACCCTCGAAGGTAAAAGCTAACTGCGACTACAAAACGACAAAATGAGTTTTTTTAAATAGATAACTGAAATATATGTATTTGCACATAATTTAATTGTATAAATTGTATTACTTAACTTACTTGAGTAATAACAATTTATAATTAATCGTAATTAATAATATACTTAATTGACTTCTTTTTAATCCAGAAGTAAGTCTATAGGCTTCGCAAGTTTCTCAAATCAACGATTTCAGTCGATTGGTTTACGTTATTTTTGTAAAGAGTATTACAAATTGAATAATGATAGTAAATTTGTAAAGAACTACCATGTAAGTAGTATAGTGTAGTGTAGTGGAAATTGTTGATGCAAAAATCGTAAAATCGATGGATCAGTGCTGAGAGAAACTCATAATGTTGCAAGTACAAAAAAGAATGAAAATGTTTATTCACCATTGATATAGGTGCAAACATACACGATTATAGCATTACAATTAACTGAAAGAATAGGAAACGCTCATCAATCTCTTATACAAAGATGAAAATACAAATCTATTTTGTGTTTTCATCTTGATATATTATAAACTTAACGGTCAATATATCTTTACGTCTTATTAAGAACATTGGATTATTCATATATTATTCATAATTATTCATAACGACAAACTGTTTCGTTCTCTCAAGGATAAATGAAGTAAAAGATATTCAAACCAAGTAACTATAAGAAAAATTTGTAATCAAAAATACAGTTTTTCAGAATTTGGTAATACAAAATATAGTCCAGATAAACTACAGAAATCAAGCGACGTGGACAATCTTGACATAATTGGAATTGACACACAGACGCAATGGTAAACCAGGTAATACGTTAAAACCTCGATACTTAGTTGTTGCCACTGTAATTTTGGATTTCCATGGCGCACAGAGATGCCAATCATTTTAACTACCTTCCATCTTCAAATAGTATTTAACTATATTATACCCTTATTAACTTTAATGAAAAATTTAATTATTCATGTACATAGTAGCATATTCTTATTATTACAGTTGCATTTAGAGCTAAATTCAAGGTCATGATTTAAAAAATATTTTTAACTTCGGGTACTTACATCGCTTCTTTTAGGTATCATCAAAACCCATAATTCTTTTGTTCGAGTACATTTTAATTCCATTGTATGTTCTCCTTTAACGCACAGTAAGAAGTGCAATCTACAATGCAGAGTTTAAACTGTTATATTAAAACTTCCTCGCTGCCCAGTTTAAACAAAACAGAGGCAGCAGCGTCCGCAAGCGTTCAATTTCTGACATTTCAAGAGTCTCGGCTTAACTTACTCAAATACAAAGTTGACGCTGTTTTGTATGCTTGATACTTAAGAGACAGGATTTAGAGATCCTCAAACAACCGACTACCCACAGAAACTGGCGATCCAACGAAAACTTTTTTAATTTAAATCCCACTACACCCATTGCAGCACCAATAAAGCATCACTGGATTAACTCACAATAAACAGGATATCTATTTTTACCTTGACGTTTCAAGAACAGATTAGCTGCAGATTTCATTGAAATGTATATTAGTAGGTATATAACATAAAAAAGCATCACCTTAGGGAAGGTATTTCCAAAAACTTTACGTGCATGTGTTACTTTCTCAGCAAAGGCTGAAATATAAGACTTTATCTTTACTTATTATTGTTGTTTTGAAGATAAAGGAAATCACATACTAATTTGTATTCCTATTTTCAGAGCTTTTGGTTTGTAATTTCCGAAACAGTTAGGTAGGTATGTAATCAATACGTAATTCATGTTAATTAGGTACTTTGTGAATAATGCAACTTAAATTTATCCCCTATTTTACCCTCTCACAAGTGGGATTTTAAAAAATGCGCAAACGTGTACTTATTGTTTTCCAACCAAAAGGTCGAATAATACTGTTTCTTGCTTTTTAACTTTAATTAACCTAAAAAATGACAACTTCCTTACAAACGTTCATCCTCCATTTTATTGAAAAACGATGTAACAGGTATTTATTGTGTTCTAATCCAGTTTCATTATTGACTTTAAAAATGACAGAACTGCCATACAAACTCTCATCCCCTATTTCACCCCCTTAAAGGTGGAATTTTTAAACACGGTGGAACAAGTGATTATATCTAATCAAAAGCCTAAAAATAAAGTTTCATGCTTCTAGCTTCAAAAATGACGGACTTCAACACAAACTTTCTTCCCATATTTTACCCGTTCGGGGTAGAACTTCCAAAAATTCCTTCCTTAGTAGTGAATGTTTAAATTATGAGAGGACCCTACTGGCACATGTACTTAACTTCAGTAATTTACTCTTGGCTATGATCAATCTGTCAGTCAGTTAGTCAGTAAATGATAATGGTGGGGCAGTCCAACTGCCCTTTTTTATTTAACAAACATACAGAAACATTTTTTCACTCATATATTGCAACAAATTTTAAGAACACAGATGAAAGTTAGTATTCTAATAGGAAAAAAGGTATTTTTTGATGATTATAATTCTAACAAGGTGAGTCGTCTTGAAGCAACTGTAGCATATGCTCGCAAAAACCGCTGCGAATAGATAATCTCTAGGATTCAAATTTTGTACTAATTAAATTTTATACGGGTGTAACTGTGCAACATATTGTTGTATGACCCGTGGTTTCTAAGTTGTCACAAGGCGATGATGAAAATGTAGGCGGATTTCGTGTTGTGCAATAATAAAGCTTCAACCATTTTCTAAATACGCGATAACCATGAAATTTCGCTCTTCACCAGTCCAACACTGCATGGTTTACTGACAACTCCCCCCACTACAAATATCCCCGGTATACCAGCTTTGTTTAATCGTGCGGTTGGACAGCCCCACCCTGTATATTTACTTATCAGTAAAAACTTACACGTACATACAAAATTATATCTACACTCTAGTAGTAGTTACAAAATATCTTTTTCAGCGCAGCAGAACGCATTGTTTTTAAAAATGGGAATACAACTGTTTTTGTCACTCTTTATTTGGTATATAAGGGAAGGGTTACGCAAACACGGCAACGTTAAAGTCCCTTCGTGAAAGCTGACAAGTTACTCGGAAGAAACGCGTGAATATTCAAACTGATTCTAGAAGGTGCCATTAGGGGTATACAAAAACGAACCAGAGAGGAGGAAGGTCATTTCATTAATAAGTTCTGCTACGTTAACTGGAAAGCAATAAAGCAAAAACGATAAACCAAAGGCGAGAATGACAAGAGGTTGGAGTGGTAGAATTTGTTAGATTGAAGGCGATAGTTTCTTTTAATTGTTGTACGTTGTACCTAGGTTGTATTGTTATGTTTGTTATATTATGTTATGTTAACAGAACAATCAATTATTGCGCGGTAACAAACTTTGTACCAAGCAAAACCTGACAAAACCGAAAAACGGACGTTGGAACGTACTATTTTGTAGTACACTTTATCTGAATAGAGAAGAACACAGGGCATCATCAATGACGTCATGCGCACAAACAATTTTTCGCACGCGACACCAACCGTTGCTAGGTAACGATCAGGGTTGGCATGATTAAAACAAAATGTTTTAAACTTGTTTAAAACAACGCTTCTGTTTAAAACATTCGTTTTAAACGGTGTTTTTTTGTTAATGCTTTAAACAGTGTTTTTTGATAACTATTGTGTGTGATTCATTAATTATTACTATTAAGCTCGTTTATCCTCCACAAATAGATAGACAAGATTATTAGCAATTACATATCTACATAATGTCACCCCACATTTACATTAAAAATGAAGTGAATACAAAACCAGACCCAGTTAGAAAATACGTAAATGTTTTTTCAAACTTTTTATTGATACAACAGTGTTAATTTAACTTCAACATTTTTTATATTTAATGAATAAGCAAAGCGCTTTCAGCTATAATTAGCCATCACCAGTGCCTCACTGTGTAAAAAGGAATACAAAAGAATTTATAAACCTGGCATTGTCAAAATCGAAATATATAATCGAAAATAATCTTGACTTGTCAATGCATAAGTATAAGGTGTAAGTTTTACAATTTTGGGTTAATGAAAAACATAAAAAGAACCGAAAACACAATACCAATGAATCGATAAGACCGAAAAACAAACGTGTTGTGTACCAAATTTTATCCATTAAGTAGGTATTCTTATTTCTGTTGTTAGAAGAAAGCTAAAACCAAAGTGTGCACATACTTTTACTTATTCGCCTAATTACAAATGAAATAAAACTGCTTGGAGCTTTAATCAATGAGTATAAAATTTTGCGTAACTACAATATATCCCATTTTATTTCAGGGTGGGTTCTCATTTTAATGCGGGAGGACAGACGCGGCAAATCATATGTTGGAATTCTCACAATGCTGATTTACTGCCAAGCACATTAGGTATATTAACACTAATTGGAGCAGAACACTTTTTAATCGGCCTCCGGCGAATTACGAATGGTCGAGCATAGCAGAGATCCTTCAATTGTTCCCACGTTAAAGCCTGAGAGTAATCGAGGGAGTAAACCCCGCGCCAAAGCATCTGCAGTATATTATTGCGATTTAATTAAATATTTTTCCGGAAATATTGATTTCTTCTTTGTGCAACTTCTATAATGCAAAAGTCTCATATACCTAGTCAGATCTTAATTTACGATAATGTACGGCATGCTCTATTAAGTATGAATGTCTTTTACATACATAATACATATGATAATCCACCCAAATCCATTTGTATTTATGAACTGTTTAGTAACATTTACCTTAAACGAATAAGTAGTTACCTAAAATAAGCAGGTGCTTATTAGTGTGTATTCGTGTGAGCTATATCTACTAAGTTTTTCTGTTCGGGGAAAAAATGTTTTTAATTTAAAATGAAGGACGATGCTTCTCCTACATTGTGGTTTTAGAATCTTCGCTTATATGCAGGGAAGTTAACGGCACTTAACAATTGGTCGAAAAGAAATGCCGGGCTTATGTTTTTCAGGAAGCACCTAACGGAATGTTTTACAACTTGAGGAGTTATCGTATTTTGTACGTCGGAATCGATTGAGCGTGTTTTGCTTAGGTGTACAATATCTCTTTGAAAACAGCTCCCACGGTCATCCTCGTCAGTTTTAGTGTGAAAACTTTGTTCACAAATGTACCTTTTCCTGAGACCCTTTCTATTATACAGTACATCTTTTCCCATCAAACCGCTCAAACCTCATCAAGTTTAGGTTAAATTTCGCTTACATGACTTTTCGTGATCAAACTTACAAGAAAGCATCTGGTGTTGCCTTGGGTTCGTCATTGTCCCCTATAATAGCAAATCTATTCATGGAATCTTTTGAAGAGCGAGCTATTTATTGAATTGTTTCCTCAGAAACCCACGATGGTTCAGATACATGAATGATACCTTCGTTATTTGATCACATGGGCCTGAATCTCTAAACCTCCTCCTAAATTATTTAAATTCCCATCATCCTAACATAAGCTTCACTATGGAAGTAGAAAAAAATGGTAAACTCTTTTTTCTAAACGTATTAATTAGTTACCCGCTGCTTTGGACAGCAGCCTAAGAAACACAGTTTTCCGTAAACCTATACACTCACCAATGGAAACACACGTCCCACCATCACCCCGCGCAAAGGAATGCAGTTCTAAGATCCCTCATGCACTGAGCAGATCCCAACCATTTACCCTGGAAAATGGACTTCGATTCCTAATACAATCCCAAATCAATAATTCTATTTCGCTAATACGATATAAAAATGCATCCAACACACCCTGCATCATAATGTAACCAAAACCCCGTTTTGAACCAAATCGTACATCCACCACTGCCCTGCCCTACATACACAAAGCCACAGACCGCATAGCTAAAAGACAACGAAAGCATTATGTACGAACTAGTTTTTTACACCTTTAATCAAATTATCCTACATATTTCTTGCTATTAAACACAGCATTCCCTTACACTCAAATGGTGATTACCGTGTCCCATGCTTCTGTGGCAATAGCAATGTATAAATAACCTATGAACGGTGTATCAGACTACACCACCCTGTCGGGTCCGCACAAGCTGAGCACTGGATGGTATCTCAATTCCTTTCATCAGAACAACAGGTGCATCAACTAAAATAACAAGGCATCCCTACAACAGAAATCGCGAAAGCGGTGTTTACCTGCACCCTTTATGGAAACCTGTAATCCCCACCCCTCTTTCGTCACCCCCTTGCACAGAACCGATCATACAAATACTGTTCGGGTCTATCAGCTAGACGTTGCCTCTACAAATACAGTCCTGAAGATGTCCCGGTAGAGCGCGGGCGAAACGTCGGCAGAAGACAGCAGCAACAAGACCACCATCATCTTTTATTAAGCTGTCTCTGCAAGAATGTGCAGTTATTTATTGCCCAAATAACAAACACATTAATGCTGCTGGTAAGCCGTTGCAGAAATCAGGAACATCAACTTGACAACCTTTGAGCCTCTAGGCGCTCCCGGCAATGGAAGCCATGGAATAAATAATATGTTATCTCATATAAGTAGGACTAATAGATTTTAAAAATGCTTTAAAAAAGTCAGGATATATAGTATATAGTATAATACCGTTGCAAGCATGGGCGTACCGAAGGAAGGCAAGGGGGGGCAGCTGCCCCCCCCCTGGACTTGGACTGCAAACACTGGGCCCTTTCCACCTTCCATACATTTAGCTGATTAATTAAGTACGTATTTACGAAATTATTAATGAAGTAAAATTTATAGATAAGCGTATTTCATAATTTTCATCATCCATCCGAACTGAGAGTTACGAAAGTCTATTTAACGTAAGTTTTAGGAATGCAGGAGTATTATAAGCACGAATTAAAACCCAGTGTGCTGTTAAAATGCCAGTATACAAAAGACTTTTTGAAAACGGATTAAATATATTTCAGTTTATTTAAATGAAGCTTAATTTGGTTAAAACATTAAGTGCTGAGTTAATTTTTGGAAACAGTGCACTGGCGGACTACGGAGGTTGGCTTAACTTAAAAAAATAATAGCTAAATGAAAAATGGGATAATCAAATATACCCAAAGGCTCAGTCTAAATAAAAAATAAATAAAAATATTCTTCTGTACTGTGTTCATAACAAAGCATGTCTTGCATAATTTTATGCACTATCCAATTCTAATTTTATACAGTACCTACTCATAATGTATACAAAATCGTCGTCGAACATTGAGATGTAATATGCTATCATTTTAGTGATGTGTTGCGGTGTCTGGTTATTATCTCGCATTTATATAATCGACCCAACACCACTATTTTCGATTTATGCTCTGGTCATTATTTTAGCCAAACAGCAAAAAGAAGTACTCAAATTTCATCTATTTAAAATATCAGATCAATGCGATCACGGTTTTTAATCCAAAATTTGCTAATATCCAAGTTTAATGAAGTATTATCGATGTGGTCATATTCAGTTTCAGATGACGATATTAGGCCCTTTAAGCACATAAACTACGTATTTATGATTAAAGTTAAAAACATAAATTACTATTATGTCACATAAAAACTGCCGCAGAAGTAATAATCGAAGTATAACTTACATTGCCATCATAAGATTAATTGAACTTAAGAAATACCTACATTTGTAATAACTTATACTGTGCCTTTAATTGTTAATCCCTGCTAATTTCGGTATAGTCAAGTAGATTTCGTAAAAGCTTTAACACACGTCTTTGGCGATATTGAGCCATTTTTTGCAAATCAATAACAGCCAGCAAGATAAATATAATACATGAAAGGATTTTTGCAGCTTGAGAACAATAACAAATGATGGTTTTAAAATATGCAGAAATTTGAGTAAAATTAGATGTATGGGTAAAAATTGTTGGAGATAAAACGACCATCAATTTAATGCTCGTTGGTGGGGTTTGGCCAGCTGACGCATAATGCTGGGGCTTTGTAACTTGTATTTTTAAGTTCAACTAAGATTAGCTAAACCAGCAGCTTAAATCAMTACAGTCTCAAGTACGTTTCACGACCAGGTTGTTTCCTCATTCTCAGTTTTGATAATTTTTTATCTATACTAACTACCTATTCACTCCTAACTTAAATTTCTGAAGCTTCTAATGCGAAAAGTTGAAACTAAAAAGCGCATCGGTTAATTAATTATTTGATATGTGCAAATTCCAAATCATAAAACGTGGTTCTATTAGTAAATGCTTAAGGCGAAATTTATATTTCTTTGGTAGTTCGTTTGATATTTACTATAGATTATMTGGATCAAGGATCTTTATTTTTCCAAATAAAATGTATCTACTCATCTTTTGTTAAACGTGATAAACATGCAACTGAATGCGCTAAATATCGCCCAACTGAGATCATCAATAATTGAGTTAGAAATAAACGAGCTTTTGAGAACAGTATATAAAAAAAACAAAAAACTTGGGCCTTTATAGAAGATGTTCTAAGTCACCTTGCAGAAAATTAGCGAAGATTAGTTGTTGGTGTTTATTTGTGGAGTCCTTTGAGTGTTAATTTTTCTTATTGTATTTAGTTGTGGGTTCTGGCTCCTTATTTTTATAAATTAAAGACACGTTTTCTAATAATATGACGTTTCGACCTATAATTTAGGTCTTTGTCGAATATTTTTATTTTGAAGATTGACAAATTATTATTTCATAACGTGTCTTTAATTTATAAAAATAAGGAGCCAGAACCKACAACTAAATACAATAAGAAAAATTAGCGAAGATTGTTCAAGAAATAAATACTTCGTTAATTACTTAGGTACATAATCCGATAAAGGCACATTTTTATTTATATTGAATTTTTCAGTAAGGGAAATTCCTGTTTTGCCCCCCCTTAGACCAAAAGCTGGATACGCCCATGGTTGCAAGCCTTTTTTTAGCAGATCCAAGTTTCACAAAACCATGCTATAAAACGAACAAGTATAATTTAAATTTGCGACTATACTCATGTAATAAATAGTTTCAGCTAATTTTACAGAGCTATAAATAATGATCATTGGCTCATAGTTGCATATAGTACAAACAAACACGACATATGTATTGAACAGACAGCCAAACATACAAAAGTTGTAAGTGCTGAGTCCCCACCTGTCTACACCTGCTAATGCTGCTATTATTAACTTCTTCAGTGTACCAGCTAGGATATTTTTTAGTGGACAAAATGAATGCTGATTCTGAATTCATTGTATAATTTGTTATTGATTAATGAAAAAATGTTTCCCATTGTATATGTCTGTTTACTGTTTACAAGGTTCTTACAGTGCGAACAGTGCATGTAAAGCAATGTTCAATACTACGTTAGGACAGGCTTGACTTTACTCATAAAATAAAATGACAAATAAAGAATACCTACTCCTTATAATGGAAATTGTAAGTGATAGTTTCGATTTAATATCGATCTGAACTAAGATGTTCAACTTATATGTGACATCCTTTGTAATATATACAAAAATAACCTGTATTTCTTTCTTTTTCAGCATGGCTCTTCATAATGTGCTCATCTTCTGCGTCCTAGCGTTTCTCCTGCTAATTGTAACGAACGTACAATGCAGAAGAGAACACAACATTCAGTTACGACCAACCAGAGAATTCAAAAATTTACCTCTGAGTACGGCACGTGCATTTGGCAAGAGATCAGTGAATATGCACATGGTTAACAAGTAAGTTTACAGCACAACAAACATTTTTAATTAGCATATCTGTTTATGAGGGCTACACTGTATTTGCAAACTGCAGTAAAATAATTTTGTGCGGTGTCCGAAACTGCAACTATTCAATTAAAAACTGTTTTAGTTTTCAACATAATAATTAATTAAACGTTTGACTTCGAGTAATGAATGGAATTTTCTGTAGATTTAGCAATTCTTATACGCTGTGATGTTTAATGATATACCCAATCCCTTTATAATACCAAATAAGTAGCCTTAAGGATTATCGTTCGTTCATTAACCAGAAAAAACTTCACTTAAGTAACCCCAGAACCAATCCTCTAGTACAGTACTCAAATTAAGTCATTTCCATAAAATCCTAACAGTAATGAGTATGAGGTGTTCCCTACAATCAAATGTGAATAATTATATATGATACTCGTACAACTCTATTTAGTAAAAATTCATGTCTATGCTGTGTTGTCTGCAGCGCAACCAACTACAGATAGATCTATTTCGCTATCGTTACAGTGTAATTTACACAATGCGGACATCATGGCACAGAACTGGTTTTGCCTATATACCAAAGGTTTTGTTATCGTATCAGTTCTTTGTTGAAAGACGGCATTGCCATCTATTTTTCTAATAACTTTATATAGTTCTTACACTAATTACATTTTACAGCTTTATGCAAGCCAAGATGTCAAATTTATTATTGTAACCACTTATTTTTCATGTTTTAATTCCGTCGGATTTTATACTGATTTCATATCAATTTTTCCATCTATTGATGCGTATTGTTTTATTTTCTCACAGTCGCTAACTATTTTACTAATTTTATTTTTTTTATAAGCACTTCCTAATATTAATAAGTAATAGCGAGATGAAAAACGTTTATCTCCGTTTTAAAAAATAAGTTAATATCTAGAAATAAAAGGTGGAGCCTGATGTTTAACCGTCAGGTACGTCATTAGTTTGCCTAATTAATTACTGGCTATGACAACCAATTTCTTCAGTCGCAGAAAAGGGCCTAACATTGAATCCTGATTAAAGGAATGCATGCTTTATGCGTACCCGGGGCTCGATATGTATCGGAACGCACCGGAACGCTGTTCCGGTTCGTGACAAGCTAATTTCAATCATCCCGGTTCGTAAAAAATCTTAAAATTGAAAATACCCTTTAGATATTTGAGCGTTTATCAATAATATAACCATATATGGAAACTACTGTAAGTTAAGGCAATGGCCACGAAATTACAGTTTAGTTCGTTTATTTTATATAAACATGGGTTAATTCTTAATAACGACGTTCTTTGAAGTCGCATAATACCCCCCCTCCCATTCCGCTTCGTAATTCAGACCATTTTTAACTACATTGTATATAATTTCTATAAATGATTCATGCATCCAGGGTGCTTATGGAAATTATCGATTAAATTTGCCGCCTCTCAGGAAGGTGAACACAACAATTGCTTTGACGTATACGTGTTATGTTGTTGAATTATTTGATATATTTTAATATGAGAAAAGACGTGGGAATTTGTATTTTCAACATACTCTGTAGTGTTTTATGCAATAATCAACTTTAAGGTTGCAGAAAGCTCACAATTGGGTATTTGCCATGTATTTATATTTTATTAAATTGCATATTAATAGGTAGCATCTAATCCACAAAACAGCTGTGACAGCTTATAAATTCGAAAAAAAATGGATCGCAAGGTGTATTTTTAATATTAAAAATGTGAATATTGAAAGGGACCGCCAAAACGCGAACATATTGGCCGTGACGTCAGGTGTCTTGTAAATGGCCGCTTGTTTACATCTGGGGTCAGCGCGTCACGCGTCAGCCTCAGCCCGTCAATTTATCAGTTTGTTGTTTGCGTTCATTTTGTGACAAGCGAATAAAATACGCCAAGAAAAAGTGAAATAATTATGAGTTATGACTTCTGAAGGCATGTTGATTGTTATGAAATTTGTGTACAGCGACGAGCGGTTCAACGCGGCGGAGATGCGGAACGTAAAAGCAACAGCATAAGTGAACTTTTTACCAAATTAAAGTAGCATATTGATAATTTGATAACAGTGGGTTGTTGGAAACATACTATTTGTAAACATAAAATTGTAAGAATCAAAAATGTACCCTAAACTTGACATTTATTTTAGAGTTTCAGTCGAATATATGGTGAACAACGTCATTCTTTATTATGACATTTCCCACTATCAACTTAAAACGCATTTAATTTTTTATATCCTCTTCAAGCTATAACAAAATGGAAACTGAATGGTAAACACTTATAACCCCAAAAAAATAAATCTTACAGTAAGAATTAAGATGATCTTCACAACAGAAAAACAAACTTTGTGATTTCGGCATATCACGTCTAGGGGTCTTAAACAACTTTCTCATACGTTGATAATCTCTAGGAACGGTTGCAAAAATTTTGTTAGCTGTAATGACTGAAGTACTTTTATAACCATGTACAAAACAACACTTGTTTTGTTTTCCATATATAATAGATGCTTGTAAAACTACACAAATCACTTTTTGCTGCGACCTCTTACATCGTTCTTTCAATAAAGACCACACAAACGTTTTTCCAATGCAAGACCGATACTACACCATTAAACAGCACGCTCCTCAGTAATGTTTACATGACAGTTGACGTCACGAGTTGATTAACCTTGGATAGAAGCGTTTTGACGGTGACTCCTAAGATGCGAATTTCAGACCTAAAATTCTCTACCTACAAATATTTCTTTGTTTTTCTTTAACATGGCGTACGATATATATGCACTTCAAGATTCATTTTACGTAATTTTCAAAAAAAGTGATAATACCCAATTCGGAGATGTGGGAAGATCTTTATAAAGCCACCAATTTCGTGACTGTAACTGGATCTGCAACCTTCGGTACTACGGCGCTCATTGATGTCCAGTGTTCAGTTTATACATCGATGATTTCAGTAAYTTATAATAGGTACACAGATACATATCTCGTGGCGAAAATATTGTTTTCTTTATGTTTATATTAAAAGCTATCAGACTATATTGAAGTTTTCATTACAATGAGGCAGGAAAACTTACTCTCATAATTACACAAACAGTTAGTAGGTATGTGCAATAAGGACGCAATAATTTTAACAAAACTGTAAAAAAATTTTTGGCAAATAACTTTTTTCATAATAGCTTTTCTTTCTTTCTTTATTTTAATAGTAGAAGCAAATAACGTATATTGTTTGGAACGCTTTTAAATGTTTTTCATATTTAGTGAAAGGTAGTTAGGTGTAAAAAATTAAAAGACCCTAATGAGATAACCAGTTTATAGATTGTTAAACCATTTTTGTGCGTTGTATTGTTAGAACCAATACTAAAAGGATTACGTTTTTAAAACTGTACTTTCCTTATTTAGTAATTTAAGTACTGAAAAAGTCAATAAATAATTGTGAAGCAACGATTAATTCAAACCAACATCAACACTCAAAATGCGAAACAACTTAACCCACCGTGTGTATTTTTCGGTTTCTGAAATGAATTTTGGCAGTCGTAAATTTCTTCAATGCATTGAAGGATTCGATCCATATCTGATAGATACGTCCACTTGTAAAGTGGGCGCCCAAATCTGGCCACCGTACCGTAGCCGTAGTAGGTCTGCTCTGAAGCTTGCAAACAACGAGCGACGAGCAACTTAGCTACAAAAGCGCCAGATGACGTGTTTTACCGTTACATTTCGTAACTGATAATGCAGTGATCATCCAATCAAAAGGTCCCAGATTCAAATCCTAGTCAGAACCGGCAATACTTTTTCATTAATAAATCTACCTGCAAAATACCCAATTAAATCTCTTTATAATTGAAAAATGGTTTATATATATTTTTATTCACCTTTTTTATATCATATACGTACGGATTTAAAACAAGCCTTAATCTTTTTGTTCATGATCAAAATATAAAAAAATAAAGAGTGAATTCATTAAATAAACATTTTGATATATGGCAACTTCATTCGAGATACAAGTCTATCGAGTGTCTCCAAGTAGGTAAATTTGTTTTCTGTCAAAATAATTTTAGAAGTTGGCCCATGCGGTACATACAACCTATTATTTATGTATAAATATAGCACGGGCTTAACCGTTGAACGTAAATTCTTGCACCACTTATAATACCTTTTATAAAACATATTAACCAGTATTTGACGCTTTGTGATATCTGTGACATATATTTAAGTAATGAACTAAAAACTGAATACAATAAAAATCAATAAGTTCTCTGCTAAAGAGTTCAAACTTAAATCTTTCGTACGATAAGAGTTAAATTAATTAGGGTCTATTAGTAAGAATGAAGACTCTTTTCCACAAGGACGGCGGTGAATGGTACCATTATTTTCTCCACGATCATACAAAGGAATAAAAAATGAACGTGGCGCCTGTTTATACCTCCTATTCTAAACTAACGATTCTTCTAAATTAACTATCGAGATTCGGTCGTTAGTTTGCTTATCAAATTTTGTTTGAATTAGTTGACAGTAAACAAGAAAAGTAGGTTATGCTGTCATATATATACATGGAAACCACCTAATTGATATGAACCACTTGAAATCGAAAATCGAAAATATTAAGAATTAAAATTAAAAAAAAAGAACAGTGTAGGAATATACCTACTTGACTGTTATCTTTGCTCGCCGAAAAACAAAACTAAACTACAAAGGTTTTCGTAATCGTCCATTTAATGCTTTCATTTATATGATAAATATTTGATAAGTTTTTTTTTTATCATTTATTATTAAAAAAAAACAGGATATATTATGTACTTTAAAAAGGTCTTTGCACTTACAGTTTATTATAAAACTGGATTTCTCCGTAAACTTATATAATTATGAAGTACATTTTAAAACAGCGATAAGGGATTTTCTTTTAGACATTTTCAAGATGATAACTAAATACTTAAAACTTTTGTTGGAGCTTGTTTCATCGATGTGTCACATATAACATAAAAATTAGAGTAGCCTTAGATGTTAGTAGTTTATCTGCAATAGAGTAAGTGCTGTTTAAATTTTCACTTGTGGAGAAGATAACACTGCATTTAGAAAAAAAGGTTATGTTTCTAAATGTTTTTGTGAGTGTTTTACATTAAATGGCATGCTGCTTTACGATTTCCCAGCCAAAATGTTAGAAACCGGCGCTTATACATATATCCCAGTAGTACACCCAACAATGCTTTAGCTCGGTATATAAGTGCGTCAAAAAGACAAACATAACTGTATTTTATCTTAAAAAGTAACATTACTATCACTTAGTGGATAAAATTAGTATTCGATAGACCTACTGAATTTATTGTTTTAAACATTTCGTAATTCATTGCTTCATTTCTTTAATGATTATTAATTCTTTAACACAATTTATAAAAGTTTATAAAGATAAAAAAGGTATGTTACACTTTTGCAAATACAAAACAAAATAATACTTTTAGCCAATCTTTTTTTGTTGTTTTCGTTTTACAAAAATTTTACACAGATCAAAAAGCAATCGTTAATTTAAAAGTTCTTAATAATTATTTTTACGATAAACTTCAGATAAACACATGCTCACATTCAGTATGTTCGTATTTAGTCTTAATGAAGTGTTTTCCCATTCCCCTTATACGTATTAAATGCGAAAATGGAACATACTGATAAAAGCGATATTCACATCAAAGCGTAGCCAACATTCTTTTGATCAAATCCGTATTCTCGGTGATTATCGATCTAATTCAGGTATGTTTTCAGTATTTTGCTTGAATGGTTGGCTCTGGAGTCCCAAATGAAGAATCTACAACGTAGCAATGCCCTCAGACGCCTGCAATACGAAGACGACTTTATGCCGGAATAAATATATGTAGACGGATCTAGCACATAGGCTTTTTCATTTGTTGGGACTATTTTTTTTGAATGCTGTACCCGTTGTGCAAACTTCATTTTCAGTGTGATACCAGTTTAATAAATCTTAATTAAAAGTTATTGATTGCACACTTTTTACTTCTACAAGTGTCGTTATTGGAGTATAGAATCCAAGCAGTATTGTCTATACTATAATATAGTTATGTATCTACTTTATTGTATGGTATTCTTGATTGCTTACCTAAGTCCCTTCCAAATGCTTCCTTGTGACAAATAGAATGGTATCCTACAACCTCCCCATAAAGGAATTTATCTAAATATTAATAAACATGTTTAGAACCTATTATGAAGATATTTTACTTTTTATTAAGTTTATTTAGGTAAGTATAAGTATAAATCCTCCACTTCATCGTGACGCTTGTTAAAAATTATTCGAGTTTCAATGTATGTACATAATATAAGTAACTATTCTGAACACCCTTTCTATAAAACCACTTACAATGGAAGGAACGTAAGGCTGCATCTCGAATGTATTATAATATAAATGAAACGACGAATATTATTTTATATGTACCAACTATGCCTTTTGTTTATTTAATAAATAGATTAAATAAAATCTTAATTATTATCCCTGTATCGTTTATTCAGAAAAGCAGGTACTATTTGCGATTTTTAACATGTTGTTATCACTAATTGTTTCAACTGACCTAACCACAAATGTCTACTTTACACTCTATCTCTAACTGTTATTAACAAATGTTTACTGACCTAATTTAACGAAACTCAAAAATATTCATCTTGGACTTGATTAAACTATTAGAAAATTACTCATCTAAGTACTAACATTTGCGATATACTCTAATATGACTGGCTGGATTTCTACGTAATATTTTGTAAACAGCTAGTACTGGAATAAATGTTATAGTATAACCTCGAATTGAATTTTTATATAACCTATCGGGAACCTCGGCATTGCGTTCAAGAGATAAATAAAATTCATGCAAAATATGGATAGGAATTAATTTCAAACGTTGACGTGTCATCCGCATCAAGTAAAGTATACACCAACCGAATTAACAAATTTGCATTTCCCAGTGTCATCACAACTGAGGCTACTAATTCGTGATATCAATTAGCTGCCGATAGGTCATTAACAATATGCTTTGTAACGCCAGGCAACTATTATTTAAATTGGTAACATTAATTATCATCTCCGTATATGCATTTCAGTGCAAGTTTATAACTACTGCATAGTACGGGTAGTACCTTAACAATCATACAGGTGACATCACAAAAAATTTGCGCTTGTTTTACATACATGCAGGGCCGGCCCAAATAAAAGCGGGGCCTTGAAACAAATTTCGTCCAACAAAGTAATAATCGCCCAAAAATTGTCTAAATAAAAATTAATAAGAGCATCACTCAGAACGGCTGGGCCGATTTGCCTCATTTTTTTATGTTCATAATAATCTAAATTTCCCAGAAATTCGAGAATAACTGAGTGTCTTTTACCATGGGATTTTTATATTAACTCGCGACCATAACTCAGGATTCGCATAATTATATTTTTTGTTTGTTCGTTAGTCCTGGGAAAGTTTTCATTAAAACATTTCGGGATTTACGGAAAGCCAGAAAAATCTAAATTTTTACTGACGATAGGAGCTACATGTTTGGTTCTTTTTTTGTTTTGAAAGAAGAATATTCGGAAAACTAAAAATTGGAGATTTTTTATGGAAATAGTCCAAATGAATGTTTTCGGTAAAATGAAAATTTAAGCCTAAATTAAAACAAAATTGCATATTTACATGTGTGCGCAAGGGTAGTTAGAAACTGATCCATTCGTGCAATCTTTTATGCGAACTGTCAACGCACGTATTTGATTTGCACAATTGTTATTGTTAATCAAGTTTCATTTGATAACATAATTCAAATAATGTTTAGTCGATTTTCAGCAAAAATCATWACTGTATCATCGTCGCGCGAAAAAAGTACCATGAGTTCTGAAAAACCGTTTGTATAATAATAAAAAATTGGTTAGGATATTTGTTAATCACATAAGAGAATAAATAATTTAAATACTGACAGCAATTAACTGTAAAAGGATAGAAATAAGCCGCTGTTAGAAAACGAAATGTTATACCTGTTTAGAATTTTTTTACATGTATAGGAAAACTTCTAGACACGATGGATATTAGAATACCTACATTTACTTTTTGATCTTCATGCAGAATCCAAAATTAAAAGCTAAATTAATCGACATACGATAAGCTTTTTAACACAAAGACTTAGGTATATATGCAGAATTAGATAAATTTGAGGAGCTAAGACAAAATCAGATTTATGTAAATGCGCTGCGGACTGTTCTTTCAAGTAAAATACAAGGTATGAACTATGTTAAGAAGACAACGACGAGCTCCTCAATTTCCTATTAAATTGTGGAATGTGTACAACAGAACTTTAAATGATCATCACAAGATAAACAACAACATTGAAGAATTGCATCGCTGTTTTCAAAGCACTTGTGGTAATTCGTTTCCAAATATTTGTCAGTTTATAAATAATTGAAAAAAGCAACAGTCTCCGTGTAAATATGGGGTTTCACAATTATTATTAAGAGTTAAACCTAAAACTAATAATAATCGTGCATTCTCACCACGAATAAAAAATATCGTAGAAAGCTATGCTAGAATAACAATTAGGATTATCTATCTGTTAGGCATTACACATAATTTTGAATTTTAAATAAATATGTTATTTAAAGTTATCTAGATGTTTGTTTTATTTATGGGGGCGAAACGGCACATAATGTAAAAAAGTACTTACCGACCAGATCAGCTTAAATTAAACAGCTCTATTATGAGGCCAGTTTTATTTGTAGTATACATAAATTACATTAAATATAGCAGCTTCATTACGTGTTTTGGTTTATGCTGAGGACTGACTCTTAACCTATCCAACTACATAGAATCTCGTTCAGAAACAAATAATTTTTGCAGTCGATGAAATAATTTATGGATTTTTGTGGTGACAAAATATATAAATAGGTACTTTTCAAATGCCTATAATAAAGGCCGAATTGTTAACTTAAAATATACTACAATAAGTTTGAATACTTTTAAAAGTGTACTTATTGTAAAAGTACCTTATTAAATACGTTGAACACAATAAAACTATTAATGAGAAGCCAACATATAGAGTAATCCAAGTGCACATAAAAACACGTAAATTATAGACAAACATTAGATGCGCGTACAAAGACATTGCCAATAGAAATAGAATTACACATCATATATATAATGTTACTACAAGTGTACAAAGATATATAAGCTACATGATATGTTCACATCAACATATTCTCAGTTATAATATCACAAGAGAGTGAGAATAAATTGAAAATGGCAACAGTTCGAGAATAAAAGTTCTGGAGAATTATTTTCTAATTTATTCTCACTCTCGTGAGAATAGATAGATAGATAGATAGATTATTTTTTGACGTAACAAGCAGAATCTTGTTCCACTCATTTTTAGTAGAGTTTGATTGATAATACGTTAAGCCAACAATTTTTGTTGTCATGGAAAACCTACCTTAAATTATTCCAGCGAGAATTTGCTCTTGTGAAAATGCCCACTATAATAGTGTTTTATTCGTTGAAAATGACTTAATTGGCCGAAATTGATTTTTTTTGATTTGTTTTTAGAAACGTCAAAAAATAATCTAATGGATAATTTAACGCTACCACTAGATCGGAAGAAAACATCAACCACAATGGCGTTCTACTTTCGGGTTGCACTGTTTAGAGTTGAATTATAAAAATGTGTACTTCTAACATAATGGGTACCCTTATATCGATGATGTATTATGAATTTTTCATGAAATCAACATAATTTAACTAAATTACATATATTTATAAACCTATTACATAATTCTATAAATTTTAGTCATGGAACAGAAACAGAACACAATGTGTACCGACAATATTATGCCTATTTTTTCTGTACACCTTCGTACACATCAAAAGGCCGTTTTTAATTCCCTTTTCACAGACTTTTATAAAATTATTCTTTCTTTAAATACCTTCGAACGAGAACGGGGTGTAATTCTCCAAATTGCTTATAATAAGTTTTCCAAATTACGTAATAGAAAAATTTTACTTTAAATATTTGATATTAGTTTTTTTTAACACCATCACTTATAATAAAAGGAATACAATTTGATACCCCCTTAGATTTACTGCTCAAGCCTCAGTTTATCTTTCTAAATTATATTCACCTCATGGCAAAGATACATACTGTCTTTTCTACTGTATATAACGTCTGTTCCCGTTTTGTCCATAATAAATATAAAATTTCAATTTAAATTTTTCAAAGAAATACTTCAAGAATTCCACGTTGAGTAAATGAATCATTTTTCAACGTTGAATTTCTAGAGTTCAGTCACTATCTTATCTAGATAATTGTATAGAATATTATTATTCTTCCTATCCGGAGGTAATAGAATTATATTTATTATGTAATATTAATATTCAACTCGTAGTCATCAAATTAACTCCAATAAAATTTATCCAAATCTCGCTGCATTTTATAGCAGTCGTTTGACGATTTTAAGTCGTCTGCATATACATACATAGGTTAGGCAATTAAGTAAAGACAATGCATCATTGAAATGAATTAAGAAAAGTGCAGGCCCTAGGTTTATAGCCATGAGATACACTACTACAAGCCGCATACGTGTTTGAACGATGACCTCTGTATTCAACATACTGTGCTCTATTCGCCAACATCGACGAAAACAAATTTGTGAGATTATCACAAAAACACGCGGAACGCAGTTTATGCAAACGTATGCAGTGGTTAACTGTGTTGAATACTTGGGCAAAACAGTGCAAAGTCAACTTAACTGTTAAGGTCAAAAGCATCATAACATGTTGCACAAATTCAGACAGATTAGTTTTAGTGGTAATAATGATAGTAATAGTGATTTTATAGATGCGTAGCCATTATTGAACCAAACAACTTAAAAAATTAGGTATGTTAGCAGTTTGTCTACTTGTATAGTAGTTTTCTAAACAATTCTTGTAACCAAATTTAAATACCAGTAGACCTTAGAGATTTGTAAGAAATCAAAAGTTATGATAAATTTAAACGGAAATATAAAAACTAAATATTTCCATAGGCATAAGCAGGAACTATTACGTATCCAGTAAATCCATAACTTGCTTAGCAGTTATTATATCACAAACATTTTTGTAGTGTGGCAACACTGGCCTTAGTTTTTAATGTCCTGTGTCTCTAGGCGCGTGACTTGGCGTATTGGTAGAGAAACGTTCCTTGTTTTGCTGCAATAACAGGTACTAACTTTCTACTTACCTAAATCATATCATATTTTATGTAAACACTCAGGCACTCATTGTTTTGGAGATCACTTCATTGTTTACTAAAAACCGAGCTAAAATCTAATTCTGAAATATCTTATTAACCTGCAACAGCGGACTGCTGTTATAAATTAATATTACCTGACCTAATATTCACAGTACAAAGTACAGCAATTTAACGGTTAACTTCTACACAATGATTTACACAAAATGTGTATGTATTTTACAAGATGGTATCAAAGGATAAATATGACAACAAAATATTATTGCAAAAACAAATCACAATAAGAAAGTTTGTTGTTTTGAAAATGACTGACGAAACGATGGAACGAATCTATTAAGTTAGCACACTTATAAGATAGGCCGGGGCAGAAACAAGGGACAAAGAAAGAATAGTTTGTAGAGTGATGTTTAATACCTACGGAACACATTTAACAGTCGTGATCTATAGTAAGTAGAAAAATAAAGTCGATCAAACTTCAAGCAAGTACAAACAGTCCTCAATCCACGTAATCGTTTGCGATTAAAAAATAATTACCGACAACAAACCTCTTTTGTAGTAACTAAATGTGTGGATTATTCAACAATCATCACGATCAGATAGGTAATCAAGTTTCCCAAGCTAGTGCAAGTGAAGCCACGTTATTGCCGTATGTTTTCCACACGGCATTCTTCTCGCTATTAACTATAATAAGGTAACCATATAGAAAAAAATTAATAATGACACTGTGGTCGATATTTGGGATTAAACCATTTTTCTGACAAGATGAAAAAACTACTGCGGTCGTCCTGAAGCTTAAACTGGTTATCCAGAGCTACACGCAATAAAAAAAATATTCTATAAACATCAAGAAAATATTTATATCATTCAAAAATGGGAGAAATTTCAGTGATATCCCTATGTCACACCAAACATTACATATATACCAGTCGTATTCTGCCTACGAAGAAGCTACCTATTCAAGGCACCACTCCGCCCCCAAATACGATTGTGAATGAATTTACTTGGAATGGAATGGAATGCCTTTCAATGGATACCCTGTCAAATGTATGTTGTAGAAGTAACCACGGATCGACACAAGAAGAGACCGCATGAAATCTCGGTGTGACACGTATCTGAATGATTAGCACGGGTTTTCTACCTAAAAACATATCGCAGCCTTCTTACTTTTGTGGTTCCGGATAGTTTCCCGCAACAGTGACAACTCATAGAAGAAATTACGCCACCGGCACCGGTCCGCTTTGAACGAGCCCGCAGAAAAATACGATCGAAGAACGCTCATTCTTATTGCCACAAACAACATAACTTATATCAGTGTCGTCAGTTTTTGGATGCCTCACCGTCAGAAAGTCACAAAATTATAAAAAATTTGCACCGCTGCTTTAATTGTTTACGAAACCATATGTTAAAAATGTGTAATTCATATTCTAAGTGTCGTAAATGAAATAGTGGAACGCACCATACTTTGCTGCATTTTCAAGATTCGCAGCAGTTAGCAGTAGAACCTAAACGTGACATACCTGCAACAGTTTCTTCACTTCTGGGACCTTCACAAGTGTTGACTTGTAATATCAGGGCAAATGCATGTACAGTATTGTTAGGCACAGTTCAAGCCTTCATTCAGGATTTCTTTGTCAATAAGCAACTCATTCGCATAGTTATTTATTGACCCAGGGTCGCATCTCTCATTTATTACTGAATCGTTTGTCCAGCGGTTAGGCCTCAAGAAGCGCAAGCATTTCGTGCGGTCACTCGGCATCCGCATCTAGAGGATTAGTAGATTGTACTTTAAGCTCTATTCACCAATTCGATAACTCTATTCGAACACAAGCAGTTGTTCTTCCACGGATTTCTTCAAATCTCCCAACATTAAATTTGCCAGTTAAAATTCGGGAACAATTTTCTCAATTGAACCTGGCCGATAGCTCATTTCATATGAACGGTCCCATTGATTTTCTGCTTGGAGCAAATATGAATGCCGACATACTAATAAGTTCCTAGCAAAGTGTGATTAGAGGTACTCCATTTGCTTTAAATACCGTATTCGGGTGGATAATCATTGGAAGGGTACCTAAACAGCCCTTAACACAAGGCTCCAAAAATGATGTATCGTTCTATTGAATTGAAACCAGAGGATCGTGAATATCAACACATTTTTTTAAATCTGCTAGTTTTGCATCCATAACTGAATATCAGTTAAATACTGTAACTTATGGACTGGTACCTTCTGCATACTTATCTCAACGCGTCATCATGCAATTAATCAGTGATGACGGGAGAAAAATATCCCGCTGCTTCTCATCTTCTCAGTACGCAAATGTACGTCGATGATATCGTTGATGGAGCCGATTCCGTGTCGGAAGCCATAGAATTGCAGTCTCAATTAATTTTTTTATTGGACAAAGAAGGATTTCTTTTGCGCAAGTGGGAGCCTCAGAAGCATTGTTTCACTTACTTAGTTAGTCCGGATCCGCATGGGACAACAAAACGAGCAATTATGTCTCAAATCGCTCGTATCTGCGACCCCGTAGGCTGGTTATCCCCAGTGATATTTTACGCTAAACAGCTATTGCAGGAACTTTGGCAGTTGAAAGCAAGTTGGGATGAACCACGTTTGGAAGAACATAAGCACTCTTGGAAGGCTTTCGTGTCAGAGCTTCCCACATTAAGCAAGATAAAAATTCCTCGCTTCCTAACTAATTCCAACGTTCAGTCGGAAAAGCATTTGATTGGATTTTGCCATGCTTCCATAAAAAGTTACGCTGCCGCAGTGTATTTACGTATAGCTACTCCTGAAGGCACTGAAACTTACCTCTTAAAGGCAAAGTTTAAAGTTGCAGCTCTTAAAATTTTGACTGTACCGTGATTAGAGTTATGTGCTGCTATTTTGCTCAGCCGCTTGATCGTAACTCTCGATTCTTTTATTCGTCAATACTCAATAGAAACATTTACCTCTTTTCTGATAGCACTATTGGTTTGTCGTGGTTGTCACTCCACTCCACTTGCTTAAGACGTTCATTTGTAATAGAGTTGTAAAAGTCCAAGATCTCACTGCACATGGATGCATGATGCATACCTATATTCCTTCTCGCGGCGTTCTGCCTTCTTTTTTTTCCAGAATTCCTTGTGGTGGAATAGACCTGTATTCTTGTACCATGATGTTAAATAATGGAACATTGTTGATTAGCCCTCCCTTGAGTGTACGAATCTACGAATAATTGCAAAATTAAATAAAATTATGTCGCCCTCGTTGCAAAAGTTACGCATAATTCAGGGTACTCAGGGTGGATGGTAGCTTACGCTTACGAAAAAATGTACATTAACAAACTTACTTTGCGATTTCATTCACACGCAGTATTTGCATGCCGATCCGCATCTCACTCAATCTATTGTGCAAAGACAATTCTAGATTGCTTCCCTCCGAAGTGTTATTCGCCAAAGATTTTTTTGTTGTCCCAGATGTTACCGCTTCAGGCTCAAGCCAACCACCCTATTGATGGCAGATTTACCTCCTTCGCATCTGGCTCAAGCACGCCCGTTTACTCACGTCGGTATGTTGATTATTCGACACCATTCAAAATTAAGAAAAGTAATCGCCGCAAAGCAAAAATTGCCAATGCCTACTTTTGTATATTCATTTGCATGAGTACCAAAGTCATACACTTGGAGGCAGTATCCGACCTCACCACTAACACTTTCTTGGAGGCATTGGAACGTTTTATTGTTCGTCGTAGACATTTGTATAGTGATTGTGGCATCAACATTGTGGAAGCAGACCGAAAATTAAAGGAGATTTATCGATTCTTGAAACAGCATAATGAAAACTTTTATAATAACTTAATTACTCGTCAGATTCAATGGCATTTTAATCCACCTTTTGCACCGAATTTTGGCGGCTTATGGGAGGCCAGGGTAAAGTTGGTTAAGTATCATTTTCGCCATGTTGTTGGTGAACAAGCCTTAACATTTGAAGAATTTACTACGTTGCTTTTTAGAATAGAGGCACAATTTTAAATAGTACACATCTTTGCCCGATTACTGCGGATCCCGCGTACACAGATTAGTTGACTCCCGGTCACTTTCTTATGGGTGCCCCTTTAATCACTTTACATGAAAATGATTTAATGGAGTTGCCTTCAAATCGCTTAAATCGGTGGCAACTTATATGTCAATTGGTTCAGACAGTATGGAAGCGATGGAGAAATTAATATTGGTCTGCTTTGCAACCACGTGCAAAATGGACGCGCCAATTTACTAGTAAAATTGATGGTGGCGACCTGGTTTTCATAACAGATGTTAATACTCCACCTTTGCAATGGCCTGTTGCTAGGGTGGTAGAAGTTTGTCCTGTTAAGGATGGCGTAGTGCGAGTTGCTCAAACCGAACTTATACGCGCCCCGTCAACAAATTAGCTGTTCTTCCTAAGGAAGAATAGTAGTTTGCGAGCTTCCTTTTTTATTATTTTATTTCATGTAATTTGCATCTTTTATCATTATTTTAGATTTAGTTTGTAAATATTACATCACAATTCACTAGCTCTACTTTCATATTATTTCAAAATTTGTCAATTTTGGATGGGCGGTATGTTGGGCCTTTATTTTGTAGCCGTTTGGTTCTTTCATATTATGCGCCCACATGCACTCTCCCTTGCCCTTTTTTTGTTCCTTATCCTGAGGTAGTGGGAGAAGTAAGCACAGAATCAACACGAGAAGAGACCGCATGAAATCTCGGTGTAACATGTATTTAAATGATTAGCACGGGTTTTTTACCTAAACATATCGCCGCCTTCTTAGTTTTGTGGTTCCGGATAGTTTCCCGCTACAGTGACAACCCATACCAGCGTATTTTTATCTTTTTTTGTTAACAACGAAGAAGCTCCAACAGATCTATCTACCATAACATCTTGCTGCACTTTTAAATAGMGAAACGTCCCATTAAGAAGCTAGGTTTTAAGATGTTTGGCTATTCTTATCTATGAATTAGCAAAAAAATTGGTAATTCATAATAAAATTTTAAAACGTACTAATTATTTTATGTACTTTATAATTTTATTAGTCTTAACTCCGCAAGCACATTTCGAAATCACTTCTAATTATTTCCCCAAACTGATGCATTTCCAGGATACAATAATAAAAAGTGCATAGAATACTAATGAACGCCCAGAACGAATGTAGCTTTATTTGCCCGAGTTTACTTAACGCAATTGCTTTCTTGCATTTTCGAAATGAAGTAGAGCTAATAGAATCTTACTAACGAAATTCTGTAGGAAAATTACACGAAAGGTTAGTCTTCGTGTAATATATGTGGGTTTCACGTCGAGAGAAAGTTTATTAGATTTTAATAACATCCACACAAAAACGTGTCATCTTTACGAGGTGCTTAACTGTCTGGACAAATATTAGGTATCAATCCTTAATCATTAGAAGTATAAATATACATCAAATCACTTTCTTTAGGTACGGATGTCTCCGACGACACCATAAAATTTCTCACGACTGTTGCCATATGTCGCAAAACAGTTTTTCTCTTTTTTTTTAGAATAACCAATAATTGCAAGTTCATCAAATTGTACGCTTATGGGCAAGTGTAAATTTAAGGGTCATTTGCCAACCAGAATAGTAAAACAACTCGTAACAATCCTTGTGTGCATAAACTAGTGCCCAGAGCTGCACAGAATACTTTTCAAATGTATTTGAATACTTTTATGAATATGTTTAATTTAAATACTGTAGTATTCAAACACAAGTACGAAAAAGTATTTCAGACAGAAAATACTTTTCTATAACTTAGTATTTTTTTTAATCATGTACCGAATACTTTTAAAWATTTATTTATTATTTAACTATTATTAATTTTTTCTAGTTCAAATAAATGTAGGTGAAATCTACCCTTCCAATAAATTCGTGTGGTCGCATGCACGTGGTGTAGAACAGCTTAGCTGTGTGGAGGTTTTGAATAGTGTATTACAGTATTTTAGAAGGTAAATTTAGTATTTAAAATACTAAGTTGTATTTTAAATACTTTAAAAGTAGTTTAAATACGTTTTTAAATACTAAATACCAAATACGTGCAATAGCTATTTATGTAACAAGTGGCACTTTATTGAACGAGTTTGGAGATTGAGAGCCGAGACGAACAACCAGACGAGTTCGATAACGACACTTTGCTGGTGTGGCGCATACAATGTTTTTTCGGCTACTACATTCGAAAGTACAACTTATCCTACTCATCCAACGCGAGAAAATGGCGTTTACCTGGCTCTTTACCCGCCTAGGCAGATAAAGATCCACTTGCTCGCGTTGGATGAGTAGGATATAAAGTTGTACATTCGAATGTAGTAGCCGAAAAATGTATGTTAATTAAAATATTTAATATTCTTACTCGAAAAAATATTTTAAATACAAATATTTTGATTAACTTATGTACTTAAATACTTTTAGTACTTGAAAATACCAAATACTTTCAGTTCTGCTAGCACCATTACCCGTATTTGCGCATTGTGTGAAAAATTAAGACATTAATTGGAAATTGATGTAGTTATATCAATGGCAATATTCTCGCCACCATTGTATCCATACTGAACCCAGCACAGGCACAGACACGCACCTGGCGTATGTCTGTATTATAGATAACAAGAAGTTGCAATGGCCGCCCTACTTCTTGGACGTGGCCTAAAGCTCATACATAGAACGCACTTCGGGCTGAGAAGCTCGAGGAGGTACGAGCTTCAAAAGATGCATTCTTTAAAAAAAAAAAAAAACGACGGTCGACTGAACCAATAAGAACGATTCGGACGCATACACTTGGATTATCTACCTAAGGAACGGGAGCGCATACCTTGTTTGAAAGTACCATTTAGTGCTGGCCATTCGTGACTTCAAAAAACCCGGTGCGAGCCATTTGGAGCCACAACGCAGATGTTCTACCTTCCGAACATCTTCTCATGTCGTAGCTACTTTAATCATCCGTCTGACTGACTTGCAGCACACCATTCGCCCAACCTGTAGACTTAGGACTACCTGCTGCAGATCGTAATCGTGTCGTATCCAGCTGCAGCATTTACTGTGCCCGTACTAGCCTTGAATCTGACGAAAGGACACCATCGCTTTATATATCAGTTCTGTCGCCTATTCTTTTCAACCTTTACATAAGTGACCTTCCAGTAACTCAATCGAAAAAATTTGTGTATGCAAACGACATGGCATTGGCATTGCAAAGTAAAGACTTTTCTGTCCTTGAACAAAACTTTCAAGAGACATCGAGATTGCTATTTTAAAGCCTGGCGCTTGTGCCCTAATCCGTTGAAGACTGAAGTAACTTGTTTTCATCTCAACAATCATCAAAAGACAAAACAACTTCAAGTTATGTCAAATAACATCATTCTTAAACATAACTTCTCGCCAAAATACCTTGGAGTGACCCCAGATACATCTCTAACCTACAAGAAACATCTAGAAAACAGTAAAAAATTACAGACCAGAAATAACATCCTGCATAAGCTTGCTGGTACAAGTTGGGGTGCAGATGCAAGTGTACTCCGTACTTCTGCAGCTGCCTTGCTTTATAGCACTGCTGAGTACTGCTGTCCTGTTTGGAAAAATAGTTATCACACAGGAAAAATTGACACTCAACTGAATACTACAATGCGTCTAATCACTGGAACAATTAAGTCAACTCCATTACCTTGGCTTTCGATTCTTTCAAACATTGCTCCTCCGGAGATTCGCAGACAGTTTGCTACATATAAAGCTTAGCAAAAATATCAATCAGCTCCTAATGAGTTTCTGATTTCCCGAGATCTGCAAGAGCTACCTACAACTCAGCTAACTTCCAGAAAACCTCTGTGGACAGAATATTTGCTTCGTGCTCCTTATACTATTGAAGATGGATGGTATTCCTCTTGGCAACTTAACATGATATATTTAATCAACAGCTTATAGACGATCCTACAGAAAATGTAGCAGGAACTGACCTCCCGAGAAAGTCTTGGGTCACTCTAAATCGCCTTCGCACTGGTCATGGGAAATGCAACTTTTTTCTTAATAAATTATTAGGGGTTCGAAAAGTGCTGATCTGCATATCGCGCAATCAAAACATTCGCGGACTAAACAGAACACTGGAAAAAAATTTGACCTATTCTGGCAAAATTTGTAACTTAATTACAATATTTTATGCAATAAAACAATTTTTAGCTGACAGTCATAAAGTTAAGTACCCTCACCGAACTCTATTTTATACGTCTACTGTAAACGAGGTTTTTTCCCAAGCAATCAAAATAGCAGAATTTTAAGTGAAACATTTAATTAGAACAGACATAATAACAAAAATGTAACATTATTTCGGCTACCATAAAATTGTCATCGATCAGTGTTCCTTCCCTAGCCCGAATGTTGATTTGCATTATCCTGGGGTTGCTCTTCATAAAATGTCGGATATCGGATGGTTGATTACAGATAACAGTTCTTCAGTTAAGTCAGGATCTGGATTTAGAGCACGCAGAGTTTTAAAATTATAAGAACGTCGATGTCCTAGAGGTACCGGTTGACTGATCGGAAGCCATAAAACCAATAACTGTAGAACATCTTCCTGAATTATGCTGTTGACGAACCATTTACTATGCACCTTAGCATGATAGAACCACAACCAAAGCTCACGTTTTGGAAAAGATTACCTTCTGCAAAGCATCAAAGCGTTTTCCAGGTTATAGGAATATGCGTCGTCAAATCTTTAGACATCCGGAAGAAATATAGAATATATGAAATTACGAAATACAATATTTATTGTTATGATGTGGGGAAACCCGCGCCTAATAGACAGAGAGATGGCTCCGGAAACATTGAAGCATATGCGACGATCAGTATACAAGGTCCGCTACCTAAAACTCCATAGGGTAGTATTTTCTTTATTTTTTTAGGTAGAACCTTAAGTTATATGTCAAATTTAAAGTCTTTTTAAACTTTTTAAAAATGGCGCAGTAGGTGTTCAAATGTGTGTTATGTTTATTCGTCTTTATTGTTATTATAAAGATAGTTAATAGAATATGGCGGCAACGAGTTTATCTTGTTTTACATTAAGAAGGAGTAAATATAAGGCATACGTGGTCAAGACAGAAATTGAAGAAGACAAAAGTCGGCATCCAACTATGAAGCAATATTTATTATACGAGGTAAGGTAAAAAAATATTTACAAAAATTCACTTTATTTCTGAAATATCGTCATCTACAAATTAATATTTTTTAAATATGCACTATACAAGAATTTAAAAAGACCTTCTACATCACATTATACCTTTAAGGATGTACTTAAAAAATAAATACGAGTCTAAGGAGTTTTAGATGACGCACAATGTATAGTCTGATTTAAATAGCGATGAAGCGAGCGAACAAAGCTACCCAAATACTATAGTGTTTTAGGATGACTGTAGTATTTTTAATAGTGGTTAATTGAATAGTAGTGTTGTTGTTGTTGTTCTGTTTTTTATTTCTTCGGCTCTCCAATTTATAATTTCATAGCTATAGGATACCACAGGGATAGTTAGGCTATTAATAGCTGTTATTTTTTTTATCATCATGCTCTGTGTTAGTTATTTTCCTTATCCTGCTGTAATGCTCCTTCTTAATCTGGTCTTTCATTTACCTGTGTTTGTACTGTCACCTTCATGGACCCCTAGGTATTTATAGCTATCGCCAGCTTCAACTTTTGCATATACTTTAAATTTATCCATATAGAGGAGATGACTATGGGGTTAGTATTATTTATTTTGATTCCAGTACTTCTTTGATTTAGACTGTTTGTAAGTGGTATTAGCGACACACAAAAGAGGAGTGAGGATAAAGAGTCTTCTTGAAAGATTCCACTTTTGCGTTTTGAACTTGAATCTGACCGTTGCTGTGGTAAAGTAATATTTTAGTTTGCCAGTCATGCATTGTTTCATTCATAAACTGCTCTATTTTTGGACATACTTTGCAGATATTTAGTGCTTCTACTAACCATGAGGGGGGGATGCTATCAAATGCTCTTTTGTAGTCTACTCACGCTAAACATATTTTTTTTGTTTCTTAGCAGTGGTATCATTTTGTTTATTAAAAGTTGGTCCTTACATCCTCTGGATTCTCTTCTACATCCTTTTTATTTCGGTGGCAGAACATAGAACATGGTCAGGTGTTCATAAATTCTGTCGGCTAACACGGAAGTCAGGACTTCGTACATCGTTGGTAAACATGTTACAGGGCGATAGTTTTTGGAGTCTTGCTTAATAAATACGTCGTTCCCGAAGTCATCCATTTCAGGCATGAAGTCGGTGCATTTAGAATATCTTTGTACACTTGCGTAAGATATGGATGTAAGCTGCTTGATCCAGAAAATGTGTACTTTATTCGACTCTGGAGAGTTCCAGTTCATTGTTCGTTTGATAGCTTATACCTACTTCTTCAGTTATTAGTTCAGTCCATTCGCGGCACTGTATGCGTGTGCATCCTATTTGTTCTTCTTTAATCCATCTTGCTTCTTTGTTATGTGCTTTGTTCGTTTCTAGTGTGCTTCGCCAAAATTGTTGCAGTTGTTCGCCAGGTGGTTCTTTTACATCTGTGTTTCCACTATGTGCATAACTGTAGAATTTTMTAGTCTTCATTGAACATTTTATTGGACTTATAAGAATTGCTTCTCTTTGTATATCTTGTTAATCTTTGGGCGTGTGCTTACAATTTCATTTTTTTTATTCAACCTCCTCTAGCTGTTGGTGCGTCATTTTTTTCTCGTTGTAGTATTTTGTTGACTTTATTGCTTACAGAAAATATGCAGTGCAATACAGTTTTAAGTATTTTTAAATAATCTTCAGTAATATTACCCGTAATTGTAAATAACCGTCATTTGTCAGTAAATAAAAAAACAAGCTGCAAAGATAATATTGTTACGAATACGAGGTTCGAAAACTGCGGATTTTTGATTTAACTCCATTTATTTAAAACACTAGTATCAAATACATTAAGTCTAGGCACAACTAATTCAAAACACTACTGTTTTAACACCACTAATTTCACTAAACCACTTTACTGCACACACTTAGCACTAAAAACCTGTTCACTAACCCTTTCGCTCGCTCGATAATCGCTATTTGAATTCACAACTGCCAGGCTTTTATCGTTCGGGCAAAGAATAACTATTGACATAAGTACCTTTTACTTCGGGCTATTTATACCCCCATCGAACATTCCAGAAACGGCATCTTCTAGGCGCTCTCGAAGCTTCGCGAAATCGAATCTTCTGGAGTCTCGACCTCGCTATTTAGTCACTAAATATATTACAGTACAGCATTTAAATAGCGATACAGTAACTAGATAGATAAAGTACCGCAATTGTCCGCCATTTTAGTGCAAAATAGCAGCGGTAAATTTAAATGTTTATGTAGAAGACGGGATCAAACCAATTTGGTTTTGGTTCCATCCGCCATGTTAGTGCAAAAATATGGGCAATGAATTGCAGTACTTATTGAAAGTCACTAGATAGATATCTATCTAGATAGATATCTATCTAGTGACTTTATCGCTATTGACGTTTTCCTGCCATCTGTTTGTAGCTAAAATCACTACCTGCAGTGTCTGTCCTACGTCCTACCACACCGCATCCACATTCCACACGCCTGTAATTCCCGTACACAGATTGCGCTGATTCGCAACAATATACAATTTTTATCAAAACACAATCTTTATGAAACTTATGAATGTTCTAATGGAGATATTAAACATGTTAGGAAAGAACATCTGCATCATGGTTCTATACTATATGGACGTGATATTTCGCTCGGGTTCCAGCATAGGCTTAAGCAAGACCAAGGTAATAAAAATGAAACGGACATTTTTAATAACAATCTGACTGTTTCAGATTTATTTGTACAGCTCAATTTTTTACCTTCCTACATTTCTTCAGAAAATAAGACACACTACACACAAAAGAAATTACCCTTCAAAAAAGTTTTTTAAATAGGTACACGTTTTTAATCTTTACAACATATTTTTAAAACAAAGGTAAAAACGACCATCGAAAAATCACCTAAATGCATAATTATTTATTAGCCTGCTCGTCTGTCTTCTTTTCCTTTTTTGGTATTGTAAAATTCAGTAGTTGGACCACTTCACACCATAACCAGCTGCATACGCATATACATACCTAATGGTTATCAGATAAATGTAGCKATTTTATTCCTTCGTCATATACTTCCAACACACTGTCATTACTTCTGCGAAATTGTTACTCTATCAAGAGATATTATTATTGATTTCATCACTTCATTAAATACATTTTGTTTTCACTTGAAGGGGCCTAAAGAGGCGATGGTCTTAATAAAAGGCCGATATTTGCTGTTAATACTTATATTCCACAATCGCTTTCCACATAAACATAACATACAACGTCCATTTTTCATTTTTTATAACTATAACCTCTGAAGTTATCTCTTAGTCCCTGCTCCTACCAATCCAAGAAACAAAACTATCACCAACACAACATCAGCGCGCCAAATTCAAATAATTCCAAGTTATTTGCTACACACTATAAGTCATATAAATCACGATAATCTAAGAAATAGATCAAACATTCCTCCATGCCTAGTATTATCTTATCTTGACATTAAACACATTTAATGCTTTCTGTTATCAAAAGTTTACTTTTCAGACTTAAAAATGGCACAACGTGTGAATGAAATAAAAGAACAGTTAAGCAAAGCACTCTATGATGAAACTAAACCTTGGACACCCATCTTAGTGACATTAGAAGACAAAACTGGTATTCCCAGGTTATACATATTCATAGGTAAGAAAAAAAATGGGTGTGAATAACTAGTCTTGTAATTAAGTCTTTTCTATTAGGGACAGTGATTTTTACTGGTTTGTGGTTAGCATTCTGTTATGCCGCAGAGTTAGTATGCAACTCTGTAGGATTTCTGTATCCAGCTTATGGTTCGATGCTCGCCTTAGAATCACCTGGAAAGGAAGATGACAGAAAATGGCTAACATACTGGGTTGTTTTTGCGGTATTTTCTATTATTGAATATTTTGCTGATATAATCGTAGGTTGGTTTCCTCTCTACTGGCTGGTCAAGGTACAACGCATACATTAATGTCGACGACAGTTATTAATTTACCATATTCTTTCCAGTGCATATTTTTAATTTGGTTAATGTTACCAATAGAATCTAACGGAGCTAATATTTTGTACAAAGATATATTACGTCCCTATTTTTTGCAAAATTTTATGCCTGCAGGTGTTGATTCAAAGGCACGAGGTAAGCAAAAAAGACTAAACAGGCTACCATAAATAAGTAATTATTTAATTATTTTTTTAATGTTACAGGAGAAATGGAAAATTAAAATAGATCCAGGTTCATAGGACTAGATTATTTGAGTTTACTATAATTACTGGCAGTTACAATGTACTTATGTATTTCCTTATTAAACTGACATTTTATAATATAAAAATTAGATAATTTATTACCAATTCAAAAACTGCAATAAAATTCAAACTATTTTGAATGAAAATAAAAAATCTGTCCCATAAAAGATGGCGGTACAAGCAAAAGGGATCCAAAAAGAATTATTTTTGTGTATGTAAACATCTGCTCTAGTCAATCCATTCTGATCCTATGCCCTTGTTGAAGCTCCTCATCAGGGAGGGATACAGAATTAATAAATTAATAAAACCATAGCTAATGATAATTATGAATAATGATTATAAGAGATTTAATTGGGTTTTTTACAGACAGATATATTTATGAAAAAATGTTGCCAGCTATGACCAGGAATTGAACCCAGGACCTTTTGTTAACTAGTCAAATGTGCTAACCATTGCACTCTCAGGGCCCTATTCAAAAGATCCCGGGATCAATCCTGGTCAGAACTGGTAATACTTTTTCATAAATATATCTACCTGCTAAAAACCCAATTAAATCATTATACATCATACAGGTAAAATGAACTTTGTCATGCCAATAATAAATTATTTTTGTGTTAGTGCGAAAAGTGATTATCATACAACACATAAACAACAAAGAAGTAATCAAAACCCACTTACTTGGGTGTTGCTAGCGGTCGCGGATCAGTATTTCGTACATTCAGCTTCAAAGTCACATTCACCTTTAGTTGCTATGGTCTATGGTGCATGTCTGTCGCTTACTACGCATCTTAGGTTATTAGTAATTAATGATAACATTTTGAAAATTACGTTTATTAGTATAAAGTGGGAAGTAGGATAACATACCAACATCAAAACACAGAACATAGCATTAAACAAGTAGTAATAGTAATTGTATAGTAGTAGATGGTTTGAAATTTGGCTATCCTTCACTGGTAGCTCAAGAAATGTTTTAGTTGTATAGATACTATGCAACCACCTAACAACACTGCCACGTAACTAGCACCAAAGTTAAATAATTATGCGGGTTCTCTCTTGAAATGCCATTATCTACTTATATTCAACTTGTAAAATCTTGCACCATTGAAGTTATGAAATGGTGTCCCTAAGTAGCAACCACAGTGGTCTCAAATGTCCAATATAATAAACGTATACTCTAAACTCAATTGTAACAGATTAAAGAGGATGGAATCAATATATAGGTAGGTTAATATTTTTATATTTCTGAAGAACTTGCTTTGTTCGCTTTGTCAATTTTAACAGTTCCTAGTTGTAACGCAAATACAATGGAGATTTAGCCAAATATATATAATAAAAAAATAAATCAAAAAACCCAATCAACTCGAAAACAAAAAAATTCAATTCTGACAATTTCTATTGCTTTGAGAAAATATATGATCGAATGACTAAAAGGTATCACTGGTTCCCAAACAGGAAGTGCAAGTAGGTACAACTTATATACCATATAAATTGTTTTAGATATAAAAACAAGTATTTATTTCTTTTGATGCAAATTTTAGGTTTTTTTGTAATTGTTATATTATGTATGTGTGTGTATAGTTTACTAACATGCCTTTATTAAGGATGTATATATTTTGTTTTTTATACAATATAAAACTTGTTTTTAGCAACTAGGTTACATTTTCACTTTTTACAAATATATTTTATTTACAAACCTATACTAATTCCTTCCTCTTTAATACCTCTGTTACAATTAAGCTTACAGCGTATGTTCATTGTATTGTACATTTGAGACTACTGTGGTGGTTGCTACATAGGTGCACCCTTTCATAACTTCAATGGTACAAGATTTTACAAGCTAATTAGTAAGAGAGAACCCACATCCACACAGCACAAGCTCCTCTAATGGATATCTATAAAACGTAATTTCTGGATATCCATGACATCTATCAGATGTCCAGAGATATCCATGATATGTCTAAAAGTAGTCCAAATGTCCGGGTAAATATCCATATCTTTGTGGATATCAAATACATATCTTATAGATGTGCTTTTTAACATCTAATGGACAGCTTGAAGTTGGTTAAAACCTGTAGCTGTGGATGCTTGATGGATATGTATTTCATATCTAATGCTCTTCTAATAGTAGCATAAAAATATAAGGTGTAATTGTAAAGTTTATTAGTAAAAACTTTTCTCATACTAAATTTAAAAAGGAACATTGCACTTATATGTATATGTAGGTCATTGAAGCCACTAACTTTGATGATCAGTCCTGCAAAAAATAAATTGATAAGATAAAAATACGGGCATGTTACATGAAATTCTTTGTTAGCTAATCATTTAATATGATTTAAACACACAGTACAATAGACAAAATTTTACAATTCTAAATTATTCTTGCAATTTTAGTTGTTACATTCTAAATTATTTATTCGAATGCTAATTTTCTTGTTGCTGATGGATTTCAAATGAAATAATTTAAACAATCCACGTAGACCAAATCAGTTTTCAACTTTTAAATAATAAATGGTTTTTAAAAATTACAGAATAGAATTATTCATTAAATCTAATAAAAAATTGTTACCCGCATGACAAAAGTGTTGTCCTTTACACATTTAAACGGTTAACAATTGTTATTTAGGTTCATAAAGTTAGCATGGGATTTTATTTAGTAATTTGATATTCATTAATTACTGATCTCTCAACTACTGTTTCATTATCAGCAACGTTCAATGGAAAATTCACACGCAATATCACTTACATACAAAGCACAAGGTTTTGCAAGAAAGTGAGGTTAAGTTTACAGTAAATGCCAAATATTTAAACCATATATCGACGGTAAATAATGTTGCTTAACATAAAACATAAAACGTCAACAAAAGAAGAAATACTTACCGGTAACGTTAAATGTATTTTCCATATTTGATCATCGCACAATTACAAACACGTTATTMTTATGGTTATAGCAATGGCGCACATTATAACTTCGCATAACAGAGACAGACGATCCAAGCTGGATGCGTGGAGTAAGACGTTGCCAATGCCTCAATTACTAGATCTCGGTAGTGAACTTGTATTGCTTGAAGTCTAAATAATAGTAGATAATGTTAAATAAAATGGCATTATAGTTTAAAGATAAAATTTATATACGAATTCAGCACTTGTCATACGAAAAAAGTAATTTTATAATTATTGCTTTTCTGACACAGCTTTTGTAGATGTTCATCGACCGATTAGATATATTATATTATGCTTATACAAACTTAGGGATAAAAAATTTAATGAACTAATTCTCCATATAGTATTAAAGAATAACAATAAATGATTAGTGTACAATAATTTATATACCTAAATAGATTTTGCCAAGATTGTTGTTTACCTTATAGAACGTTTATATATCATATATCCATTAGACATCCATTATCAAACCGAGTAGACATCACCATGATTTTATTATTCTTTAAAATACAAATGATTGGTATTGTAAAGTAGGTAGATATATGATGTTACGTACAGCTTACAAAATAATGACAATTTGCATTATTTGGCATATGTGATTCATGAATATCTATTTCACATCTAATGGATGTATCACATAGATGAGATATATGGATCATGTGGTTATCTGATAGATATCCATAGGCTATCATGTGCTGTGTGGGATAATTATTTAACTTTGACGGTGCTAGTGATGCAGAAGGGATGCTGAGTGGTTGCATAGTATCTATACAACTAAAACATTTCTTGAGGTACTGCCAGTAGCATAGAGTTGTACCCTTCCAAATACAAAAAAAACGTAGTAGTTATTGAAATTGAAATTAATCAATTGGTGCAAGGATTATAGTGCAAGCTATTCAACCCATAAAATGGTTCTCAAATTCGTTGGAGTAGTTACATGCGTCGTAATACATCCTCCTTGTGAATTTCACTGAAATATAAATATGTGTATAACCCTAAATTTACTGGTGCAAGATGGTGCCAGCTAATTAGAAACAGATCAGCCTGTTTAGTTTTTTTATAGTATTGCTTAAATTTAACTATAAATTGTTTTCACTTTTCGTTGGCACKCCAAAGAATCCCAACACAGCCCATAGTAGCTTTCCTTGCGCGTACGGGAGGGTAGCTAATGTTATAACAACCCTATCCATAATAGAACCTGTATAACTACTTGGTCTTAATGGTGCAAACTGCTTAATCAGTGGTGCTAGTTGAGTGCAAGGTATAGGTATATGTACAAACTTTGATAAATTGAACAATTTTTGTGATACCTGCAGTTAAATTTGTTAGATTGCTCTAAGTAATTTAAACTACTACCTACTATCATTAAGAAATTTTTTGAAGCACTTCTAATCTGGAATGCCGTAGACAATGAGAAAATTGTTTGTAAAACAATTTTGGGCAGAAAAATGGGGTAAACAGGCTACATGAGTAATAAGTCTACTAAATCCAGGGTTTTTCCACAATGTACGATCCTAAATATTACAGTCAAAATTGAAAACTGTGGAATAAAAGACCTATAAGCAAATACAAAGGTAAAATATTTGTTATCTCATCAAATATGTTAAATGAAAATATGTGAAAATGAAGACGTGGATACGCAGTAAACAAATATTGTTAAGCACCATCCATTCTCTCCAAAGCAACACAATTATCTCATTGGCATCACTATTAAAAAATACAAGTAGAAATATATCTTGTGATGTAATTACTAATATAGAAGTAGGTAAATAATTAAATTATCAATATTACAGCTATACTATACTTAAGATAGATGCCACAATAAAAATCAGATTCACAAACTTTTTAATGTTCCTTTTAGCATTGCTTTTAGTTATTATTCCACTAACCAGTAATACTATCTGAAACAGAATTATCCTCAGACATATGCTCAAACACTGAAAACCATTTATTCATTACAGCTAGTATATATTTATAATCATTACAAATACATGAAAATTTCTTAAAAATATCTAATATATTACAAATTACATTAGTTTGCTAAGATTTTCTATACAATATGCTATCACTTATTATCGAACTAAAATGTTTATAACCCAAAAAAGAAAAACTTGTTTTCATGTGCACAAAATAAAAAGCATATCAGTTAAATTAAAAGTATACATCATAATTTAATTCATACTTTGATTCAAATTTCACATTTGTATTTACAAAATCACAAAGACCAATACTATCACTCTTCACCATTGCCACTCTGCACTGTCTTTTGTACCATACATGAACGTGCTACAGATTCAAACAATCTGAAACAATCAAAACATCAAAGATTAGTAATCAAAAACATCTGTAAACAAAGTATCAGCCAGTAAAAAGTAATTAATTTATAATTAAATTAGTTCTACGCAGGAAGCTTAAATTCCCAACTAACATTATATAACAGAGAAACTTTTACATTCGATACATTAAAAGTGTTAATATCATGAATTATACTTATGGAATTATTCACTGCTAACAAAAATAGTCGCTGGAAATTTAAATTATCCTAAACGCATCTTGTTTTGCAAACTGCAACTGATTTTTTGGTTGCAGTTCTGTGTATTTAGTGATAAGACATCTTAGGAATAATAACTGGCATATGTACAGGGTGAGCAAATAAGAGAAGTGGTTGGTCATATCTCATAAACTAGTAGCCCTAGAGCATATTGAGGTAAAAAATTTCTTAACTAAAGTGGCCTAGAGAAATTGCTGGAAAATATTTTTGAGTTTGTAAAGTGACCGCTAGAGGGCAGCACTGTGGCACATCCAAATTACAAAATTAATGTTTGTGTCATTTTTAGCGTAATAAATGTTTGCGGTATTAAACATATTAAGATTGTTTGGACTAAAATCTACCATTTTTATTTAGAACATTTTTTTTGTTAAATGTCAAATAAAGGAGTGGGGGGCGGGTGAATCTTAATATAGAAAATCGCTAATATTTCAGGTTTGGCTTGACCAATTTTAACCAACGAGGTGTCATTTTCAAGAGCTTATGTGCCTTTATAAAAAGCAATTTTAAGTGTCAGAACATAGTTTGTGTGTTGACCGCAAGAGGGCGGTTTCTGAAATTTCTACCTAAATATCGACAACAACAATATAAGGCTGTTTACTTCATTAAAAGAACAATTCAATATAGACACCTTCGTATGTTGTTTTAATCTAAAGATATTAAAGACTGAATAGCAGAACTTAGTAATTTTATACAGTATAACTTTTGAAAATTAAAGTTAGCTTGGAACAATAAATTTAACCAACAGATCAACATATTATTATTACACTAATACTAAAAACATCAGCGTTGCTATAAATATATAAAAAATAGCGGAAAAGTTACGCAAGACAAAAGCCATTTGCACTAAAATTTGTTAACATTAAACTCAACCAATTCTACCTTTAATTAATAACACTCAAGTGAAGAGTAGCTAAAAATACAAACTACCGTAACAAACATAATAAAAAAATAAACTATACTAAACTAACTGAACAAATTATTATTATTTATAAAACCAAAGTGCAGACTAGCACGAACATAACTACAGGTTATATCAATTGGAGTGTGAAGTACAGGTCCCAGGACAAAAAAAATAGTTAAAATTGTTATTTCATATTTAGGGTAATTTACTTTTGTTTTGCGTTTGCTCCAATGCTCTATAATGTTAGCTAGTCTGCACTTTGGTTTTATAAATAATTTGTTCAGTTAGTTTAGTATAGTTTATTTTTTTATTATGTTTGTTGCGGTACTTTGTATTTTTAGCTACCCTTCACTTGAGTGTTAATAATTAAAGGTAGAATTGGTTGAGTTTATTGTTACCAAATTTTAGTGCAAATGGCTTTTGTCTTGCGTAACTGTTCCGCTATTTTTTATATATTTATAGCAACTCTGATGTTTTTAGTATTAGTGTAATAATAATATGTTGATCTTGTTGGTTAAATTTATTGTTCCAAGCTAACTTTAATTTTCAAAAGTTATACTGTGTAAAATTACTAAGTTCTGCTATTAAATCTTTAGATTAAAACAACATACGAAAGTGCGGTTTTCACCATTTTAGTGTATATTCAATTGTTCTTTTAATGAAGTAAACAGCCTTATATCGTTGCATTTAAAAATTTCCAGAAAAATCTATATTTAGGTAATAACTTCAGAAACCACCCTCTTGTGGTCAACACACAAACAATGTTCTGCCACTTAAAATTGCTTTTTATAAAGGCACATAAGCTCTTGAAAATGACACCTTGTTGGTTGAAATTGGTCAAGCCAAACCTGAAATATTAGCGATTTTCTATATTAAGATTCACCCGCCCCCCCACTTTTTTATTTGACATTTAACAAAAAAATGTTCTAAATAAAAATGGTAGATTTTAGTCCAAACAATCTTAATATGTTTAATACCGCAAACATTTATTACGCTAAAAATGACACAAACATTAATTTTGTAATTTGAATGTGCCACAGCGCCATCAAGCGGTCACTTTACAAACTCGAAAATATTTTCCAGCAATTTCTCTTGGCCACTTTAGTTAAGAAATTTTTTACCTGAATGCTCTAGGGCTACTGGTTTATAAGATATGACTGACCACGTCTTTTATTTGCTCACCCTGTACTTAAATCAGTATGTAGCACAACTGCTAGCCTCTGAATTTAGTGTTTGGAATGCAACAACACACTTTTAATAAACTAATTTTGACTACCAATATTTACCTGCTAAACTGAATAAAACTATAAAATAAAACCATGAAATACAAAGTAATAAAGAAAATCCTGACATTTTGTTGAGTAACAATAAGAAAACATTTTGTTGAATAACTGATTAGCTATGGCATGTAACAAACAGATTTCAATTTTTAAATATAAACTAGATCAAATGAAATATAAAAAAATGTACTTACTTTTCAATTTCTGGAGCGCAGTGTACAAACTCGTGATTCCAGAACTTATAAGTAGGATTCTTGATCAACTCAATAAAAGTAATGAGCAGTCCCCATGGATGTGGTCTATTAACGATAAGCCTCTCCAACAAAACCCTTGTGATCTGCTCCTGTATGGCTTCGGTGTTTGCTTCCGCGAACAGATACAACAATGTGCACGAAAAATAGTGTGTGTGGCTGTTTGGATACCTGAGCTGGTTGGCAATCGCATTTAAAAACAAGTAACGTCCTTCAGTATCCAAATCCACAGCCAAGTTTTGGAAAATGTCCATGTGTGCACTGTGTGCAATTGTCGACATGCTCGGGGTTAAACTTTTTCCCCTGATATAGGCAATAGCTTGGGTACCGACGTAAAGCACCAAAGCATTCATTAAAGGTATATTGTATCGCATTCCAGGTTCATTAGAAATCTGCAGATTACTTCTAAGCTCTGATAAGAATGTTACAGGAGCACGTGCTTTAAGGTACGAATCCAAATCCTTCTTAAACTGTGCAGGTGTTATCATCGAAGCAAAATTGGTCGATATCCGTGGGCCGAAGGAAATTTCTTGCAACATGTCTACTTTCAGGTTGGGTGTGAATGGATCAGGCAACCTCATATTTCTTGGAAACGCAGATAAAATTAAATTCCTCATTTGTATGCAATTTGGTGGTATAACGTCGCAGAAACCGTAATGGTAATCACACAGGAACTCTGGGAAATCATGCAACAATACGAGCAATACTCGTAAAGTTCCTTTGTAAAGCATGGTAACTGGTTTTGCTAACTCTGCGTTTCTCAAAAATGGTGCCAAATACTTAAACAAATCGATCAATAGCTGTGCATACATAGCCCAACCCTTTTGCTGTGGTGTGCTTGCCAACATCCGGCCCATGAATACTCTGTGTGAAACCAGTTCCAACCAAGCATAACAGAAACCTGCAGCTTTTGAAGGACGTAAAATATGAAGAGTGTGGCAGTAAGCAGTCAAAACATGGAAATTAATTGCTTCTAATACAGGTTCAGGTGCATTCAACTCTAAAAACAGCATAATAAACATTCTGTGATATGGAAGCTGTTGAAAGTCAGTCATTCTTGTTTCGTGATCCTGCAACAGGCAACCGGCAATAATTCCAAGCACCTTGTTCAGTAGATGGATTTTGGTCGTTGTATTGGTCGTATCCCCAGAATGCTTTACTAAGAGAGCAACAAGGCGCACAAATGCGTCCAACGTATGATAGCATTTCGCTCGCACAACTGTTGCAGCCAACTGTGAATTTACAAGATGAGAATAAACAACTTCTACACAGAATTGAGTTGACAATCGGAAGAACCTTGTAATAAGGTCGTCTGTTTTAAGAATGCCGTGCACATTCATTTGCTGGACAAACATGCTGAATGCCTTTGTGGAATCTCTCGTTGACGGTTGTGTGTGATAAAHGTTTATCCATTCCCGGATTAGAAATTCGGTCTTCTCAACTAAGCCAGGAGGATCTTCGTAATTTGGAGCTCTTACCTATTAAAACAAAAACAAGTTTTCTTTATCCAACTTAATAATTAAAGAATATTTTTACTTTTTATGAGAAATTTCTTACAAAAGTACTCTTAAAACTGACAGATAAAAGTAAAAAATTATCTACAAAAGCCATTGCAGATAGATCACTTATTTGATACGTTTCACCTTTTCTACCAAATCTACAAGCCCTAGCCTATAATAATTCAGACAGGTCAGACAATAAAATTACAATCACGAAAAAAATTTTAATTTTCTTAATTTACATTGTTCATCGTAAAATATAGGATTATCGATTGATACAGGTAGCTTTAGCAATAATTGTTAATACACATTTAGAACCACAACCATGAAGCATCTCATACGCTCCTTCTAGTCCTGGTCAATAAGGTGGAATATATCAAAGATGAGTCGTAACAGTTCGACCACAGGAAAGAAAATGATAAAGTTGCATTGATTTGATGGCACCAAGTAACAAAAGGCAATAAAAAAAACGAATGCCAGTTTCATTAGTGGTGTTTGAATTATGGTGTGTGATAGATCTTTGAGTAAAAATTTACACTGGTCAATTACTAATGCTACAACGGTCTATGGTAATATCACTCTAAAACAGCAACCAAAAATGATCATGAAAATATGAAAAATAGTTGTCCACCAAAAGTTACCGCTGTATATTAATGCACCCTGAAAAGAATGGTCAATTACTGTTTTATGGAGAGATATTATTAGAAAACAAATTTCTACAGGCACAACTGAGAGACAGATCGGTTACAAATTTTATGAGGTAAAAAGTTAATTCTATCTTTCGTATTAATAGCACTTTACTTTTGCAACAGGCCAAAGAAAAACCTCTTATCCCGACTACACAACAAACAATTCCTAATTTGCAGCAATCGATCAAAATGCGATGTATGTGTTGGGAATACTTATAAGAAGAAGCTTACCATAACTGCTTGATTAAAAAAGTTAAATTCCCTAAGTCTTGGTAAGGAAATGTATGTCCAGCAAAGGAATGGGAAAACTGAATTTTACAGAAGGCTTAGTGAATGCTGCAAAATGTAGAGAAATTTTGGAGCCCAGTCTTCTAAATCTAAGGAGGCAGAATTTATTTCCAACAAGATGGTGCTGAACTTGCAGGAACAATGAAAAATTAATACAATCTGTTCTTAACATCATATATCATGAAGTTCTGTTAACTAAACACATTACCACATAAGTATATTTCCTAAAGAATTAAAGTTACACTTGTGATTTCAGCATTACTTGCCAGAATAATTCTATCATTGTTTACTGTCCGAACTATTATGCACTCGGGCTTGTATAAAGTATGTTTCAATTATCACATTATTATTAATAAAATGTATTTCATACACGGTTTACTAAAACAATTTCTTGTAACCAGCACTCTTGCTAATCCAAACTCCAGCTATAACAAACCATCAGTTAATTGAACTTCTACCCCACTGATCTCTAAATAACTGGATGTCGCTTACATACCAAAATGCATGTAAATTAATTGTGACAGATTTAAGCCACCTTAGCGCTTCTAGCCACTGGTCATTGTGCTAAAATTTTGACAAAGGTTCACTTCTGCGATAAATATGACGTTAACGATTGACGGTTAAAATCGTGAACCTTTATAAAGGTCCGCATTAACATTATACACCTTTCTCAGTAAGTAGCAAAGCATGTGGTGTTCATTTTTGTTACTGGATGGCATACACGGCGATTATATAACATAAGTGTGGTGCATTGTGAATTTTGTAACAAAAGATCTAACATCGAAGCACCTCTCATTCCACTTCTAAGTGTTTCTCATCTTTATAGTAATTGTGTGCAGTCAATGCAACTCAGCTACCTGTCTGCAGATTTCCAAAAGATGATCGTTGTAGTGTTTGGGTGAGAAACATGTGCTGTACAAACTGGACGTTACGTTTACTCATAACCATATTATATTAGTTAGGGATCTACTAATCTAACCTAAAAAATACGGTATTTCCTTCAAACGCGCCGTTAAATTTATAGTACCATGACCAGCACACGAGTTTCTACTTGTCACAGTTTTGAATGACTTATGTGACATCTAGTTATTTAGAGATTAGTGTTCTACCCCCACTGAGCAAGGTTATATCTTTTGATCTTTGGAATAATTACATCTGCATCAGTGTGAGTCATGTCACATAAAAGCTCAAGATATCTATTTTCCAACTATGAGAATCATACTAAAATAATTTGAGATACTAAGAGTCTAATAGGAAACTAACAATCACAGCATAAAAGGCAAACGTAAGTTGTCAAATATAGCCATTAGCATGTTTATAGTGTCTATTGTTCTTCAGGTAAAATGTCAAAAGTGTACTGTGTTATAAGCTACCACTAACTTGAATCACACGACTTCCATACAATGATTTGTTATGATTCTAAAAAAAATGTATCTTAACAGCAATTTATTACTATTATTATTACTATTTATAAAGTACTTTTAAGAGAACTTGCTCCTTCAGGTGCCAGAATATTCAATTGGTTAGCTGATTGTAAACATGACCAGATTTTCGTAAAAGATCAGCCACACACTGGTTGACCTTCAACTGCAGTCACCAACGTAACAGTTGCAGCTAAAAAGAAAATCAAAAAAATCGTCGAGGTTTGGCAGCAGCACAAAAGATCATTCATGATCCTCTTCATGTGCACAGGGATGTTCTGGACAATGAGCAAATTTAAGAACAAAACTAGCAAGAATGTTTTTGATCTGGTAATTGATGATGAATGCTGAATATATCATTATGACCCAAAAACAAAAAAGTAATCCACAATATGGTGCTTCACAATGCACTGCTGCCCAAAAATATTTGCAACGCTATGAATGTATGGGAAGAAAAGGATTCTTTCATTTTTTGCTACAAGTGTTTATGTGGTAACTGTACCATTAAATAAACATAAGACAGTTACATCTGAATGGTATGTAACTACTTGTGCACTGAAAAGTCAACACAGCATGGTACAACTGGGGTACATACTTAGCACCATGCTCCTATGCATTCAACAGCCAGAACAGTGAGGCTTTTACAGTCTCAGGGAAGTAGATTGTTACTGCATCCAGCCCATTCGCCGATTTAACACCATATAACTTTTTTCTCTTTCCTGACAGTAAAAGCAAAGTTATGTGGAAGTTGTTTTTCATCAAACAATGAAGCTCTCGAGGCACATTAAGAAGAAATTTGCAACATGCCAAAAAAACCTTTTTTCGATCAAAAGAATATTCGAATTAAAATTACAATTGTAAAAATTTGCTTATATTTTCACACATACAAACACAAATTATAAAAAAAATTCTACATTCAAAATAACCTTTAAATTAAACAGTATCCTTCATTCATAACATTATAAGGTTTATTCAAATTTGAGTTAGTTGTATTCCTGATTGTTCACATTTTTCTCGTTCTAAAACATAGAATTTAAGCAATTATTTAATTTAAGACATTGTTTCAATTCCACATGTTCTTTGCTTTAGAATAAACTTGTTTTTTCATTTAAACATTGAATTTTGTAGGTTGTTGCATTAAAATGATTGTTTGATGTATGAATTTCTTGGTTCAAAATCTGTATTTTAAATGTTTGCAAATTTTTGTGATTGTTAAATTATAAAAACGCTTCAGTTACATTTGTGTTTAAAATAAATTTGTTAATAATTAATTTCAACAACAGCTGCATTTTCGAGATAGGTAAATTAAAATATTTGTTTTAGATAAGAGTGAGTTGTATGTGACTAAACCTATTATTGAATTTTTAAGATATATTTAAAATTATCAAATATCATTTAATTCATGTGTCGTTTGAATTTGGTGGTACTGGTGGCAGAATTTTGTGATACTACATATTATTTTAGTGAGTTGTGTAAATACTACATTGTACCGACCCCTAAGACATAACCCAAAATTTTGGTGTCAATCACGCAAAAATACTCGAATTACCACAAGTGCCGAACTAAAATATTACATGAATTAAATTGATACTTGATGATATTTTTAAATGTATTTTAAAAATTCAACTGTCTCAAAAATTCAATGGCATTTCAAAGACATGTTTAGTCGCATGCAACTTGTACATGAATCAGATATGTCTATTCAACTACCTAAAAAATGTAACAATCGTTTAATTATGTAACAAATTTATTTGAAAGATAAGCAAGCCTGAAAGTGAAACAGTCAAAAATTTAAAAATCACAAAAATTGAAATATATTTGAAAGTTAGGTTTTGTAGCATGAAACTTGCATAAAATGAAGCAAAGTAAGCGTGAAACTGAAACAAACTTTTAAACGATGATATAAATTGAACAATCACTTAAATTATACATTAAAGGATGAGAAAAATGTAAACAACAAAAATATAACTAATGAAATGGTCCACAAATTTAAAAATGTTGTGAGTTAATTTATTTTAACATAATACACTGCAAATATAAACTCAAATAAATGCACAACTGATTTTGCTGAGCACTGTTTCAAAAATAATCATTACTTAGATCAAAACAACAGCGAAAACTGCAAAAGAAAAAGTAAGACCTAAACATTTTGGAACATTTGGAAATTAAAAAAGCGACACATCAGAAAAAAACATTTGGCAAATGTGCATAAAGAAATTCCCAAATCCATTAGGCCATTGATACTACCTATAATTTTGATGCTCTTTTGAAAATGACTGCTTATGGTCGAAAGGAGTTTCAGAGCTATCTGATAAATTACATGAAACAAAGCACATTCAAAACAATCAACTTCTTTCCAGGCTACCTCATTTAAATTAAAATATTTTTTTAGAAACATTAGTTATGTACTATATTTAAAATGATACTGTATAGTTTCAAGCAGAGTTACTTTAAAAACTGTAAAGCATTCATCTKAGTAAAAAATAAAGTTTCTGACATTTAAATTATTTCAGCATGACCCTTATGTGTTGGAAAGGTAAATACGAATTCATAAATGTGTTTGTGACAGGAACTAATTAAAGTAGAAACACCCCATAACTTCATAGTAGCAAAATAAATTTACCACATACAGAGTTTTGAATAACAGTGTATTCAGTGGTAACAAACCATAACATTTTGCTCTTTTACTGATAACTATGTAACAGCTAGATGGCGGAGATACTTTTAGATTCATCAACAACTTCCTATACGGTTGTTAGAAAAATATCATAAAATCTGGTCATTTTGTTCAAAGTTAGCACAACTTCGAGGAAATGTGCAATCTACTGTTCACAGAATGTTAAATATTAAAAAAGCCACGAAAACCGTAGCAGAATTTTAATTTTAAAACATTGCGCTATTAACAATGTCAAGATAAAATTTATAGGATCAAGTTTTTGCAATGCTGACCGAGTACCATACACTATAATCCAAATGATCCTGTAATCTGAATGTACCTACACAAAACTGTGTTCAGATTAGCAGAAGAGCACTGTACTTTTAAAAGTCATGCAGTTCAATTACACCGACTTATATGCATTTTATTAACAACCACCATGTATAGTATTCTACTTGAACTATTTTATGATATGTAATGTTAAAAAGACATGAGCCACTCACCTGCAAGATGCCATTGTCAATGTGAATAGTAGGTCCTCCAGATGAGCGATCTGCAAGGAACCCAGTTGGATCGTGATTCTGTCTCAACATATCGATAACATTAGATAGTCCTTCTGGCGGCTGCCTTGTGTGCGTTTGTATTTTGGCCAACACTTCTATGATATTACAAAGGTCTGTTTCAGTAACAAACTGATTATTACGATCTTCTATTAAGAACAGCTGTACTACTTGCATGGCAAAATTTACAGCCATGTAATTAAGGCCATTCTCCATGCACTGGGCCAAGGCAATATCAAACTGTGGCAGATTGACCAAACCAGCTCGCACCAAAGTATCAACGGCATCCAAGTTATAACGGAGTTCTTCTCTACAGTCGGTAAGGAAACGAGTAACTTGTTTGTTTGTCCACTGCTGGCCATACATCCTATGATCCTGAAAGGACTTCAGGATACGAACAATGATCTCTTTGAACCGAATGGTAACAGAATCGGAATCGGCTGACATTGATAGGCCATCTTGAAGGCTTTCTACACACTACAAAGAAAAAACACATCACAATCTGAAATGAAAATAGTTTCAGATATAAATTACAGTTTAGAAATTACTTTTTTTCATTACACTACTGGGCAAATGAAAAATCTATAAGTCAGCAAAGCTACTGTTGAAGACAACTGTTTACTGCAATCAGTTATGAAAACTCAGACAACCGCTACATTTTAGTAACAATAACAAAAAATATTATAAACAAGTACTCCAGCACAGATGATGGATAATCCTAGCCCAAACTGCAATATTTGCATTCAAAATACTAATTAAAAAAATACCAGTATGTATTTTATGTACATAATAAATAAATAATAAATTAATAGCAACTCCTGGGGACTTGCACAATGTAATTATTAAAATGTATGAAATATTTTGTAAAAAAAATTGAATAAAACCATTTTCCAATAATCCATATTATGAAATGAGTAGAAAACAAAATATTACACAATCCAACATTACATAAAGAAAATCAGACATATTATGTGAGTTAATACAATGTAACATACCACACAAAAAAATGTAAATAAATTCAACTGAGACCTCTGACAGCAACAGCTTGCAGTGTACTGACGACTCATTCTTAACCATCCAACTTTAAAAACAAGCCACCAATTAAATTTACAGACAGCAATAAGTATATATAACTTTTTCACAAATATTTAGTAATTTAAAGGTGATATCTTGATCCAGTTAAAATAATATTAACCTGAGCAAACCCAATGTTTCATTCATCTCTCCTTTGTTATATGACTACAATAAGATACCATACTCATATTAAGTTTCACATGCACGATAACAATTGTGATACTGACCTGACTATAGGATATTATGTTAATCATGGAAGGTAGTGCTAAGTGGTTATTCTAACTTCAAGATAAACTTGCACAAGGATTAATGATTTCTATTCAAACAAAAAACAAACTAAAAAACAGTAAAAACTCTAAGACAGTTTCACTTGATTTCTATTTTTGTCTTTTTACATTTATTTTATTTTGTCTTATTCTAATGTCTTGTTAGTGCATAACCAGAGTAGTAAGACAAACATTTCATACATCATATAAAATTTTATCTGAGATTGTTATGGCTAATACTATTCATAAAACAGTGTAATTATAGAAAAGCATATATCCCCTTCACATTTGTTTTTTTACAATGTTTTGGGGGATGTCCTTTTGTAGAAGTTAACATACTGTGTAAATATCATGCTTCTAATGCACATATGGATAAAAAACTGCTGCAAATTGAATCAATACTTCCACATCCAATTGTCAAAATGACATTTACGTTTTTATTTCTTATACTATACGATTAATAATCATGTTTTGAGCATTTTTTCTCTCTAAACATTTTTTCTAAGACAAACAGTCCTCGTGATATTAGCAAAAATATATACATTTTTAAAATCGTTTTTTCCAAATAACTCGAAAATTATTAACGTAACAAAAAAATTACAAGAGCGCTTTCTAATCAGAAATTTATTTTCTATATAATACCAAAATTAAAAAAAAATCGTACGAGCAGGGTCCAAAATAGGTTTTTTGGAAATAATTCAAAAAGTCAAATTTTTTGATAAATTTTCTAAGACATTTTTTGTGAGAAGTTTTATTTCCTATCTGATGGCATTTTCATTTTTTGAATATATTAAATATATTCGGAGATATGTAAGAAAAACAGTTTTCTTTAAGTGATGCCTTTTTGCTAATATCGTCTAAACAGTTTGCTGTACCGAAAATTTATAAGAGCTAATAATACTTGCAGTTATACTACTAATCACATACTAAAACGAAAAAAATATTAAAAAATAAAAATTTGCAAATAGGGTAGTTACCCCCCCAATTTCGCCCCCTTCCCGATACCCTACTTACCCCACAAACAATAGGTCGCTTTGGGTAGTTGAGATTTATATGTTTGCCAAATTTCAAGTTCATATATTAAGTCTTTCGAAAGTTATCGTGTCCACAAACAATATCACAGACACACAGACAAGAATTATTTTAAATAAATAATCTGCCCTGGTCAGTTCACTCCTCCTTTCAAGAATTGTTTTTTACTCAAATTTTGTTTTTTTGCGTTTTCGACCATTTTAAAGCAAATGACCAAATAAAAATTTTTGAAAATTTTTTTCGTGATACAATACTTCCCATCCGTTGGATGTGGAAGTAATATAAATAAATTATTTAATTGACTTATAAGACTATATTGCTTACTAATCTTCTTGGTAAATGCTTTATATTTGAAATCATAAAAACTTGTATCGAAACTTGGAATTTCATTAACAGAAATGACTGAACTGACTGAACTTTCTAAATGTCACCCTTGACAATATAAGCAAGTACTTTATTATTCCAATATGGGAAACTTTGATGATTTATAAGGGTTATTTTCGGCAACAGTGCCGATAAACCCATCTGAACAGTTGGATACGGAATTAGCGTGCCAATGGATGGCTTCAAACAGCCTTCTAGACAGTAATTAAAGACAAATATAACCAAGAAAGTTGGCATAAAATGCAATAACAGTGTTAGGAGTAGAAATAACAACAATTCAGTAATAATCGTAATCTACCACCCTACAACTTTGACAAAGTATTTTGGTCCTGAGCCAAACCAGATCATCTAAATCAAACGTTTTTTTCATACATAAACTTATGCGACTCAAGTCAGCTTAACAATGAAAACTCAATTGCATTACCTTATTCTACAAATATATAGCTGTAATGAACAGCAGATTCATTCCCCCCTTTAACCATATAATATCGTGTAAATAAGCAGCTGTTGAGCTGTCGCGCGACTGTCATACTAAACAGATGCTGTGGATTTAGCAAAGTTTACGGTATTGGAATAGTGAGATATTTGATATAAGTAAAAACAGTTTAGGGCTACTTGATTTGCTGCAAGCAGTCATGCAAAATTTGGAAGAAAATAAACATGGTGAAGTTATTGCCAGCTATGCTGAGCAACATCGAAACTGTAAAAAAAACTGTTATGCAATGAGGATGCTTAAGTGTAATAAATATGCTATTTATAAACATGTAGAATTAAGATTACCATTACACAGTAAGCAAGATTTAGGAAGGCAAGCTAGAAAAATGCCGACATATTGAATCTGTGCACAGTAAACTTGGAAATTCTCTGAGAAAATTGGATAAAAAATACATGTCAGCAACATTTTGAAAAGCGAAAATGTTTTATAAATGTGAAGAAAATTAGCATTGAAATATATGAAAAAACAGCAAACGAAGTTGAGATGTCGTCATTGAAGATGATTTATATTACACATAAGACGGTAGCAACAAAGAGAATAACAGATCTTACTATTGCAAAAAAGGTAGATATGCAGATCCTGAGGTCTTTTTTAGGCACCACAAGGAATTTCCCTGGTATATCTCCACTCCAGCATTATTTCTGTGATAGCAGAAATGTATGAAAAATGCAAATGAAGCAGAGTAAACAAATTCATCAGAAAAAGCATCCCGATTACAAAATTATGTTCTGACCTGATGTAGCAATTGCCCATTATGCAGCACGTGAAGTGCCCGCATTTCATGAATTTGATATCATCTTTATTAAACAGGCCAAAATGTACCATAACTATGTGCAATTGAAAATATTCTCAAAAATTCTGAAATAGAGAGAAAGTAATTGGCAAACATCCAGTAATGAAGAACTAAGAAAAGAAATAATTTATCACAAGGGAATGTAGCGCTTTTCAGCAATTTAATGTGACGAGTAAAAACTAAAATCAGATAAACAAGCTGTTTTGGTGCTGACACAGTTATTTTTTCTTCAACTAAATCGGTAGTATTTACTTTTTATGTATTATGTTATCCACTTTCAATACATTAAAATCTTATGTTTGTGTTGATTTCTTGCTCCCACATCTTTATGATGAAACCAATATAAATTGCTTTTCATTCAGATATTCACTCCAGAGCTAATCATTTCAGGGACAGGTTTGTCGTGCTCCATCAACACAGTGCCCTTTTTAAATAGAAGCTTTTTTAATGCCATTTAACTGTAGGATAGCTTATCAGACCATGTTTAAATAATTAAAGCAATTCCTTCTCCCAATAAAGTCCATTATTTTTATTATCCAAAGTGTCATTTTAAATGTAATTAAATGGCATTTTCCTATATTGGGATACAAGTGTATTCTATATGGACATGTGAAATAAACTACGAACTCAAAACTGATTGAATGATCCCAGTTAATCAAAGTTCTACTGTAATGAATTTTAATCTTAAAATCTTACCCTCTGTATAACACCATGTGACGTTACGATGTCCCTGTTTCGAAAAGCATGCATCAGACAATCCCGTAACAGCAGCATATTGGCATTTATCGTTGTGTATGACGTTTGTCCAGCTGTTGCCTGAATGAACTGCTCAGCTTCCAATGCCAATTTCTCATACAAGGCAGCCATGTCATCTGATGCAAGCGACGACTGAGGGACTTGGAAGGGAGTTGAAGGATGTGGTTGCGGTTCTAGGGTCAAAGTAGGCTTTGGTATGAACATCGCGGCCTCTCGTTCTGATAATGGCAAGAATCCAGGTATGTTGCGTGCAAACTCTTCATATACAGCCATCTGCTGAGGTGTCACACCACCTACTTTTAAACGGATTTGTTCGGGCATTCGTTCGGCTTGATAGGTTAAAGCAATGGCATCACAGTATCGTCTGAAAGAGAGAAAACATTTTTTTACATGTTTTAAATCCAAAAAATTAAATAATAAAAATTTATAAAGAGGGTATAATCTTAAAACCAGTGTGTTAAAAGAAAAGGAAAGGGTTGTTTTTTTTTTGTTCAGACACAGTAATCATAAAAAAGAATTACTTCAAGATGATCCAAAAATATAGAGTGCTGAGTACTAACTACAAAAAAAACTTAAAAACTGCTTCAGGCTACCATACTGAAACGAAAATCTCATAATGAAGACTTTTAACAAATTTTTCAGGATTTCATATTGTATTAGACGGCTGAAAACCTAAAATATTTTACATGATTTTTGAACCTTTAAGTGAACCTTTTACCAAAATCTAAAAAACTACTTCACTCACCTTCCTTCCTGCCTTGCAATCTTCCTCAATTCGTATTCACTCATTAATCGTTTATCGATTTCGGGAATCGCTTTTTCAACCGCTGTCTTTTGTACAAAAGCACATGCTAGTTCCATATTGTCCTGGGCCACAATACTTGCAGCTTGTTCAATCATTTCCTTTTGCTGTGCAGAAGATGCCCCTAAGGCGTTTTGCAGTTGCTGCTTTAGATGAGTATTAATTGCAGCCAACAATTGGTCACGACATGTGATCATTGCCATTCCAGCAGTCAAATTCCTAACCATGTAATGTGCAGCAAGTCTCATACGGTTTTCATCAGAATCCAATGCAAAATCTTTCCTTATAATTTGCTCGCATGTTTGAAGGGCAATCTTTATCGACCTGTCAACAACTGGAGCTATCCATTCTTGTACGGCTCGTTCAACAGACATCTTCACCAAAGGTTTTAAGTGAGGATGAGTTTGAAAAAGCAAAATTGAAGGTGACAATGTTATATGTTGCTGCAAGGCTGTCATTCCAGATATCTGAATATCGGCATAACCAAAACGAGGGTCCGGAGGTGCAGTTAAAGCAGATGTTGGAGTCGAGCTGTTGTTTGGTATTGCAGGAGGAGACGTTGTCGCCTGAACAACTGGTAGTTCTGGTTCAGAAGAAGACATGTTTGCCTGAGATGAAGGTGTCTGTGACAGCATAATGGAGTTGTCCTTTTTGAGAGGCTGAGACAACTGATACTCCAACTTCCTAAATCTTTCTGGATCTTTCAGATAAACTGCTGGTTTAAGTTGTGAAACGTCTATTTCCAAGTTCTTGCACAGCACCTCAATTTCAAATTTCAGATTCAACTTCAAATCTGGTTCTTGATGAAGCTCTGCTAAAACGTTCATGATTGCCATCGTCCATGGATTTGGTGGTTTAAAAACTTTACTCTTTGCACAAGATTCTAAAACTTTTGCCACGAAAGGAACAACATACAACAGTTCTTGTTGTCCTTTATGATAAGCCTCGACCAAAAGTGATTTTAAATCAATGTCATTCTGCAATATAGGCTTGTTTCTGGCCAATGTGAGCATTCCTAGCCAATGTCCAAGGTTTTTTAACAAAGATCTATCAGAGAAGTTGGCAATACCTTTGTCAGACCTTAAAAGAACTTTAATATTTCGGAAAGTTTCCTTTGTTACCATTCTATACACATCTTGTATTTTTAGTGTATCAAGAAAATTCGAATATAATGCGTGAAAATTAACTTCTATTGAAGCACGTTTCATTACAAGGTACTGAGAAATCCACGGCCAATAATCATCCGACACAATTTCTCTTAGTTCATCACATTTGCTTTGAAGATTTAACTGACTCAAATTGTTAAATATAAAGGCAACTTTGTCTTGCAGGCTTTCTGGAGGTGCTGTTATTTTCTCTTCTTTTTCAGTAGCGACCAATAACGTGTCTATGTTAGTTGCATTGGCTATGGAAGGACGACTGCCTAAAGTACTGGAAGTTGTTGTACTGGTTTTGGTACCACTACTTGTTGTCGCTGCTACTCCCCCTTTATATGCCTGTGCCGTGGGTGCATTTACAGGTGCAAGCATAGCAGCTAGACTAGCAGGCAAAATCTGTCCTTGGGGTTTATTTGGTGGTTCCATGCTTTGCAAACCGTACTCAACATATTCTATTAAATGTGGTGGAAATTCACTGAAATGTGGTATTGCTCTGACATGTTCACAGTACTTGTGGTATTCTTTTAATCGTGATTTGAAACGGTCTAAAGCTGCTATGCCAAAATAGTACATTTTAGATCCGGCAGGTTTGCGCAAAGCTTCTAAGACAAACCGCAAAGCTAAGCCAAGGGCTACATATGTGGTTACCAGTCCGCGTTCAATAATGCCTCCAAACAATTGGGCCGTAATGTGAAGCTCTTTATCAGGGTATTGAGGAAAAAACCGATATTCTTCAAACAGGTTTCTTAACATGCAGTTGAAGACCTGTAAGAAATAAATAAAAAATAAAAGTTTTTAAACTACCAATGCAAACCTCAACTGCTTTGAAACATGTCAAAAGTTAATAGTTAATTAATTCTCTCTCTCATATTATTATATTTTTTGGAAATGAAAAGTATTACTTAAAATTTTCATATTATTTTCTCATCTCTTGCCAGAACAAACAGATTAAATGTAAGCTGAATGTGCAAAAAAACTGTTTTTACAAAACCATTTTTGATTTCTAATACTACAAACTAAAGTTATTTTCAAAGATAGTGGACTTTAGCTTAACTGAAAATGTACACTATTATTATTGTTGTATATACACTGGTTTTTTATTACATATATTCTTGCACTACATACAAAATAATAACACCAGTAGGCGATTATTTCATATTCTGTGAAAAAAAATTATTGTAATGCAAACAAAAAAATTCAAATAAGTTAAACTAAAAGAAAAACAAAATATTTTAATTTCAAAAATGTATTCCAATGATATGATAGATTTTTTTCAAATAGAAGTTGGCAAAATCGGTAGTAAATAAAATTTACTTTCAACTGATATACAACATACCATTTTCAAATTAAGAAATCATGGAATGTCTCACATTGCCTTTATTTTTTTAGTAAGACCTATGAGGGTGTCAAGGAAGAGCGAGAATGAAGAAGAAGGACCAATGAAGAATTAATGGAAATCTTCAGTGAGCCCAGCATAGGTATTGTAATAAAGAACAGGCTAAGATGAGAGAAGTGATGGGTAAAAATCGTAGAAGTCTTCCTAGGTTAACCTGGTGGGAAAGTGTGCTGAGGGACTTAAAAGAATTTGGAGTATGAGACTGAGAATGTCTAGCAATCAACCGAGCTTCGTGAAGAAGGACTATTCAAGCCATAGGCCTTTAGGCCTGCGGTGATGTACATATATGCTCTTGATATCACTTTAGACATTTGCAAATGTCTTTTCTAATTGCTGAATTAATCAATATAATTTTTAATCTTAGGAAGGGTAAGCAGAATTAACTAGTTTCAATAGCTTACATGAACCATTTCGAACATATATTATTAACCAACTTTCTCGAAAACCTTGAAGAGATTTTCATATTCTAATGTCAAATATCAAAAAAGTAATTAAAAGAAGCACAACAGAACAACATAAAGCAAACTTTTAGTATTGGAAACGATAGTGTTACCATTGAGTATAACTAGAGTGCTAACCTTACGGACTAAACATGCCTACCGCGATATGGATATAAAGTTGTGTTTCTTGGATATAAGTGTTTAGTAGCAAGAGTGCTTAAGATGTTATGCGACAGCTGGCGCACCACTGTAAGTAGAAAACTGCACGCTTTTGCATTCCTGAAGTGGGGACTCTCATGTCATCATGTTACACCCTCACCTGCGTTGCCAGACATAGAGAATTGCCCTACTCCTAGCGATTACCTATTTCTCATATACCGACACGAGATGTATTTTCTAATTCATCTTTATGCTGGAAATCTGAAGTAGAAATGGAACTCCTCATACATTTTACAGATGAATCCTTGAGAAAAAATATTTTTCAAGATCACAGGTGCTTTTTGCATATTCATAAACTGTTCGCATTGTTTGTTGCAGAAAAGGCTTAAGATCTGCAGACTGCAGAATCTCTAATTTTATAAATATCGGTGCTGCCATTTGTGGCTAACGACAACACTATAAGTACTTAAAATATTTTGGTAGAAAAGGATCTGCTAAGTTATGCTGTAAGCCAGAAGCTCTGGCACACTGTGTTATCCTCGTTTCGGTCGTTAATACAATTATTATCTGCGACTGACGATGACTGAATGAGTAAATTCCTATAAACCTCTGTACTAGAAGGACTCATATGAATATCTATTGGAGATTCCCCAACTTCAATAAATGAGTGTTTCAAACGTTCCTAAAGGTGTCTGGTGATTTGTTCACCAAATGGTACAATATATAGTATAATTCGCGTACCAAATCTGTGGTGCTGCCACTACTGATTGTCAAAAAATGAAAGAAAAAGAAGTATTAATGGTTTGCAGTTGTCGAAAACCAAAATAATATCTATATTAATGACAATGCTAAGTGTCACAACTTTATGAAATGTGAAATTTACTTGTTCAAAGCGATTTATGATGCTTAAACCACAACCCAGTAGGAGGTAAACCCTAAATCATTCTTATCGGAGGTAACTATGTAACACCGTATTTGAGATGAATGGAGGATACATCAGTACTTGCAGCATCCGGATTATTTAAATTCGCATAGCCACATAGCGATTTTGGAATTAGTTTAATTTCGGTTGAAGCTTCTATAATTTACAAGAATTACTATCGTCTATGTATGTCTTTGGAAACATATAATCGTGTGCATTCTAGAGTGATAAATGAATGGGAAAAAAACATTTGATACTATGAGAGACCACGAAGCAGGAAGCGCTATTATGATTTACGACATATTTTGCGCATACTGCTGCTAAGGAGGCAAACCACACGTGTTAAAAATATATACATAGAGGATCCTCAAATAATATGGAATCTGAAATTAAGTAGATGGGTTTCGGCTAAGTATTAAAATGTTTGGGATAAAATGCAATATTATATGGGGATGGGGATGAAGACAGTAGTACATACAAGAAAATTATTGAAACTAGACCTTACAAAAACTTCAAAGTTGAAAAAGTGAATGTAGAAATCATTTACTCAGATATTTTTTCAATAAATTTAACGAGCGATACTTCATATCCTTTGCAGAACCGAAAATTATTAGACCAAAATATGGATCTTATGAGAAAAGATATAAAACAGGCAATGAAATATACAGAAAAAAATTAAGCTCAAGCCCTAATTCATGAACATCAAGATAATTTAATGATAGCAGTTAATTTTTAGTATATTTTTGTCAATAAAAAGGAATGAACTTAATATTTTACAGCAGTTAAATAAGAGATTCTAAAAACAAATACAAATACGCTCGACGCTTGTAATTTGACGTTTATAACGCGTTTTCACTCGATTGCAGCAAAAGTCATCGGCGGGAAAAGTTTAAATTTTTCAATTGAGATTTATTTTGCATAGACAGTTGTTCGGTAAAATGAGAAAATAATTCGCCATGTTAAGACGGTTAAGTAGATAAAATGTCAGCAAATACTTTGAAAGAAAAATGTGAGATTTATTATAGTCGAGAAGTTAAAGATATTGTAATAAAAAAAATTGTGAGTATGAAGACAATTATCAACAAACAAACTTCATCAACTACTTTGACAAACAAGCTTAAGCATATATTCTGGATAATTAAACAGATACGAAGCTCGGCTAAAAAATTAGACGAAGAAACGCATTTTCCAAATTTAAGCAAAATATAGATCAAGATAACTTAAATGTTCTATCTGGCGTACACGGGAAAATATTGTAACTAGTTAAAAAGGATTTGAAGGTAAGGATGAGGATGTGCCAGTTTAAACCTGTGGTCTTTTTATTGACCTAATTTTTAAAGTTTTTCTGGGAGCTTCACAGGATGATCTTATAGATAGAAAATCGATCGCAGTGGCCCTTTACTGCTTTTAAGTTGTGGTTGTCTATGACGAAGCAATTGTTACTAAAATATTAGGTTTTGGAAAAGTTACATTAATATACATTATTGATAAATACGTTAACGTTATACGTTAAAATCTTCCTAATTAAGGGGTAATCGACTTCTTATCTTAAAATAATGTTTATTCTTCTTTCATTCTATTTTTATTTCAACTCTTCGTCACGGCTTCTATTAAAAATTTACAATGGTACTTAGATATAAAACATGTAATTAAATTTTACTGAAAGAGAGGTCTATAGTACGGGGCCAACTTTCAGATTTTGTCATTAATCTGCCCAAAATTAATACTTCAAATTCAAAATTACATTATTCATAAATGGAACGTATTTTGCATGTTTTAGTTGGCGCCGTACTATAGACCTCATTTTCAGTAAGGTTTAGTTACATGTTTTATACCTCAGTACCATTGTATATGTTTTATAGAAGCCCTGACGAAGATTTGAAATAAAAATCGCCATGTCAAACTAATTAATTAAACTTCAAAATATTTTCAAACTCGTTTGTGTGCCAAAAAACTGTCTTTCACTGGTTGTTTCTGAGGTAAGTTTATAAAATCGTCAAATTTCTTTTTATATTTACCTATGGATTTGAAAATATCACCTACTTTAATTGAAGTTTCTAACTCGTTATTATGAATTATTATCTTGTGTCAGTAGTAAAACTCTCTTGCTCTTAAGAAAATAACGTATATTATATATTAATTACATGTTTCTAATTTGGAAAACTTTTACCTACTTGAAATTCCGTACTTTTATTAAAAAGAGCAGTTTTATATCGAGTGCATCACAAAGTTAGAAGGCCTAGAAGAGAAGTTAGCGTGCTTTTTTAATAATTTGTAATTTAATCTAACAATTGTAACTTTAAAGTGCAAATAATTAGTTTGAAGTGACAATTACCAGTTTGAAATGGCAATTGCATCACCTGTATCTCTTTAAAGTGCCAGTACACGACTGGACCATAAAACGCGGCTGCAAAAAACGCATCAAAGGTAAAAAATATACAGGGTGTCCTCGGAATACACCGACAACGTTGGGCAGGTGACAGAGAATGCAATTTTAAAAAATTTTTTCGAATAAAAATTTTTCCATTGACTCTTTGAAGTTTGCTGTAAAGCGACTCATTCGCCCCTAAAAATTGATTTTTTGATTGAAAAGCACTACACCACTATTACTTTGTGAAATCGCAAACATGTTATTGAAGCTGACAACGCTTGAAAAGTGATAGAAATGCAATTTTAAAAACTTTCTTTAGAATAAAAAATTTCCGAAAATACTTTGTTTTTGATATACAAGGTGTTGAAGTTGAATTTAAAAAATGACCGAACAGACATATTGTATTTKGAATTGATTAGAGATTACAAWATTGTATTAGTTTTMTCTAAAAGTCAACATATCTAAAAGTTCTATTAKAKAGAGGGGGTGTATATTATTACCCCAGTGCACGCCACTGGTGCTTTAGAAATCCCCCGATTACTTTTTCTTATTGTAATGYTATCTTTTATAGTTCGYGAATAGTATGAAAAAATCATTTATCAAAATTCAATTTCAACCCTGTATATCACAATTAAAGCGTTTTCGGAATTTTTTTTATTCGAAAAAAATCTTTAAGATTGCCTTTTCTATCACCTGTCAAACCTTGTTGGTGTATTTCGAGGACATCTTGTATATTGAAAACTACTAATTGTTTTTAAAAATACGCGTGCTATAAATGAATAGAAGGACGACATAGAAATTGCAATCACGGCTGATAAAATCTAGATTTCTTATATGTAGATTARTGTAATAGTAATAAAATTTACTGTGCTGTTAAATTCAAGAAGGCTTATTTTTTAAAGAGTGTGCTTACATGTGGATTGATATTTCATTTTACTATTTAAAAATAGAAACAGTATGAATCGGGCAGACTTAAAAGGAGAAATAAACGCAAAATGTGATCTATGATCTTCAACAAATCAGTTGATAAGTGGGGAGCAATGCAGGATATGTCAAGAGCCCATTTACAAAATTTTTACAACATTGGCTCCTGTGCCACTTAATTTTAAAGCTGTATATAAAACAAAAACAACACTTAGCTAATTTCCTATTGCTTTTGTACACCCAACCTCTTTTATTGCAATATTTTTATTTTTATGTAATTTTGTGTTTTTGCGACAGATGAGATTGCTGCCTAGTCGTCAGCAGTGGCCGGCAGCCGCGAGCCAACGATCATTTTCGCAATCACAACGAAAGATGCAACCGCGACGACATATACCGTGTATTACTGTTCCCCCTCCATCGCTTGGTTGCTGCGATCTGTACTTCGAAGTTGGGTTAAAATCCGCAAACGGAGCCACTTTCTTGAGCTTGTGTTATGAATCTACCAACCGTCAAACGTAACGCGGGGCAAGGGGATTGTGGTTCATACGCCCATAGGTGGTTAGCACTCTAGTTATACTCAATGGTGTTACACTTCAGTAAAAAATCAGTACTTACAGAAAATATTAACGTCATAGAGATCACCTCTACAGAATTCAGCATCATCAAAGGTTAACATATTGTCTTTCAAAGCAGACTAGTGCTTCTAGGAAAGGGTTAAGAAAATCAAGAATTTTTCAAACAAATATGAAGGCAAACAAACAAAAGAAATTCGACTAGGCCAACACAATTTCTCACGAGTTGCCGAAAACTGTTATTTTTAAAGTATTAACGACGCTATATCAAATGGAATGTTAATTGCACGTCTGAGAGTGAAGAAATGTAAGAGTTCATTTCAAAATGAAAAAGCCACCAATTAAGTCAGAAATTTGCAATTTATATTTAGGGCGATAACAGTTTTTATACTCTTCAGAACAGCGAAAATCCTATGGTTGATCTCTTTTAGTTTAAAATTTGTCATTTTTCATATAGCGATGGATTTCAGACCCAATATATATAAAAAAAATATAATAAAAACACAATGTTCCATTAAAAAAACAAAATTAGTGTGTATTTACTTTATAACAAGTAGGCGTCATCTTTGGAAATAATTTAAAGTCATAGTACATAAAAATCTAACACAAAAAAATTTATTTTTTTCAATGTTATGAAGGAACCACAAGCACATTTAGATTAGGAATTTCTATAATTTCCATATGCTATGATAATGAAACTAAAAAATAAAATGTAAGAGTTACAAAAAACACTAGAAGTGTTTCCCTTTTAGATCATAGTTCAATAGTGCAAACAGATTTGGTTAACTTGATTCATTTTCAATGTACATAATCCAAATGTATCTTCCAACTTACTGATCCCCTCACTACCTCACATCCACCCCTAAAAGTTCATCAAAATTGCTACCTTAATAAACTCCTTTATAAAATAGATTATTCTAAAAGCAATGGTGCAAATCCGTATCTTAATAACTTGCACGATTTTGAAGGTACTGATCTTTTTTAAACCATGCAGTGGTTAAATTTTATACAGGGTGCTTCGAAAGGCGTGACCAATTTCTTAAATGAATGAATTAATCTTAAATGATGAATTTTAGGCCGATTCATCCACTTTTATCTATATACAGAAGTGCATCATTAAAAAGTTATGGGCCTTCAAAGTTATGTTATATGACAAGGTATATTTGCTAATAACTTCCCAATCGCTGGTGAAAACAATTGAAATTTTTGATATCACTTACAAATACCAAACAACATATTTTATAAGTATGATTTGCTTGTTAATAGAACAGGGTAAACCAACACACTTCAAAATTTCATGCAATCATTCAGTTGGTCTTGCAATTTCACTTGAAAATGGCAGTAACGATCCAAAAGTTGTAAGAGATCAAAAAGCAGGTATTTAAAACATATGTCTATACATGCCAAATATACTGTACAACTGGGTAAACGATCAAATTTAAATTTAATGAAAATCTTTACCATAAAAAACCTAGACTCACCTCTCTTTCACGCTTCGATGGAGAATCTTGAAACCTTTTTAACATATCGAGTACCTCATCGATTGATAATGTAGGATGTGGTGGATGGTTGTAAATTCTCTGAAAGTATCCATTGGCTTCATCCTCAATGTCTTTGCTAACATTAGGAGCAATTTCGGGAAACAAATTGGATTCCTGTACTCTGGGTTTGTCCAGTGCAGGATTGGCACCCATTCTATTCAAATTACTAGCGGCATTCACTCCAAGCACTAAGGAAGCCCCAGTACCGACGGGTCCCTGGTGTTGCAACGGCATCATAGGAAATGGGCTATTCGACGATGGACCAGCCCCTAGAATGCGACTGGGAGAATCCGGCGAAGGTACCAGTGGTCCTAGACTTCCTTGGAGATTGAAAGGAGTACTCGCTGGGGCTCCAAAACTCATGTTGGCAAGATTGGTGCCTATAGTGGAAATTGGATCGACGCCAGTATGGTTGTACAGCTGACTAGTTAATCCGGTGGGATTAAATGGCCCGTCAACAGTTCTCGAGCGTAAAATAGTAGGCTGCTGTTGTCTAGATTTCAGAAGAATCGAACAATTTGTGGCCATCGCTAAGATGGCTTCTTGGCATTCAGCACTAACATTTGCTATGCAGGACTGCAGACACACTAACATAGTTGTCAATGTTTCGTTTGGCAGCATAGCAACTTTGGTTAAAGGGTCTTCAGTTTTACCTATTAGCTGCGGACATCTTCGTTGTAAGAATTTTATGCAAGCCATAACAAACGTCTCTCCATGTTCTCTTATTTTATCAGTAAGCCATTTCTCTAATTTCAAGTATTCTCTCCTGGAAGCGAGGCAAGCCAAGTCGATTATGAATGGATAAGACTGCGCCGATTGAGCATTGAGCAACATCGATAAAGCCTTGAGATCTTGTGCTACATCTAAAATACGTGACAGCCTTGTTTGATCACAATCGCCTCTAACATACCACTCTGCCATGGCGTGCATTATAATAGGTTTTATATTCAGATTTTGAGAATGCCAAGCATGATGAAGAATTATTGCAGAATTCGGATGATTTCCAAGAAATATAGGAATAAGATTGGTTAGTAGCTCTTGTCTCAAAACTGTTACAGAACCTGGTATCTGCAACAGGGCCAAAACAAGAACATCTGGACAGTTTTGCATGGGAAATTTGAACAACTCTTGTACATGATTATACAACCCACATTCCGATATCGAAAGAAGTAACTCTACCAAATTAAGGGATCTCCAATTCGCTAATTCTTTGCTATCCTGTTCGGGAGGGGTTTTCAAAACATCAATAGATACTGAAAGACATGGATAATCTGCAAAACTAAAAACGTCGGGATTCTTTAAAATATTCTGAATCAAGCTAAACTGTCCTTCGATGTTCGTCCACCTTTGATATAATTGATCAATGGGAAAGGTTTCTGGATGGAAACCCAAGTTTTGCAAACCCAAACGAAGTGCACTTATAAGCAAAATCAATCCTTGTCTATCTTTTACAATAAATTCTGGATGATCCAGCTCAACTATAACGCTATTCCACTGCAAGTTCGGTGCTATTTCTTTAAGAGCTTGCACCATTATTTCAACATTCCACGAACGACCCTCATTGCTACGATCTTCAAGGCCACTATGAGTTCGACACATCACAGTAAGTACTCTTGCAATAGTTGCAGGTGTAACATCCCGCCCGCACAGCTTCACCAAGTGGTTCCTGCATTCTTCTACTGATGATGTGAAGGAGTAACCAATTTCAGTGATCAAATCAGCAAGAGAAGTCTCTAACATACCCCCGGATAAACCGGGGCCTTCTGAAGACATTTCTGGTGCTATTTCACTCTGGTCAGGGTACACTAATGGTGCTAGTACAACAGGAACGAGATCTTTGGGAAAATCACGTTGTAAGGTATTTAGAAATGTTGTGTGTGTGTCGTTTGTAAGTCCAACTTCTTTTGGACACTTCAAAATTGCAGAAAGTATAAGATGAAGCACTTCAGGTGTTGTTTCGTGTAAACCACCAATGTGCTGGCTACTGCTGCCCTCTGTATCTATATATGACTGTACTAAAGTTGGTACAATTGTACGTAAATGTGATTCTGCCAAACTAGCAACTTCTTGATTAGGCGAGTATCTCAGTTCTAAAGCAAATACGACTTCCTGAACAGCTGAGAGGCGAAGGCACTTGCTCAACTGCTGGAATAACTGTTGTCCAACTTTCAGATCCTGAAATTCATAACAAAACACTGATATACAAAGTATATTTAATTTTCWAAAATTACCTTTTGATTGTTTATTAATTTGTCCGAAATGTAACAGACAGATGACAACAACGACGGTTTGTTCAATAAAGTGGAGTATTGTTCCAACAAAGCTTGATTTTGTGGTGATGATACTGATATCTTACTGGAAGGCTCACAAAAGTCCACTGATGAAAAAAGGCATTGGAGCAAGTGACGGTCCGCCTCCAGACCGTGTAAAGTCACCAACTGCCATCAAACATTTAAAATCAGTCATGGTAAACTGACATAACACATGTCTAATACAAGTTTTGCGCAGTATATACAGAGATAAAATGCAAAAAAAATAAGAAAATCAGATAGTAGCCAAAACACCTTTGTTCGTTAAGTACCAGCCGAGTCGGTACTGTCAAAAACTGCATTTGCTGAATGCTGACATAAGAGGCAAAAAAAAAAGACAGCACACAAAACATGGCGGATGTACTGAATTTGTCATTCAGCCTACACACAGGAAAAACGCGCTCATACATAATGCTCTTACCTTTCCAAGATCTGCAACTACTTGTTTGTAGTTCTTTTTAGTTAATGATGCAACTAAATAACTTATTTGTGACAAAGTAAAAGACAACGAGTCCAGGTTCATAGTTCCATGAACACGGCCTCGAAAGCTTCAATTACGTTTGAAGCTTTCTCAGGTATCCACGGGTCCTTTATCCACAAAGTCTTACTTGCTATGGAAAAATAACTAAATTTTAAATGGCCCAAGACCATCATCGACACTTTCATGTACTGTTTCGCACTTCAATTCATGAAATCATCGTACGGTTTAAAATAATACACGCAACACATCACACATGCACAAATAATAATAAATGCATTTGTGCTCTCTCTCCTCTGTCACTTCACTTTGATAAAACGCATGCGTCCACATGATAGAAGTGTAAAGTCAGATGTCAAGAAATAATTACAAACTATATTAACGATAGTGATGGGCAAAATTATCAAAACGAAAATTGTCAGTATCTATTACTCGATACATAATTCATATTACAGTCTGTCACAGCAATGCTAAAACTACAATAGTAACCGTAACCTCCATTGCGTTGTTGGCTCACTGGTTACTTACTGATTGTTGTTGTTGCTGCTTGTGTTAAAGAAGGGTCATGCTCTGGCGGAACGAGTTTGTCCGGTGTCATCTAAGCGCACTAATTTTGGTCAAGCACGTACGCCGACCCAAAAGGATTTTTATAGCTTAAAGTACAAAAATGATGTAATGAGTAATAGCTATGCTTTAAGGTGAGTCTTTACTCTTTAGTCTTCATTATTTATTTCAGGTGTTCAAATTTAGAGAATTATAAATGTACGGACTTTGGTGAAAACGTCACCAAAATAACTTTATCCAAATTTCTGTCTTTGGCTAATGGAGGGCGCAACTATCGCATTCATAGAAATCTACATCACACAAAACGTGATTATTATTAGAATTTTAGAAATTTGTCTGTGTCGGTGTGTGTATCCGATCGTTCACGCGAAAGTACTAAAGTCTAAAGTAGAGAGACAGAGACCTACATTGGCTAGGTAAGGAGCGGCTAAATAAGACTGGGCTCCGACTGCTGCGCATGCGTGGTTTTTAGTGGCGCGTCTACGAATGGGAATAGTCTCGTGTCCTGTTTATGTTTTTGTATAATTTTGTCTTGTGTTCTTTGGTTTTATATAGAACCCATTAGAATCGTACTTATTTTGTTTTCAAGTAATAATGGCTTTTAGGTGTCTGGTGTGCAATAAGCTTTATTCTAAGCAAAGTAACCTGAACAGACGTTTTTAAAAGTACATAACGCAAAAAGTGATGTGTTCTACTCGCGGTCTATGTGGAGTTACAAATATTTAGAAGAAGGTTGCTCTTGTTCTTTCCAGCAGAACTCTCCTCATGTATCTTTTGGAACAAATACATAATAAAAGTACTGAACTTGAGAAACTAACATTTGCTAGTATAAGTGACGAGTACCTACATGAAAATTCAACGGTATTAAATATAAAGACTATTGTTAATATTCCAGATTTTAAAGTGTGGAAGTCGTCAATAGAGAAGACTACACTTTCTAACTACTGCATCACACGTAAATTTAAATCTAAAAAGGGATTAATTGTATAATATTCTTGCAATCGTTCTGATATGTATCTTTTGTTATATACAGGGTGTGCCGCATGATGTGGGCAGCCTTTCGGAATCTAAAACATAGTGTAAAATTAAATAAAAAAAATATGAAGCAAAACAGTTCTGTTTCAATCAAGAGAATCAAGTCCAAAAATGGTTTATAAAAAACCCTCTGATACTGAAACAAAACGAATTGGCAGAAATTTGATAAATTATGATAATTTGTATGTGTCAACGTCTGCAACTGAAGATCATACATATACGGCAGCTGAAAATAATGTGTACCAATAGCTTAATTTTATTTTCATCGATAAAAATTTTTTAACCGGAATCAGCAGTCTATTATTATAATATAATTTAATTCCTTAGACACACCTTATGACCGTTATAGTTTATTAAATGTAAAAAAATGAAAAGCTTTGTTAAATTACGTTTTTATAAAACATCTTTACGCAAATATACCCTCCCACAGAAAAACTAATCTTACATAGTATTAAAAAACGAAATTCATCCCGCAAAAATTTCAGCTGAATTCTTCAGGTAGACATGCTGCACGCGTGCGCAATACGTAGTTAGCGGAGCCCAGTCTGTTATTTAGCCGCTCCTGCTAGGTACAGAGAGCTAACTAGTAACTAACCTAGGAATGTAGGAAATACCTCCACGCAGGATGCCGAACAAACGATTCGGAGGCGTCCCCGTTTTTGCCACCGAATTCAAGCTTTTATGGATTGCTGATAGGTGGCGCCCCATGTTGTGCATAATTACAGTCACTAAATGGAATACAGCACCGCAATGTCCGCCATATTGGGAGTAAAAGTTTTGGCGAGAACATTCAAATTTCGCAATGTTAATTTTACTTAGATTGAAATTGGAATAAGACCAAGATCAATAATGAAAACCCATTATTGATCAAGGTAGAGAAAAACAAACATTGCGAAATTTGAATGTTCTCGCTAAAACCTTTACTCCCAATATGGCAGACGTTGCGGTACTGTATTCCATTTAGTTACTGTATCATATGCTTGTAGTTGCCGGCAMCTACCGGTGTCAMTTGAAACCTCTATCCATCCTCTTTCTAAAGAGGACCATTTTTTGTTACCCGTGGAGCTATCCGTACATATGATTTTTACTMTTTTTGCTCTTCTTTATCATCGTGTTCAGAGTGAAACACAATCACAGTAGCTTTGCATTGATGTTTGATGTCATCATTCCCTAATTCTCAATTCGTCTATGGTATGGTAAGGTATTTTTACAATACCTTCTGCTTAAATGAATATTATGATTTATTTTATTTTAGCATCCGTCACAAAAGTTAACAAATTCCAATATCTTTTTGAAATATTATTTCCGGCTATATGTTACATTTGCAAAGTGTTTGTAATATTTGGTAAAAGAAAACAAAAACAAAATATTTTATTATTAAGCAAATTTGAAAATATGATGTATAGAGTGTTCTGAGTATTTGCTAGTTGCTACTCATATTTATAACGTTTGCAATTTTTTTGTAATATCCTCCCATAAACAAATTAAATAATGMTTATTTATATAAGTACAGAGTCGCTACAAAGTATGGAACCAGCAGGATATTTCAGGTTCTATTCGACCGATTTTCCTGAAATTGTGCWTGGGCCTATGGATAATTAAAATGCATTTTCTGGAATTTTTTCACATCCCTGTCAGCTCTAGTTTCCGATATATTMGTGKAAGTTGCATTTTTTTTAATGGGAAGGGGGGGGGGTCAAAAGGCAATTCACTGAAAAGGATATTTTTCCTGATTTCAAAAATGTATCACACTTGTACAGTTTATTGCTTCTGAGTTGAGAAGAGAAAAGTGTAATAACAAACTTAGGTCTTGCAAAAAACTTCAGTATAAAAACCACATTCGTTATCGCTAAGTAAGATCAAAAATTCCAGGTGTCTCCATTTTCCTCATGACGTGATAATTGTATACACTTTGTTATTTGCAATCGCAATGCCTCAGCTAACTGAACATAATCGCATCGAAATTTTGATGATAATTGGTTATGGGGATATAAGACGAAGTTATTCGAAAGTAGTTGCACTCTACAATGCAATTCATGAAGATCGTGAACCAATTGCCAGATCAACAGTTATTAAAACATTGCAACATTTTGATAAAAACCGGCGGTGTTAAAAATCGTCAAAAACCAGGACGTCTAAAGGTTGCTACGAGTGAGGAAAAGTAGCTTGAATGTCCTTTTAGATGTACAAGAGAATCCCAATAAGTATTCCGCACAAAAGAGTGCTCTCACTCACCATATTAGCAGATCTGTTCAGAAAATTTAAAAAAAGAGAAATTTCATCCATACAAAATTCAATTATTACAAGAACTGAGCGAAGATGATTTCGATCGTAGAATAGAATTTTGCGAAACTGCTATGAACATGATAGATGAAGACAGAAACATTTTAAATTTTTTTGCTTCAATGGTAATGTGAATAGACATAATTACTGATATTGGTCGGACACAAATCCACATTGAATGAAACAAGTCAACACACAACACCCTCAGAAAGTTAATGTCTGGTGTGGTATTATCGGTGAGCACTATTGGGCATTTTTCATCGATGGAAATTTGAATGCGGTCAAGTATTTACACCTCTTGCGCGAACACATTATACCAGACCTTGTTCGCCTGTTCCCTAATCGTGAAAATGCTGGGCGTCCTTCTGAGCAAATATGGTTTCAGCAAAATGGTGCGCCGCTGGTGGTATCTGAAAATTCGTATTTATGCTGATCGGCCACATAATGCAGAAAATGGAAAAGGACCAATCAGGGCAGAAATTCAGAACTTACCTCCAAATATGCTAAAGCAGTGGCGGCTCCTCGGGGTAGGCAACGTAGGCACCTTGCAATTTCAACCAACAATGCCATAAAAAATAAATAATAATTAGCTAGAAATTTCTAATTTTTTAATGCAACTTGTTCTTATACCAGCGTGTATTTAATATTTCATCTCAAATTTACCCATACCACTCAAAAATTACGAACCGCGTTATTACGGCGAACGTTTAAATTGGGAAAAGGCCACACAACTTGACCAACTGAAATTCATTTGTATTTGTGTTCACGTCCTTCAGAATCTACATCGTTAACGACCGCAGTTGACGATTAACGTAGTAAAATCTTCGCGTCTGGACAGTTACAACACGGATAAGATGAGGTGCTCTATTATTTAAATTAAGCACTGTTTCACAAGTTTCGTTTACTTTTTTAGCGTTTTTGAGCTTATTATAGTTTGAGTTTTGCAATTTTTTTTAACATCCGATTTGGAGAAGTATAAGGTCGCTTAGAGCAGAAAACGAATAAATGTGCGGTGGTGTAAGAATAAAAATAAATGATTGGCATGACCATTAAAATACACATATTCCAAGATCGAAGATAATAATTATAATTGCGTATACTATATACGAGTATAAGGTGTCGTCGCCTACCCTACTTGGAAGTTCACGAGCCGCCACTGTGCTACAGTGTTGGCAACTATGCATGAATGTGGCGATCCAACTCCATCCGGATCAAGGGTGCCTTTTGCACGTTGTTATGCAGCAGTTGTCCATATTTATGTTATAAATAAGGTGACCAACCGTTCGAATTTAGCCCGGACAGGTTTGTATTTTTGTTTATGAGTCCGTACTTAATATGGTATCCGGATTTTCAAAATTTTGTTTGGATTTGTCCGGTTTTTTATAGTTTGAGCTAAAAATGTGCACATGGTATTTTACCTTTTCATTGTTGCCAGTGGTCTTTTCATGCAGTCAGGCGTAGCTAACTTCATAGTTGCATGTGTCACATTAAAGTATGTCAACCACAGACATCTCATATATTATGTAGACGGCTAATTGTTATGGTATGCGCGAGAAAATATTATAACGACCTGTAAGTCGCCATATTGCTCGTTCGTAGGGCAACGAGTCTGCGCGGTAACTCGCTGGTGTGACAAAAAGAGTGGTGATTAGCCAAATGTGCGACAGGTCCTGTTGTTTGTTGTACCGTTGCCATGACATTTCCATATTATAATCTTTACTGCACATGCGTCTGGCCTACCTGCTCGAGGATCAATTATCACAAAATCTTATTACATTAAACTTCTAAGTCTAGGTATTTAGTCATGTGGTGTCAGCATGAAATTGTGTAGCCGGCATAACCTAATGCCTGGCCATGTGGCCATCTCTCTTTATCCTATGTTATAAATAAAACCATGAAGGCGTCCTGATTTTCTGGTTTGGGAAATTGGTCACCTTAGTTATAAAGCAGTTGTTATAACAGCCATACAGCGAGTAACACGAAGGTGTATTTTCGTTCAATAGATAATTTACTTTTCTCTAACGTTCTTTTATTCAACGCGCTTCTGCTAACACAAAGAACATTAGAAAAATTACTCAAGAGTGCATTACTGCCAAGAAGTAAATGGGGAACATTTTGAGCATCTTATGTAATGTAAATATGAAAAAAATACTGTATTTTTCTCGGAATCATATTTTTCTTTTTTACGTTTTGGTTACCCGAAAATTGATCAAAYACTAAACGAAAATTATTACGTGGGGGAAAAATTGTAATACCCAGGTTTTTTGTCCATTTTAGCGATAAATAAAATGTGTTCATTCTTTTCGTTCTTTGTCAGGCTCAATTATTGTATTTACATTTTTCCCAACTCAGAAGTAATAAATTGTATGAGTGTGATACATTTTCAAAATCAGGAAAAATATCCTTTTCAATGATGTGCCTTTTGACCCCCTTCCCATTAAAAAAAAATGCAACTTGCGCCCATATCTCGGAAGCGAAAACTGACACAGTTGAAAAAAATCCAGAAAATAAATTTTAATTACCCATAGGCCCATGCAGAATTTCAGAAAAATCGMTCGAACAGAACCTGAAATATCCTGCTGGTTCCTTACTTTGTAGCGTATATACATATTGCGTACAATTTAGTGTTTCCGCATATTTTTAGGTAAATTCTAACACTGTTTCAATACATTAATATATTTTTGCGAATTATTGAATAATAAAAATATTAATTTTTAATAACTTTTGTCGTTGCCCATATCAGAGCAGTTTACAAAGTTAATATTGTTAAAAAAATATCGATTCTAAATTTCCTGAAATGTGCTAAATGTTCGCAATTTTCTCCAAAAAACATAAATAAATTATGCAAATTTATATTTTTAAATAATTTGCGGACCTCCGAGAGTTTAGCAAAATGAGATGATTACAAAATCAATCTATAAGAAATGTTTGAWATTTGGAATTGTTTTTAATTTTTTCCACTGGTCTCGTTGCTGAAAAGCTTAGGTAGTTCGTTTGGATACGTTATATCTGGGAACTGTTTCGCGTATATTCTTGAAGCTAAGGAATTCTACTTACCTGTTACGTATTTCTAAAAATAAAAGAAGTCGGCTAGTTTATCAACAAAAGCAGAGATAAACACATCCTTGTTGAATAATCGAGCTCGCTAAGAAACAAAAAAAATGGACTAGGAACGGTATCACACTACATTGTTGAAAATTGTGAAAATTTGTATTTTTGAAATAACTTAAAAACCACCACCTATTAACAATAATGCGACATTAAATGGAAGGATTATATAATTTCGCATCTAATAGTAAAAAAGCTTTTTCAGATAAAAAAAAATATTTTTGTGCTTTTTAGGGTAGCAAAAGCTCCAGTGGCTCTATTTCTTTTAGTTTCAAACCATCATGCAATAATTTTTTTCACAAAACAATAACTCCGTACTGGTGCATTTTAGGCCTAATGTAAGGTTAATAAAATCATTGAAAATAATTTTAGATTGCAATACGTACCCAAAATACTAGGCACAACTCAACCAAGTATACCATACCCATATCATTCTTCGACGTTTTTGTAAGATATAAAACCTGCCTACTGACTGAGCCAAATGCGGTTCTATAAAAAATATTATTTTTTATTGTGGCATAGGTTCATAGACAACTCAGAATTGTTTATAACTTTGTTAATATAAATAATGCTTCCCTTTAAACTTCGAATTAAAAGTTTCACATTAGGTGCTTTATCCATGATGTTACACTAGGGGCCGGATGGACCAACGTGGATCAATTTGATCGCGGTGTTAATCTCTGTTTATGCCATGCTAATCACGAATTTTAAGTATTCTTATCGGTGTTGCCATGTTTTTATCCGAGGCAACACCGCGATCAAATTAATCTGCGTCGGTGCAATCGGCCCCAACATTATTTAAATTTTGTTGCTTTAGACTTTTGTGATGTGGAGTAAATAAATGTAATGTAAGATAAAAGCAATTACCAGCTTCCTCACTGGCTTTTATATGCCATTTCTATGTAAGTGATCATAATCCTTTATTGGAAGTAATTATTCTAATGGAATAAATTGATAGTTTTATACTAAACACAATGTATATTAAAAACTCATTTACATTAATACTATATGAAACCAAACACCTGTACATGTATATTTACTAAAACTTACAGTTGTAGTTTATAAAACTGGGTTAATAGGTAGGTACAATCACATTTTGCTTCCATCAGTAATTACATAAGCTAAAAATCACAGTTTTGAAGGAGCTTTCATGACCAACACTTCAAACAAGATCAAGGAATTAAGGCAATATTAATATGTTAGATCTAACTAAATTAATCCACTTCCAATTTTCTGAAATTTCCAGTAATACCACACAAAGAATCTCCTTCACTCCCGCACGAAATTCTTCCTTGTTTTAAAGCAGCTACAGAACCCTCTCTTGCCTTCGGACTGTATAATTCTTCCCTTACAGTCATTCGATCATGGGACATGAGGGTTTTGTGAGATTTTTTCAATTCTTCCTTCCACAGTTCTGCAAAATAGATTAAGATTACGATTTAAAAATTACATATGTAGTTGGTTAAATACCAATCATTTCTGACATGGGCATAACTCCACCATATTCCTTCGGAAGCACATCACGTTCTAAATACCCACTAGCAAGAGCTTCATCCAGATTGGTGTAGAGATTGATTCTTTTTTTTATCTTATCTGATATTAAAGACATTCCAAAATCAAGTGCAAATTTCATTGAGGGATGCGCATTTATACAATGAACCTCCTTGTGCCTCATAGGTATAGTTTTCTGCAATGTCAAATATTATTGTATTTATTGGCACGACAAAATTTAACTATCCACCTCTCCATTTTTTACTATACGAACTGCTTCTTTGATGGTGAACAATGTCAAGTAAGCAAACCCAACCCCTTGACCATCAGCAAAGTGCACGTAGCCTCGAACCTGATTTTCTTCATCTTCCATTAAAGTCTCGTACACAATCCCATGGATCCGGCACATGTCAGCATTAGTAAAAAGGTCAAGATCGAAAACACCTTAGTTTAAAAAAACAGTTAATAAGTGTTCCTATATGGGATTTGTGAAATAATGTATGGAGTAAAAAATTATATACTTTCTACAAGTAGTGTATTTCCAATTATATACTGTTATATTGTATTAAATAACTTTATTATTTACTATTTAGTTACTAAATATGTAGAGTACTGGATTTAACGCATAATTGTATACTAAGTGACCCGTTTGAATTCTGACGATATATATCCATCAATATAGCAGGTATMGTTTAGTTTTACTTTGTTTAAATGAAATATCAACAATTCACGTTTTTATMATATCCACGTGTTAATGTATATCGAAGTGTAATACTAATCAATTGTTCATTTTTTGTCAATAGTATAATTTTATTATTGGCCCATAGTCTGCACAATTTCTTATTCAGCAAAAGCACTGTAAATATATGTAATGTTGCTGTAAGATAATACTTCCTCGGAAAGATCGCTGTCGCTTTAAAACACTGACAAAAAGTTATCAGTCTGATGTTTCGATTACGCCTATAATCAATCAAGGGCAAGATTTAAAAAAAAGAGATTGTTTCCACATTTTTTAAACCGTTTCAATAATTATATGGATTAGTAAAAAATATAAAAAAAGAAAAATTTACTTCCCTACCACTAAGACAAGCCATTGTTTAAAACTAAGAAATTTCATTTTTTAAGATTTTCAATAACTCCAAATGCAAGTTGCATTTCTAGCTTTAAGAAAAATAATTTGTTCAAGTACATACATAAATCTAATAACCCTCTATATTAAATAGAACAAAAAGAAAATTGAAAATAAAATTAAATAAAAAAATCAACAGAGAACATAAGCAAATGTTCAAGATGTCGATAAAATTTAGAAATTAACTTCTGGATCACCATACAGCTACAACGAAAAATTTAAGTAGGCTGTATTTGGTATAAACTTTGACAGTTCATTTATTAATTAATTTATTTATTTAATATAAAAGGTTATTTGATTTTATGCATGTAATTGAAAAAATTATTTTTCGTAAAGCTAGAAATGCAACCTTCATTTGGAGTTATTAAAAAATCTTTAAAAAAATAAAATTTCTTAATTTTATAACAATAGCTTGTGGTAGCAGTATGGTCAGTAAATTTTTCTTTTTTTATATTTTTTTCCTGATCTTTATAATTACTGAAACGGTTTYAAAATGTGGAAACAATCTTTTTATKAACAAACTTCTTCTATATAACAGAATTGGGCTTTTTGAAACCTAATATTTATAGTGTGTATCGACCAAAATGACACCAAAGTAATCCACAATGGAACAAATAATTGTATTATCATACAATAAAACCGAAACTCACCTGCAATAAAACGTATAACTGTTAATGTATATTGAATTTGTGATTAGATGATTAATTTTACGAGTACTTCTGAAATGGTATTTAAGTGAAAATGGGATATATTTTATGTCGATCGCATTATACAAAGAGGATTTCTAATTCTACGCCACCATGCGTGATAACAATAATTTAATTATTTGACATTGATATATTTTGCAAATAACCAAACAGCCGGCCTCGGTGGTCTTGTGGGCAGCGCATGTCCACAGAGGCTGCGAGTTCGCGTCCCGCCTAGGGTATGGGTGTTTGTGAATGTCCCTTTATATTATGTAAAATGGGCTGGCTAATTGCCAAATAGACAGGGCCAAATATTATTTAAAAAAACAAACAATTACATGTATCCCTAAATTAGGCATTTATCTTCGTTAGTTTTTAATATGCCTAACCTGGTCTGGCTATAACAACCCTTCGACCTTTGCTGTCTCGCTTAGGGCACGCAAAGAGGTATCCCCTGTTGGTTAGATCTTCCATCATAGGTATAGTTATATCCAAGTTGTTAAAAATCACGCCATACGTTTGCCTTAAAAGTAAATGTCTTTCTAGTGCATCTTGAGCTTGCGTTACACTAAACTTTTTGCTACGTAAAAACCTAATTAGGAAACGTCCATCTGAAAAATTAAAAATATGAGAAATGTAAAACTGTCGGTTATCGATGAAACATACCTAAACGGCAGTTTGCAATGCGAGGATTCTGTTTTACCCATTCTCTCATAGAGGCCAGCGCTTGGTTCCTAGTTTTAGGATCCTCGTGCAGCTCCTCTAGGGCAATGGCTTGAGTTTCTTCAGAAAGCGTGCAAACATAATCATCTGGTTCCGTTACCCACTTTCGTTCTTCAGTCATTTTGAGTGGGAAACTGTAAAGCAAAAATGATTGCATTCACATATTCACATGCTATAATAATAGAAATAACAATTCAAATAATAATAATAATAACGCAAACTTATTAGATTAATATAGAGAACTGATCCGTCAAAGTTTTTAGCTCTAAAAATTAATGCTTATAGGTATACAAAATTGTGTAACGTGTTTGTATATAGGGAAATTGTCCATTTTTTAACTTAAAAATAGTCTTACTAAATAAAATAACACTAGCTAAATTTAGAATCAAGACAATATAAAATAACGGATTAGTTTTTTTTCTGGATTTATGTTAAGTTATTTCCTTCACTTTATTTTTTATAATAAAAAGCTAGGTACTCTAACGAAGCAGTCGCTTTCCGAAGGTCCAACCAGTGAAGAACACTAAAGGCCGCTTATGTGAGGGTTCCAGTAATTGTTCTTTGCAAGGTTTCGTCTCGAAAGAGAATTCGTATCATCTTTTTCTACGAACTACAATTAAAAAAGCAAATACAAAATTGTTCTGCAGGCTGCCTACTATGCGCCACACCATGGCACTTATAAACGATTACAGTAAAGTGTCCTTTTTTCCGATTCACCGAGAATATTAGATAATAAAATGTGTATTAAATATGTACCAGAACTAATGGCACCAGGCAGAGAACGATTTTCATTCGATAAATGTTTCTTAATCACTTTATGGATTGGTATATCATTTAAGTGTAATTTTGTACAGCTAAAATCAATTTCATTTTAAAATACAACATATTTCCTAACAGATCAACACTCTAAGTTTACTGACGGTACATAATTATTAGGTACGTAATGAAACATCTGTGGAATATAATTTTTCAGCAAACAAGACAACCCAAAAATATTTACAATAGATTTTTATTAGAGAAAGTTTTATACGCTAATAAGTGAAATATTTCCACTTCTACCTAACATAACAATATTTATATATTAAGAAATTTAAATTTGAAAAATTCATGTTAAAAAATTCACATTATCTTTTTGGCAATATTTTTCTGTTTTCATTGCAAGATTTTTATTTAACAAAAGCTTTAGCGCAAGTGCCTTCATCTAGAAGCTCAGTTGCAATTATTATTTTTACCGCATAGTTTTTATTTCTTAAGACCTTTACCATTTAAAATGCACATATTGCATCTCAGAACTTTATAAAGACTGTCAATAAAACTTAAAAATTATAATTCAAAGAAATATGTAATAATGTGATATTAATAGTATAAGTAGTAAGTTTGTTTCTTGATTATAAACTACCATAAACGGTTCATTTCCACAAAGTCCACTAAATAGTTATTACTGCTTACTTACTACTTCTGGTATTAAATAGAGGTTAGCTATAACATTTTGATCCTCATGGTTATTAAGTAGCAACTGAACAACAAAATAAAAATTAGAAGACTGAGTGTATTCACTGCTGCTACATGGGTAGATAAAATGTTTGAATATGGAATAAGAATATAGAATAAGATATATCTTATATACAGGGTTTCTATAAATGATTCATGCAACGCGGGCGGCGTTGATTTCTGAATTCTTTGTGCCGTCTTTTTGTAACTGCTGCCAAGCTACAATATACACGGTAATAGTACTAAAGGTTGCAGATCAATGTCACACCAAAGTTCCGAAATGTGAGCTTTCTGCAACCTTAAAGTTAATTATCCCACAAAACACTACATAATATGTTGAAAATACACACTCCCACGGGTTTTCTCACATAAAAACATATCAAATGATTCAAAAATCGTCAGATGACAACTATACGTCACTTTCCTGAGAGGCGGCAAATTGATTTAATCAATAATTTCCATAAGCGCCCTGGATGCATGAATCATTTATAGAAACCCTGTAGTTATAACTTAGTAGGTACTAAAAACACACAGGGTGTTCCGTTATAAAGAGGTAATTAAGGAAGTGTTCTAGGGGATATTTCGGGTGAACTAACTATATATTTTCCGATTTGAGTCAACTCTGTCGAAACGTTCAAATTTCACTATAACCGAAAAATATGCAGATTTGATATTGCTAAACATTTTTAATTGGTTGAAGACTATATTGCAATGGTTTCACTATGTCCAGATTATATTTATGAGGGATAGAAATTATTAACCCGTATTTTGATTTTACTCAATATTTTTTTATGTTGGCTAATTTCATTTAAAGAAACAAGTTTTTTAATACCTACTTCATTAAGTATTGTGGGTGGTTAACAAGAAAAAAGTGATAAATTGAAGGATGCATTCTAAAACATTTTTGTTTATCAGGCGAATCTACGTTTTTTCTTCATTAAAAAGTCAATCAACAGAACGTACGATACTGGAACGAAACGAATCCGATACCCAGTTTCAAGAAAAAGTAAATGTTTGGGCGGGGATTTTAGGCAACCACGTTGTTGAAATGATTTTTATCAGAGGCAATCTTACAGGAGATTTTTGCAGAATGTTTTTAGGAACTGAAATTGAACCTTAAATAAGACAAATCGTATTAAACAATCAAGAAGAGTTTGATAATCGTGAAGTCATATTTCAGCAGTACGGGGCACCGCATGGCTAAAGAGTTTCTCGATACAAACTTTCCTGGGCGATGGATAGGTCACAGGGGAAGTAAGGAATGCCACCAAGATCTCCAGATCTTACCCCTCTAGATTTTTCCTTCGGGAGTATCTGAAGTCGAAAACCTACACCACTGAATGCAATTGGAAGAGTCGGAACGCAGAATGAGAGAAATGTGAAGAAATAGATGAATAGACGTTCATCGACTTGAGAGAAGCTATTTATAATAGGGCACTTTATTGTCAAGACTTAGGAGAGGGCCACGCCGAACAGATAAAGAAATAATTGTTAGGGTTAAATAAGTGTTCTGCATTAATCAATAAAATATTTTTTACTAAGTAATGTTTTGATTGTGAATTTACAGAACACATTTGTAACCTTCAAGATTTTCCGGTAAGCGGGACTGTTCATCCTTAATAAACTCTCTTTACACCTCTTATTTGTCGAATTCATTAAGAGATATAGGTAATTACAAATTAATAACAAAATTTAGTTAACAGAATGTTTTATCGAAAGTAACCAAAACACACATATTTTAAACCGGAATATCAATTTTCATAGTGTTAAGAATTTTGAAAATGGAATAATATACGGGGTGTTCTATTTTAAACAAAGTAATTCAAGATGGCGCCATTTTAAAACTTTTAGCTGTCATTTTTCCATAAAAAATAGCTTTTCATCTCCTACTTAAGCCTTCCAAATTTCGCTGTGATCTACGAGGTGGTTCAAAAACTAGTGGCGGGGCAGGGGGGATTTAAACGGTCACTGTAAGTATACATTTTCCTAATGAGAAAAAAAATAGGTCCTTTCAACGATAACAAAGCCAACTATGGTTTCGATTTAAACAATGCATGTTTACGTAATATATAAAAAATGTGACCCCTTAAAAAATTCTAAGTAAGCCAGTAGACTAAAGATTAAAATATCTATCAAAAATGACTACAGTATTTTTTACATATTCTCAAGTGACATTGAGGACTAAAGAAATGTAAGGTTGGTTACAGCCATAAAACAAAAACGATATAAAAATGATGATGGTAGAGTAACTGTTCAACTTACAACAAAAAAGTAAGACAGTCATATCCAAACTACAAATTTGAAAAACTGAATACGCATCAAGAAATTGCATTACAAGCAAAAAGAGACATTCTACTTCTTCGCAAACTTAAGGGAACAGGGACAATGACTGGAAAAATTGACTATCTGCTGTAAAACGTAAAGTTTGGTTTTAGCACATGAGAGCTTTAAAACTCAAAACAGTCTATTGAAAATTACTGTATGCTTTATAACTAATAATAGCTTTATAACTATTATTTTTACATTAGCTTGCCATCATGCTTAGGTAAATATTAACCAACCACCGTTGCAACGTGCAACGCCGTTTTCATTAAGATCAACAATGAACGACTTAAGGACATCCTGGAAATCAAAAAGATGCACTTTACAACTGACATTGATTAATCAAGGTAATCAAGATATTTCAAAAGTGATCCACAATGCTCACAAGTAGCTGCCTCTTAGTCTGGCCATAACAAGAACAAATTGCATAACCGGATAAAACGATTTGTATGTCGTCTCGGAGAAAGTGTATTGCGCAATTTCAGTGTAAGGTGTTACGTAAGGAGAAACATGATTCATTCTACATTGGACTTGAGCTCTAGGCAGTGAGGTAGTAGGTCAGATGCATACCTAATGGAACCGAGATGATTTCGAAGTAACGAAACTTGTTATACCTACAATAGACAACACAACAATCAATCAAAACGTGGTCACATTTTACATAAGATAAGGCTACTTAGTTATGCTCAGACCATGTTATAATTCAAGCAATTAACATATTATCACACTTGACTAGCTTTGACTTTATTTTTTACAATTGCTTAACTGTAAAAGTTTGTTTGTTAAAACATTATATTTCATAGCGCGCTATTAAGGAGAACCTAGTGTTTTGTATTATTTTTCAGCGTCTCTGAAAATAAAACATTTACTAATTTCGTGTTTACATATACATACTATTTTCGTTACCAGTAAAGCTTCTCTTTGCATCCAAGACGACTTTAATTTGCACTAGTTCTATGTAACAACATCTGTAGCATAGATTCATATTCAACGAATGCATCACCAAACTGCATTTATCACCACGAATACAAAAAATGCAGCTTTAAAATATTTCTGCAAGTATGCAATATAAAAGGATTAATTCTTCTGCTACTGCTTACTAAGAAAATGCCTCCAAATAAAAATTGATTTTGTCAAATAGGCAAATAGGTTCTAAAGTAAGTTCACTTTTACTTTACGAAAATAAGTAACCTTTTATATTTTTATGTGTATTTACTTGATTTCTATTCCAATTTATTTATGTGGTCTCGAGAGTGCCCTGGAAGCACTATTAGAAGCATACAAAATGGCTATACAATTATACAAACGTTAACTCGAACATAATACCAAACAATAAAATTTGTGATAAGGGGATAAAATAAATGATATAAAGTTTATCTTTGAAAAGGATTGTGGTAAGATGACAGTAAGCTTGAAGAGTAAGCTTATAGAGTGGTATTACAGTCATTTTTAAAGTATCGTAACAATTGAATAACGATGAAGTGTTAACAGTATAAGACAGCTTTTTCATTTTAAATCGAATGTTGAAAAACAAATTTTCATTTTATATAAAAATTCTCGAACAGTTATACGAATGGAAAGTAACAAGTCAAATAATGCTTTACTGTTGACTTTAACAAATCAGGTATCAGGAACTCAGTTATACAGGTTTGTCTAAAAGTAATGATACCATATAAAAAATACAATATATGTTTCTTAGTTCAAAATATGACCAAAAATTAATACAGACCCTTAAGTTACAAAATCTGTTTTCGATTTTTGTAATAGGTTTTAGAAATATCCGTACAAAACTTGGTGTTTGGTGCTTTTTGAGTCAAACAATTTAAATATTTTCATATATTGGATAATAAATGGAACACACATGACGGAATTGCAAATATCTCGATAAGGGTGTATGGTAGAGACTTTTACAAGCTATACGTATTTATAGCAAAATGATGTAGGAACAGATATATTCTTTAGAGAAACATATACTAACAGAGATGTGTGAAGTGCCGTAGAGGAATTCACGTGCAAGTAGCAGTCAGTCTACCAAAATATTTAAATTTTCATTATTTATTCTTATTCTTATTAATAAAATGAACATTAAAAATACAATTTAAATTTTCCTTAAAAGCTTGCAGAACTAATTACCTCGCTTTACTTAAATCAAGTAATTATTTGATTTTACCAATAAACTGTTCGGAGCCCTTTCTATACAAGTAACTTTTGTTGCTTTTTATTTAAAATGAAAATGTAAGATTGTAATAAAATAAAGGTATCTGGGACGTTGACTTACTAAATAATTACGTGCCGTTTTGGCCATCTGGCAACTATATCCTACATCTTACATAGACAAATGTTTAAATGGTTATCTGCTAGAATTTTTCGGGATGACAAATTAATAATTACGAGTATTTAAAACCATAAACTAGTTATTGAAATTGCCATTGATAGATAAGCCTACATAAAACGTATTAAAAAGAGCTGATGTAATATCTGCAAAAAAAACTTGATTTCTAAATGAGGGTTTTAAAAGGTATTCGATGGTATTCAAAACTCTCTTATCAGATTCTCAATAAAACTTTGGAATTTCAAGTGCCTTAAGAAACACCTATTTCAAATAAAAAAATCACTGTAGATATTACCTATATTGCAAATAAAGTTACTAATAATACACAGCGGTACAAGAAATTTTCGAATTAACTTTAGTTTCATTTTGAGTAAGTCTTGTAACGTCAACAAGAGTACTTTAAACTTACCTGATAACGGAATGAAAATTTCTCACAAACTATAACGAAGCGCAAAGCGCACTAACCGGCTAAACGCCAACAAACGTGTTATAAGTTTAGCGAAACTGGACTTTCTCCCACTTCCGAAAACGACATTTCATCCGGATATTTTTTTCTTTCTCTCTTATCCAACACATTTTACGAGAGTAACCAGTAACATTTTTGCAGCACGTGGTGTATTGTATAAAAATTGCATGCGTACTTATATAATGTATTCCACTCATTATCCTATTCTACTCAAAATAATAATGTGTGGTAAGGAACGTATAGGATATCCCATTTTCATTGTAATTGTAGAGTATCTCTGTATCTATTAAAACGAACTGCACCATTGGCATTTTTATATAATTTCTTTTTTGTTTTTAAGTATAGCCAACTTCTTAATAACCTTATATTTCTTCAGTCCACAATATCTCGCTTAAGAATGTAGATTCACAAAACTGTAAGATAGAAATTTTTATTTTGAATCTACAAATTTTTGGGGCGGGTCACAATCTTGAGACATAAGACATAACACATTCAATATTTTGTACCATGGTTGGTTTTGTTATGGTCAAAAAGATCTTTTTTATTAAGAAAATATATACATTGTTAGATTTATTTTCAATAATTGTAGTATTTATCCAAATTTTTAAATAATTTTATGTTTACGTCTAGAAGGCTATGAAACAAGAGAACACGATATATTCTAAACAATTTTAATCTATTAAAAAGAATATAATATGATTTTTCCTTTACATACTTAACACTTATAAATGTGCTCATGTGGTTCTTTTTTGGTATAAAAATCATTGTTTAGAAATAAGTACCTATGCACTTATTTATTTTTRTACATTTACTTCCATTTTGCGAGAACCGTAAAATCTGATTACTTAAATTAAAGTTTGGTATAATATCAGACCTACTGAAAACAAATCTAAGAATGTATACATTTTGTTAACCAGAAAAAATTTTAGCTTTCATGAAAAAAATGTAAGTCTATGTTATATCTCAAAAATGTGATGATTTAGAAGAATACTGAGTAAGTTTGGGTTCAAAATAAAAATATTTCTTTGCATTTCAGATTTAACACACAGAATTGTACAAACCGCAACTCTTTAGTATGCTAATAGTTACCGACATACCCTGCAATTACAACGAAAATGGGACACCTTGTACAGCACGATGCCTGTATTTAAACAACCAAGGTAATATAAATGCGTGCCTGGCCAATTTTCAATTTATTCTTATTTTAGTGTTCATTTGCGTGCTTTAAAAATATAATAAAATAATATTTTGTTTATAATTATTAAAAAAAAATTAATATCTATTGATACTTTCAATTTCATGTTGATGACTTAATAAAAATTATCGGGTTGCTTCATAATAAATGTTGCGGCAGATGAAATAAGAACCATCAGTTAGTTAGTGCCAACAAGCTAGTCTATTAATTTTTTTTAACTTGTGTTTATCTTTTTCGCTCGTCTTAATAGAGACAAGTGAAGTGGAGACTAGAAGGTAAAATGCTGCGCTTACGGAAATTTTTGAGCATGTACTGAACAGAAATTAACCAATAATTTTGTCGTCTTTTCTTCAGCCAAATATAAGGGTTTTCGGTTCAGTTTCAATTGTAGAAACAATTGAACATTATAACATCAGAATGTAGCAATACATTGCCAACTCCTAGCAACAGCTAGTTGCAAACGGGGTAAGCTTACAAAAGTAGATAACGTGGTAATCAACGAATGAATGGTATTTAAGAGTATTGATGCTAATGAAAGTACCTGGGAGTTCATGAAAGTGACGGCATTCAGCATAAAACAATGAAAGAACAGTTTAAAAGAGAGTACTACAGTAGAATACGCAAAAAAAAGATAACCGCAATTAACAGCCTGGCTCTTCTAGTTGTAACATACAGTTTCGGAGTTATCGATTGGAAGCAGTGATGGGCGCGTAGAATATTCCATGTAGAATACGCCATTATCTACGCGTAAACTATGTAATATTCTACTTTAAAAGTCTACTGTAGAAAATAACTTTATGTAGATAAACAGCAAACTAGTAATATTTTTAACATTTTAACATCTCCAAATGCCTCAAATGACAATATTATTTTGTATATTATTATTTMCGTTCTTCCATCGATCGTACCGCGAGATACGTGAAAAAGAGAACTACCTTGGTATGGTAATAGCCCATGACCTTCTGAGCTCCAATCCGGAGCCCTATGCTGTAGACTCTCGCCGTTCAAGTCACAGGACATCAAAGTTGCTGCAGATCGCCGTGCACTAACGTCAGTAGGTTGGAACTACGCGTGGACCACGATCGGAACTACCTGGAGTCGATCATAGAACGTTTTTTTTTCGTTTTGGACGATTCCGCTGGTTGTTGCTTCCTCACTAAACAAAATACTACTTCGTTGTAATTAAAATAACTAGAGCCACGTTAAACAACAATAACTCGTTTCGACATACATTTGTTAGGGTCAGAAGGCACAAGCGTGCTTTGGTGCCCTCAATCGGTCAATGGGTTCTTAAATGACTGTAAACTATGATTTTATTATCTTTTTTTTGTCTATAAACGGAAGAAGACTGGCTATTTCATATGCTACCTATTATACCTAATATACTCGTAGAAGAAAAGACTTCGAAACGCATGTTTTGTACGAAAGAAGTAAGAAAACCGTTTGGGTATTCTGATGACTTACTAAAATAAGTTATGCAAATTTGTAATATKAATATTAAACTGCAGTGCTTTAAAAATTTTTAAGAATTGACCCATAAAACAGGGAAATTAGAACAAAATAATTTGCACAATACACTTAATATACAATAGCCATAATATACTCGTCTCATATTTTCTACTCAAAATCTACGCCAAAATGCTTTATCTACATTTTCTACGCGGGTAATGTAGAAAATTATAATTTACGCGTAAACGCCCATCACTGATTGGAAGAGAGAAGAGATACGGGCCATGGACAGAAAAAGCAGAAAGTTGTTGACAATGAGTGGTATGCTGCATCCAAAAGCAGATGTAGACAGAATTTATGTAAAGAGACAAAACGGTGGTAGAGGGTTGCTGGAATTAGAAACAGCATACAATATCGCTATCGTTGGGATCAGTGACTACATTGAAAAAGAAAATGACAAATACTCGCAAAGTTTAAAAGAATATTATGCACAGAAAACATAATACTCAGTAACTAAAGAAGCGGCGCAGATAAAACGACAGTACGGCATACAAACGGGAAACATCCAGCAAAAACCAAAAGAAGCTTTGAAAACTAAAGCAGAAAAAGAAAAGAAAGTTATTGAAAGACAAACCACTGCATGGACAGTTCTACAAAATACTGGAAAGCGAACCTATTGATAAGGAAGCATCGACAACATGGCTGCGTAGCTCAGGATTAAAAGCTGAAACTGAGAGTCTTATTATAGCTGCCCAGGATCAGGCACTACGTACAAATTATTCCAGGAAGCAAGTATTAAAACAGCAAGTGGATGGGAAATGCCGGAGGTGCGGAATATTTGACAAATACATTGGTCATCTTCTGGCAGGATGTACTTACTATGATAGCGCCACATGAGTACCTATTTAGTTAGACATAATATACATTGGGTAGTATGTAAACACTTTGGAGTGGTAGTAAGCGAAAAATGGTACGAACATCAACCAACTGCGGTTACGAAGGCGGAGCAGGTAGCGGTTATGTAGGACATGGCTGTGCAAACCGATAGAACAATTAAAGCAAATCGGCCAGACATCATTATACATGACAAAGAAAAACGAATGTGCTGGATAGTAGACGTTGCCATACCCGATGATCCTAACGTAGTTAATAAAGAAAGTGAAAAGATGGCTAACTATAAAGATCTGGAAATAGAGATACAAAGAATGTGGCATGTAAAAGCAACAACTATACCCGTAATTATWGGCGCATTGGGGGRAAGAAGGAAAGGACTCCACAACCATTTGAAGGCCATCCCTGGAGAATAWTCTGTAAGAGAACTACAAAAAGATAGCTATTAATGGTAGTGCACAATACTTCGTAAAACTCTTGGATAAATAGAGGAACCCTAGGCTTCTAGTCGAAGCTCGGTCCCTCACCCAAGAATGTTACTTACCACGGAATATATGGTAATGAAATGAAAAATAATAATAATAATAATAATAAAATGGAAAGAAAAAGAAATGCATGGACAATACTACAGGAAATTGCAAAAAAAACACATGTCAACAAGTTCATTACTTACGGATGGTTAAGAAAGGGCCTTTTGAAAGATGAAACTAAAGCATTAATTACTGCATGGCAAGATCAAGCGATTAACACGAATTATTACAAGGCATGAGACATGTATACTAAAACAACAAAGAAACACTACATGCAGAATGTATCAACAACATGCGGAAACCATACCTCACCTATTGGTTAGTTGTCCCATATTAACCCCAAAAGAGTACACAGAACGCTTCCCACATACACTGGAACATCTGCAAAGCATTCAACATCTCGGTATCGCCAAAATGGTATGAACACAAACATCGGCCAGTAGAAGAAACAGATGTTACAATACTCTCGAATATGCAAATCCATACTGACCTAATTATATTAGCAAATAAGCCAGACAATGTTGTAAAACAAAAAAGGTATGATTTATGTCAACTAATAGACATAGCTATTCCATTTGACTACAACATTGTCCAAAAAAAAGCTGAAAAACTGAATAAGTACAAAGACCTAGCTATAGAAGTCAATAGAATGTGAAACATGAAGGCCAAGGCGGTACCCATTATTATTGGAGCTACGGGATTAGTCTGCAAGAACATCAATAAATTTCTCAAACAAATCCCTTGTTACCATGATGTGTCGGTTCTACAAAAGAAAACACGATAATAAAAACGGCAGGCATTATTAGAAAAATCATATAACAAGAGACATTTCTTACCCTAGGAACTCGGTGAGTTTTCGGTGAGAAATGTGATACACCAGCAAAAGGACCGACACCCATCCGAGCTTACTCTCAGAGAATCTGGGAGAGGTGAATGTTACTCAGAAAACATGTATCTGAGTAGTGTGTGTGCTGTGATAGCCAAATCATAATAATAATAATAATAATAATAATAATAATAATAATAATAATAATAATAATAATAATAATAATAATAATAATAATAATAATAATAATAATAATAATAATAATAATAATAATAATAATAATAATAATAACAACGTCAACCGAAACACAATTGAACAACTTAAAATAACCGAGAATATTACTAACGATACCGGAATAGAATTCGGCATAAGCAAATGCAAATTATTGCACATGCGAATCTGGAAAGCACATTGAACAACGATCTCTTGGAAACCCTCAAACAAACTGAAGTATACAACTATCTTGGATTCCAACATAATACATACAACAAATAAAAAAATCCCTGACAGATACGAGTATTTACAACGCAAGATTAACAGCCTATATGAAGAAAAAACTAAACTCAGGAAACCTTTTTAAAGCTATAGATTCGTTTGCAATCTCTATTTTAACCTACTCTTTCGGTGTAGTGAAATTGACACCAACAGATTTAACAAACATCAATATATACACCAGAAACTCATTCCAACTCATGTGTCGAAATGCAGACTAAGCAAAAAAGAAGGAGGAAGAGGTGTAATCGATGTGGAACAGCTATATACTAATCAAATAAAAGCTCTACGCACGTACTTTCACACCAAAGATAACCAGCTACCCAATACCATAGCTAGAGCTGACAAAAATTTCACACCACTCAAGGTATCAGCCAACTGAAAGTCAGGACGACGAAATCATTGAAGAACAAAAGAAAAACATCTGGAGCACAAAAGTCATTCACGGGAAAACACCCAAATAACGTTAAGGATACTGATATAAACAAACACTTAACATACATAAGAATTAACAATGGTAATACAAGACCGGGTTATATGAACCAAGAACTACAGAATATATGCAATAAAGATAACACGGTTAGCAAAGATAGATGCAGAAGATGTCACCAAACACAAGACCACATCATCGGCGGTTGCAAACTGTTTGCTGCAAAAGAATAGACCGAACGCCAAAACACTGCTGCGCGCATAATACATCAAGCCATAGCAAACCACTACAAACTGGAAACGGATGCTAAGCCTTACTACAAATACAGCCCCAAACCTGTATAACAGAAAACCAGCATTATAAGCTTTACTGGGACCGAACAATATACAGAGATAAAACAATAATACACAATAGACCAGACATTGCAATACATTTTGTCTTGAGAAAATAACATTTAATTGATATCGCCGTTCTAAATGATAACGACAAAACAACTAAATACAACAAGAAAATATACAAAWARCACGATCTTGCTATAAAAATATAGCGAATATGMCAACAAAAACGGGTAACAGTTGTACCATACATTATATCCGCCATTGCCATAACACTACATTTCTTCATCAAACATCTTTCATAACTTGGTCTACAAAGCAAAATACACAAATGGCTACAAAAAGTAGTATTTTAAAAACCTGCCAAATAGACCGCCGTGAAAGCAGCAGCCAAAACGTAGCAGCCGGTTTTCCGATAATACCCGAGCCAACCAATGGAGTAACTAAAATAGAGTGCGGTTTGGCTGCTGGCTGCCTACGAAATGGCTGCTGGCTGCCCAAAAAATGGCTGCTAGCTATTAAATGGCCATAGCTGCAGACCAAGCGGCAGCTCTAAAAAGATTTGATATTAAGCAAACGCTTACTATCTCAATAAATCTCGAGAACGACGCACACTAGCATTTTAATATTCGAACCTAAATTCGCCCCTAAAGACCGAAAAAAATCATATCTCGGGAACGACACATAGTAGCATTTTCATATTCGAACTGTGTCTTTTAAGTTAGGTCAGTAGTCATCTCTCAAAAGGGCATCATCTCTATTTGGGATCTTGGGGGTTAAATTTGACCCTAAAGACCGAAAAAAATCATATCTCGGGAACGACACATAGTAGCACTTTCATATTCGAACTGTGTCTTTTAAGTTGGGTCCGTAGTCATCTCTCAAAAGGGCATCATCTCTATTTGGGATCTTGGGGGTTAAATTCGCCCCTAAAGACCGAAAAAAATCATATCTCGGGAACGACACATAGTAGCATTTTAATATTCGAACAGTGGCTTTTAAGTTAGGTCAGTAGTCATCTCTCAAAAGGGCATCATCTCTATTTGGGATCTAGGGGGTTAAATTCGCCCCTAAAGACCGAAAAAAATCATATCTCGGGAACGACACATAGTAGCATTTTCATATTCGAACTGTGTCTTTTAAGTTAGGTCAGTAGTCATCTCTCAAAAGGGCATCATCTCTATTTGGGATCTTGGGGGTTAAATTCGCCCCTAAAGACAGAAAAAAATCATTTCTCGGGAACGACGCATAGTAGCATTTTCATATCCACACCGTGTCTTTTAAGTTAGGTCAGTAGTGATCTCTCAAAAGGGCATCATCTCTATTTGGGATCTTGGGGGTTAAATTCGCCCCTAAAGACAGAAAACAATCATTTCTCAGGAACGACACATAGTAGCCCTTTCATATTCGAACTGTGTCTTTTAAATTAGGTCAGTAGTCATCTCTCAAAAGGACATCATCTCTATTTGGGATCTTGGGGGTTAAATTCGCCCCTAAAGACCGAAAAAAATCATATCTCGGGAACGACACATAGTAGCATTTTCATATTCGAACTGTGTCTTTTAAGTTAGGTCAATAGTCATCTCTCAAAAGGGCATCATCTCTATTTGGTATCTTGGGGGTTAAATTCGACCCTAAAGACCGAAAAAAATCATATCTCGGGAACGACACATAGTAGCATTTTCATATTCGAACTGTGTCTTTTAAGTTAGGTCAATAGTCATCTCTCAAAAGGGCATCATCTCTATTTGGGATCTTGGGGGTTAAATTCGCCCCTAAAGACAGAAAAAAATCATATCTCGGGAACGACACATAGTAGCATTTTAATATTCGAACAGTGGCTTTTAAGTTAGGTCAGTAGTCATCTCTCAAAAGGGCATCATCTCTATTTGGGATCTTGGGGGTTAAATTCGCCCCTAAAGACCGAAAAAAATCATATCTCGGGAACGACACATAGTAGCATTTTCATATTCGAACTGTGTCTTTTAAGTTAGGTCAATAGTCATCTCTCAAAGGGCATCATCTCTATTTGGGATCTTGGGGGTTAAATTCGCCCCTAAAGACCGAAAAAAATCATATCTCGGGAACGACACATAGTAGCATTTTCATATTCGAACTGTGTCTTTTAAGTTAGGTCAGTAGTCATCTCTCAAAAGGGCATCATCTCTATTTGGGATCTAGGGGGTTAATTTCGCCCCTAAAGACCGAAAAAAATCATATCTCGGGAACGACACATAGTAGCATTTTCATATTCGAACTGTGTCTTTTAAGTTAGGTCAGTAGTCATCTATCAAAAGGGCATCATCTCTATTTGGGATCTTGGGGGATAAATTCGCCCCTAAAAACCGAAAAAAATCATATCTCGGGAACGACACATAGTAGCATTTTCATATTCGAACTGTGTCTTTTAAGTTAGGTCAGTAGTCATCTCTCAAAAGGGCATCATCTCTATTTGGGATCTTGGGGGTTAAATTCGCCCCTAAAGACCGAAAAATTTAACCCCCAAGATCCCAAATAGAGATGATGCCCTTTTGAGAGATGACTACTGACCTAACTTAAAAGCCACTGTTCGAATATGAAAATGCTACTATGTGTCGTTCCCGAGATATGATTTTTTTCGTCTTTAGGGGCGAATTTAACCCCCAAGATCCCAAATAGAGATGATGCCCTTTTGAGAGATGACTACTGACCTAACTTAAAAGACAGTTTCGAATATGAAAATGCTACTATGTGTCGTTCCCGAGATATGATTTTTTCGGTCTTTAGGGGCGAATTTAACCCCCAAGATCCCAAATAGAGATGATGCCCTTTTGAGAGATGACTACCACCTAACTTAAAAGACACCGTGTGGATATGAAAATGCTACTATGCGTCGTTCCCGATAATATGATTTTTTATGTCTTTAGGGGCGAATTTAACCCCAAGATCCCAAATAGAGATGATGGCCTTTGAGAGATGACTACTGATCTAACTTTAAAATCCACTGTTCGAATATTAAAATGCTACTATGTGTCGTTCCCGAGATATGATTTTTTTCTGGTCTTTAGGGGCGAATTTAACCCCCAAGATCCCAAATAGAGATTGATGGCCTTTTGCGAGATGACTACTGACCTAACTTAAAAGACACCGTTTCGAATATGAAAATGCTACTATGTGTCGTCCCCGAGATATGATTTTTTTCGGTTTTTAGGGCCGAATTAACCCCCAAGATCCCAAATAGAGATGATGCCCTTTTGATAAATGACTATTGACCTAACTTAAAAGACACAGTTTGAATATGAAAATGCTACTATGTGTCGTTCCCGAGATATGATTTTTTTCCGGTCTTAGGGGCGAATCTAACCCCAAGATTCCAAATAGAGAAGATGCCCTTTAGAGAGATGACTACTGACCTAACTTAAAAGCCATTGTTCGAATATTAAAATGTTACTATGTGTCGTTCCCGAGATATGATTTTTTTCTGTCTTTAGGGGCGAATTTAACCCCCAAGATCCCAAATAGAGATGAATGCCCTTTTGAAGATGATATTGACCTAACTTAAAAGACACAGTTCGAATATGAAAATGCTACTATGTGTCGTTCCCGAGATAATATTTTTTCGGTCTTTAGGGGCGAATTTAACCCCCAGATCCCAAATAGAGATGATGCCCTTTGAGAGATTACTACTGACCTAACTTAAAAGACACAGTTCGAATATGAAAATGCTACTATGTGTCGTTCCCGAGATATGATTTTTTTCGGTTTTTAGGGGCGACATTTAACCCCCAAGATCCCAAATAGAGATGATGCCCTTTTGAGAGATGACTACCGACCTAATTAAATGACAAGTTCGAATATGAAAATGCTACTATGTGTCGTTCCCGAGATATGATTTTTTTCGGTCTTTAGGGGCGAATTTAACCCCCAAGATCCCAAATAGAGATGATGCCCTTTTGAGAGATGACTACTGACCTAACTTAAAAGACACAGTTCGAATATGAAACTGCTACTATGTGTCGTTCCCGAGATATGCTTTTTTTCGGTCTTTAGGGGCGAATTTAACCCCCAAGATCCCAAATAGAGATGATGCCCTTTTGAGAGATGACTACTGACCTAACTTAAAAGACACAGTTCGAATATGAAAATGCTACTATGTGTCGTTCCCGAGATATGATTTTTTTCGGTCTTTAGGGGCGAATTTAACCCCCAAGATCCCAAATAGAGATGATTCCCTTTTCGAGAGATGACTACTGACCTAACTTAAAAGACACAGTTCGAATATGAAAATGCTACTATGTGTCGTTCCCGAGATATGATTTTTTTCGGTCTTTAGGGGCGAATTTAACCCCCAAGATCCCAAATAGAGATGATGCCCTTTTGAGAGATGACTACTGACCTAACTAAAAGACACAGTTCGAATATGAAAATGCTACTATGTGTCGTTCCCGAGATATGATTTTTTTCGGTCTTTAGGGGCGAATTTAACCCCCAAGATCCCAAATAGAGATGATGCCTTTTGAGAGATGAACTACTGACCTAAACTTAAAAGACACAGTTCGAATATGAAATGCTACTATGTGTCGTTCCCGAGATATGATTTTTTTTCGGTCTTTAGGGGCGAATTTAACCCCCAAGATCCCAAATAGAGATGATGCCCTTTTGAGAGATGACTACTGACCTAACTTAAAAGCCACTGTTCGAATATGAAAGTGCTTACAATGTGTCGTTCCCGAGATATGCTTTTTTTTCGGTCTTTAGGGTCGAATTTAACCCCCAAGATCCCAAATAGAGATGATGCCCTTTTGAGAGATGACTACTGACCTAACTTAAAAGACACAGTTCGAATATGAAAATGCTACTATGGTGTCGTTCCCGAGATATGCTTTTTTTCGGTCTTTAGGGGCGAATTTAACCCCAAGATCCCAAATAGAGATGATGCCCCTTTTGAGAGATGACTACTGACCGTAACTTAAAGCCACTGTTCGAATATGAAAATGCCTACTATGTGTCGTTCCCGAGATATAATTTTTTCGGTCTTTAGGGGCGAATTTAACCCCCAAGATCCCAAATAGAGATGATGCCCTCTTTGAGAGATTACTACTGAACCTAACTTAAAAGACACAGTTCGAATATGAAAATGTACTATGTGTCGTTCCCGGAGATATGGATTTTTTTCGGTTTTTAGGGCGAATTTAACCCCCAAGATCCCAAATAGAGATGATGCCCTTTTGAGAGATGACTACTGACCTAACTTAAATGACACAGATCGAATATGAAAATGCTACTATGTGTCCGTTCCCGAGATATGCTTTTTTTCGGTCTTTAGGGGCGAATTTAATCCCCAAGATCCCAAATAAGAGATGATGCCTTTTGAGAGATGACTACTGACCTAACTTAAAAGCCACTGTTCGAATATTAAAATGCTACTATGTGTCGTTCCCGAGATATGATTTTTTTCGGTCTTTAGGGGCGAATTTAACCCCCAAGATCCCAAATAGAGATGATGCCCTTTTGAGAGATGACTACTGACCTAACTTAAAAAGACACAGTTCGAATATGAAAATGCTACTATGTGTCGTTTCCCGAGATATGATTTTTTTCGGTCTTTAGGGGCGAATTTAACCCCCAAGATCCCAAATAGAGATGATGCCCTTTTGAGAGATGACTACTGACCTAACTTAAAAGCCACTGTTCGAATATGAAATGCTACTATGTGTCGTTCCCGAGATTATGATTTTTTCGGTCTTTAGGGCGAATTTAACCCCAAGATCCCAAATAGAGATGATTCCCTTTCGAGAGATGACCACTGACCTAACTTAAAAGACACAGTTCGAATATGAAAATGCTACTATGTGTCGTTCCCGAGATATGATTTTTTTCGGTCTTTAGGGGCGAATTTAACCCCAAGATTCCCAAATAGAGATGATGCCTTTTGAGAGATGACTACTGACCTAACTTAAAAGCCACAGTTCGAATATGAAAATGCTACTATGTGTCGTTCCCGAGATATGATTTTTTTCGGTCTTTAGGGGCGAATTTAACCCCCAAGATCCCAAAATAGAGATGAATGCCTTTTTGAGAGATGACTACTTGACCTAACTTAAAAGACACAGTTCGAATATGAATAATGCTACTATGTGTCCTTCCCGAGATATGATTTTTTTCGGTCTTTAGGGGCGAATTTAACCCCCAAGATCCAATAGAGATGATGCCCTTTTGAGAGATGACTACTGACCTAACTTAAAAGCACAGTTCGAATATGAAAATGCTACTATGTGTCGTTCCCGAGATATGATTTTTTCTGTCTTTAGGGGCGAATTTAACCCCAAGATCCCAAATAGAGATGATGCCCTTTTGAGAGATGACTACTGACCTAACTTAAAAGACACAGTTCGAATATGAAAATGCTACTATGTGTCGTTCCGAGATATGATTTTTTTCGGTCTTTAGGGGCGAATTTAACCCCAAGATCCCAAATAGAGATGATGCCCTTTTGAGAGATGACTACTGACCTAACTTAAAAGACACGTTCGAATATGAAAATGCTACTATGTGTCGTTCCCGAGATATATTTTTTCGGTCTTTAGGGCGAATTTAACCCCCAAGATCCCAAATAGAGATGATGCCCTTTTGAGAGATGACTACTGACCTAACTTAAAAGACACGTTCGAATATTAAAATGCTACTATGTGTCGTTCCCGAGATATGATTTTTTTCGTCTTTAGGGGCGAATTTAACCCCAAGATCCCAAATAGAGATGATGCCCTTTTGAGAGATGACTACTGACCTAACTTAAAGACACAGTTCGAATATGAAAGTGCTACTATGTGTCGTTCCCGAGATATGATTTTTTTGTCTTTAGGGTCGAATTTAACTCCCAAG
>QCXZ01000003.1:30369328-30472970 GCA_025024175.1 Rhyzopertha dominica
GCAATAAAGATAACACGGTTAGCAAAGATAGATGCAGAAGATGTCACCAAACACAAGACCACATCATCGGCGGTTGCAAACTGTTTGCTGCAAAAGAATAGACGAACGCCAAAACACTGCTGCGCGCATAATACATCAAGCCATAGCAAACCACTACAAACTGGAAACGGATGCTAAGCCTTACTACAAATACAGCCCCAAACTGTATACAGAAAACCAGCATTATAAGCTTTACTGGGACCGAACAATATACAGAGATAAAACAATAATACACAATAGACCAGACATTGCAATACATTTTGTCTTGAGAAAATAACATTTAATTGATATCGCCGTTCTAAATGATAACGACAAAACAACTAAATACAACAAGAAAATATACAAATATCACGATCTTGCTATAAAAATATAGCGAATATGGCAACAAAAACGGGTAACAGTTGTACCATACATTATATCCGCCATTGCCATAACACTACATTTCTTCATCAAAACATCTTCATAACTTGGTCTACAAAGCAAAATACACAAATGGCTACAAAAAGTAGTATTTTAAAAACCTGCCAAATAGACCGCCGTGAAAGCAGCAGCCAAAACGTAGCAGCCGGTTTTCCGATAATACCCGAGCCAACCAATGGAGTAACTAAAATAGAGTGCGGTTTGGCTGCTGGCTGCCTACGAAATGGCTGCTGGCTGCCCAAAAAATGGCTGCTAGCCTATTAAATGGCCATAGCTGCAGACCAAGCGGCAGCTCTAAAAAGATTTGATATAAGCAAACGCTTACTATCTCAATAAATCTCGAGAACGACGCACACTAGCATTTTAATATTCGAACCTAAATTCGCCCCTAAAGACCGAAAAAAATCATATCTCGGGAACGACACATAGTAGCATTTTCATATTCGAACTGTGTCTTTTAAGTTAGGTCAGTAGTCATCTCTCAAAAGGGCATCATCTCTATTTGGGATCTTGGGGGTTAAATTTGACCCTAAAGACCGAAAAAAATCATATCTCGGGAACGACACATAGTAGCACTTTCATATTCGAACTGTGTCTTTTAAGTTTGGGTCCGTAGTCATCTCTCAAAAGGGCATCATCTCTATTTGGGATCTTGGGGGTTAAATTCGCCCCTAAAGACCGAAAAAAATCAATATCTCGGGAACGACACATAGTAGCATTTTAATATTCGAACAGTGGCTTTTAAGTTAGGTCAGTAGTCATCTCTCAAAAGGGCATCATCTCTATTGGGATCTAGGGGGTTAAATTCGCCCCTAAAGACCGAAAAAAATCATATCTCGGGAACGACACATAGTAGCATTTTCATATTCGAACTGTGTCTTTTAAGTTAGGTCAGTAGTCATCTCTCAAAAGGGCATCATCTCTATTTGGGATCTTGGGGGTTAAATTCGCCCCTAAAGACAGAAAAAAATCATTTCTCGGGAACGACGCATAGTAGCATTTTCATATCCACACCGTGTCTTTTTAAGTTAGGTCAGTAGTGATCTCTCAAAAGGGCATCATCTCTATTTGGGATCTTGGGGGTTAAATTCGCCCCTAAAGACAGAAAACAATCATTTCTCAGGAACGACACATAGTAGCCCTTTCATATTCGAACTGTGTCTTTTAAATTAGGTCAGTAGTCATCTCTCAAAAGGACATCATCTCTATTTGGGATCTTGGGGGTTAAATTCGCCCCTAAAGACCGAAAAAAAATCATATCTCGGGAACGACACATAGTAGCATTTTCATATTCGAACTGTGTCTTTTAAGTTAGGTCAATAGTCATCTCTCAAAAGGGCATCATCTCTATTTGGTATCTTGGGGGTTAAATTCGACCCTAAAGACCGAAAAAAATCATATCTCGGGAACGACACATAGTAGCATTTTCATATTCGAACTGTGTCTTTTAAGTTAGGTCAATAGTCATCTCTCAAAAGGGCATCATCTCTATTTGGGATCTTGGGGGTTAAATTCGCCCCTAAAGACAGAAAAAAATCATATCTCGGGAACGACACATAGTAGCATTTTAATATTCGAACAGTGGCTTTTAAGTTAGGTCAGTAGTCATCTCTCAAAAGGGCATCATCTCTATTTGGGATCTTGGGGGGTTAAATTCGCCCCTAAAAGACCGAAAAAAATCATATCTCGGGAACGACACATAGTAGCATTTTCATATTCGAACTGTGTCTTTTAAGTTAGGTCAATAGTCATCTCTCAAAAGGGCATCATCTCTATTTGGGATCTTGGGGGTTAAATTCGCCCTAAAGACCGAAAAAAATCATATCTCGGGAACGACACATAGTAGCATTTTCATATTCGAACTGTGTCTTTTAAGTTAGGTCAGTAGTCATCTCTCAAAAGGGCATCATCTCTATTTGGGATCTAGGGGGTTAATTTCGCCCCTAAAGACCGAAAAAAATCATATCTCGGGAACGACACATAGTAGCATTTTCATATTCGAACTGTGTCTTTTAAGTTAGGTCAGTAGTCATCTATCAAAAGGGCATCATCTCTATTTGGGATCTTGGGGGATAAATTCGCCCCTAAAAACCGAAAAAAATCATATCTCGGGAACGACACATAGTAGCATTTTCATATTCGAACTGTGTCTTTTAAGTTAGGTCAGTAGTCATCTCTCAAAAGGGCATCATCTCTATTTGGGATCTTGGGGGTTAAATTCGCCCCTAAAGACCGAAAAATTTAACCCCCAAGATCCCAAATTAGAGATGATGCCCTTTTGAGAGATGACTACTGACCTAACTTAAAAGCCACTGTTCGAATATGAAAATGCTACTATGTGTCGTTCCCGAGATATGATTTTTTTTCGGTCTTTAGGGGCGAATTTAACCCCCAAGATCCCAAATAGAGATGATGCCCTTTTGAGAGATGACTACTGACCTAACTTAAAAGACAGTTCGAATATGAAAATGCTACTATGTGTCGTTCCCGAGATATGATTTTTTTCGGTCTTTAGGGGCGAATTTAACCCCCAAGATCCCAAATAGAGATGATGCCCTTTTGAGAGATGACTACTCACCTAACTTAAAAGACACCGTGTGGATATGAAAATGCTACTATGCGTCGTTCCCGAAATATGATTTTTTTATGTCTTTAGGGCGAATTTAACCCCCAAGATCCCAAATAGAGATGATGGCCTTTTGAGAGATGACTACTGATCTAACTTAAAATCCACTGTTCGAATATTAAAATGCTACTATGTGTCGTTCCCGAGATATGATTTTTTTCTGTCTTTAGGGGCGAATTTAACCCCCAAGATCCCAAATAGAGATGATGGCCTTTTGAGAGATGACTACTGACCTAACTTAAAAGACACCGTTCGAATATGAAAATGCTACTATGTGTCGTCCCCGAGATATGATTTTTTTCGGTTTTTAGGGCCGAATTTAACCCCCAAGATCCCAAATAGAGATGATGCCCTTTTGATAAATGACTATTGACCTAACTTAAAAGACACAGTTTGAATATGAAAATGCTACTATGTGTCGTTCCCGAGATATGATTTTTTTCGGTCTTTAGGGGCGAATTTAACCCCCAAGATTCCAAATAGAGAAGATGCCCTTTAGAGAGATGACTACTGACCTAACTTAAAAGCCATTGTTCGAATATTAAAATGTTACTATGTGTCGTTCCCGAGATATGATTTTTTTCTGTCTTTAGGGGCGAATTTAACCCCCAAGATCCCAAATAGAGATGATGCCCTTTTGAGAGATGACTATTGACCTAACTTAAAAGACACAGTTCGAATATGAAATGCTACTATGTGTCGTTCCCGAGATATAATTTTTTCGGTCTTTAGGGGCGAATTTAACCCCCAAGATCCCAAATAGAGATGATGCCCTTTTGAGAGATTACTACTGACCTAACTTAAAAGACACAGTTCGAATATGAAAATGCTACTATGTGTCGTTCCCGAGATATGATTTTTTTCGGTTTTTAGGGGCGAATTTAACCCCCAAGATCCCAAATAGAGATGATGCCCTTTTGAGAGATGACTACTGACCTAACTTAAATGACACAGTTCGAATATGAAAATGCTACTATGTGTCGTTCCCGAGATATGATTTTTTTCGGTCTTTAGGGGCGAATTTAACCCCCAAGATCCCAAATAGAGATGATGCCCTTTTGAGAGATGACTACTGACCTAACTTAAAAGACACAGTTCGAATATGAAACTGCTACTATGTGTCGTTCCCGAGATATGCTTTTTTTTCGGTCTTTAGGGGCGAATTTAACCCCCAAGATCCCAAATAGAGATGATGCCCTTTTGAGAGATGACTACTGACCTAACTTAAAAGACACAGTTCGAATATGAAAATGCTACTATGTGTCGTTCCCGAGATATGATTTTTTTCGGTCTTTAGGGGCGAATTTAACCCCCAAGATCCCAAATAGAGATGATTCCCTTTCGAGAGATGACCACTGACCTAACTTAAAAGACACAGTTCGAATATGAAAATGCTACTATGTGTCGTTCCCGAGATATGATTTTTTTCGGTCTTTAGGGGCGAATTTAACCCCCAAGATCCCAAATAGAGATGATGCCCTTTTGAGAGATGACTACTGACCTAACTTAAAAGACACAGTTCGAATATGAAAATGCTACTATGTGTCGTTCCCGAGATATGATTTTTTTCGGTCTTTAGGGGCGAATTTAACCCCCAAGATCCCAAATAGAGATGATGCCTTTTGAGAGATGACTACTGACCTAACTTAAAAGACACAGTTCGAATATGAAAATGCTACTATGTGTCGTTCCCGAGATATGATTTTTTTCGGTCTTTAGGGGCGAATTTAACCCCCAAGATCCCAAATAGAGATGATGCCCTTTTGAGAGATGACTACTGACCTAACTTAAAAGCCACTGTTCGAATATGAAAGTGCTACAATGTGTCGTTCCCGAGATATGCTTTTTTTTCGGTCTTTAGGGTCGAATTTAACCCCCAAGATCCCAAATAGAGATGATGCCCTTTTGAGAGATGACTACTGACCTAACTTAAAAGACACAGTTCGAATATGAAAATGCTACTATGTGTCGTTCCCGAGATATGCTTTTTTTCGGTCTTTAGGGGCGAATTTAACCCCCAAGATCCCAAATAGAGATGATGCCCTTTTGAGAGATGACTACTGACCTAACTTAAAAGCCACTGTTCGAATATGAAAATGCTACTATGTGTCGTTCCCGAGATATAATTTTTTCGGTCTTTAGGGGCGAATTTAACCCCCAAGATCCCAAATAGAGATGATGCCCTTTTGAGAGATTACTACTGACCTAACTTAAAAGACACAGTTCGAATATGAAAATGCTACTATGTGTCGTTCCCGAGATATGATTTTTTTCGGTTTTTAGGGCGAATTTAACCCCCAAGATCCCAAATAGAGATGATGCCCTTTTGAGAGATGACTACTGACCTAACTTAAATGACACAGATCGAATATGAAAATGCTACTATGTGTCGTTCCCGAGATATGCTTTTTTTCGGTCTTTAGGGGCGAATTTAATCCCCAAGATCCCAAATAGAGATGATGCCCTTTTGAGAGATGACTACTGACCTAACTTAAAAGCCACTGTTCGAATATTAAAATGCTACTATGTGTCGTTCCCGAGATATGATTTTTTTCGGTCTTTAGGGGCGAATTTAACCCCCAAGATCCCAAATAGAGATGATGCCCTTTTGAGAGATGACTACTGACCTAACTTAAAAGACACAGTTCGAATATGAAAATGCTACTATGTGTCGTTCCCGAGATATGATTTTTTTCGGTCTTTAGGGGCGAATTTAACCCCCAAGATCCCAAATAGAGATGATGCCCTTTTGAGAGATGACTACTGACCTAACTTAAAAGCCACTGTTCGAATATGAAAATGCTACTATGTGTCGTTCCCGAGATATGATTTTTTTCGGTCTTTAGGGGCGAATTTAACCCCCAAGATCCCAAATAGAGATGATTCCCTTTCGAGAGATGACCACTGACCTAACTTAAAAGACACAGTTCGAATATGAAAATGCTACTATGTGTCGTTCCCGAGATATGATTTTTTTCGGTCTTTAGGGGCGAATTTAACCCCCAAGATCCCAAATAGAGATGATGCCCTTTTGAGAGAWGACTACTGACCTAACTTAKAAGKCACAGTTCGAATATGAAAATGCTACTATGTGTCGTTCCCGAGATATGATTTTTTTCGGRRTTTAGGGGCGAATTTAACCCCCAAGATCCCAAATAGAGATGATGCCTTTTTGAGAGATGACTACTGACCTAACTTAAAAGACACAGTTCGAATATGAAAATGCTACTATGTGTCCTTCCCGAGATATGATTTTTTTCGGTCTTTAGGGGCGAATTTAACCCCCAAGATCCCAAATAGAGATGATGCCCTTTTGAGAGATGACTACTGACCTAACTTAAAAGCCACTGTTCGAATATTAAAATGCTACTATGTGTCGTTCCCGAGATATGACTTTTTTCTGTCTTTAGGGGCGAATTTAACCCCCAAGATCCCAAATAGAGATGATGCCCTTTTGAGAGATGACTATTGACCTAACTTAAAAGACACAGTTCGAATATGAAAATGCTACTATGTGTCGTTCCCGAGATATGATTTTTTTCGGTCTTCAGGGGCGAATTTAACCCCCAAGATCCCAAATAGAGATGATGCCCATTTGAGAGATGACTACTGACCTAACTTAAAAGACACCGTTCGAATATGAAAATGCTACTATGTGTCGTTCCCGAGATATGATTTTTTCGGTCTTTAGGGTCGAATTTAACCCCCAAGATCCCAAATAGAGATGATGCCCTTTTGAGAGATGACTACTGACCTAACTTAAAAGACACTGTTCGAATATTAAAATGCTACTATGTGTCGTTCCCGAGATATGATTTTTTTCTGTCCTTAGGGGCGAATTTAACCCCCAAGATCCCAAATAGAGATGATGCCCTTTTGAGAGATGACTACTGACCTAACTTAAAAGACACAGTTCGAATATGAAAGTGCTACTATGTGTCGTTCCCGAGATATGCTTTTTTTCGGTCTTTAGGGTCGAATTTAACTCCCAAGATCCCAAATAAAGATGATCGAGATTTATTGAGATAGTAAGCGTTTGCTTAATATCAAATCTTTTTAGAGCTGCCGCTTGGTCTGTAACTAGCGGCCATTTAATAGCTAGCAGCCATTTTTTGGGCAGCCAGCAGCCATTTCGTAGGCAGCCAGCAGCCAAACCGCACTCTATTTTAGTTACTTCACTGGTTGGCTCGGGTATTATCGGAAAACCGGCTGCTACGTTTTGGCTGCTGCTTTCACGGCGGTGCCAAATAGTACGAAAACACCTAAACCACACATATAATTAATAGTTACATTTACGCAGACTTGGATACAACCAGTTTATTGTCCAACTATATACAGGACAAATTACCCAGATACAAGGTATAAGATACAATACTCAATATACTGAATTAGCTTTAGGTAGTACTAGGACACAGTTGAAACGTTTTTTTTTTTTAACATAATTTCAGCAATTTCTTAATCGGTGTAGCATCAACATCGCATGTAAAGGAGATTTTGACAAATTGGTTTTTACCTATCGAAGTAAAAAGTTGGACTATATCATTCTGTTGAACGTGGGACAATAAATAATTGACAACTGACCAGATAAAGGCAGTCAATCAAGTTGGTACTTAGTCCCTGTACAAACGAAACAAAACACTATTCGCAGTGCGCCTTTGCAACAAGGATTGAAACGTTCCAGTTTAGTACAATGACCATAGCCCCTCAAAGGATAACTGCATTCATATTTGAAATAAATGTATTTTGAAGGATTTTCTTTGTACTTTTTCCAAAACTAGAAGAATCTGCCCACCGCACAAGGGACACAATATCAACGCTGCGTATTCTAATTTTGGTATACAAACGTAAAATATAGTAACTTTAGTACAGCTATGTTTTTAAAATCCCCTGAATTACTGACAGTAAAACCGAACATATTTTAATGTACGCTGAACAATGTTGGTTTAACAAATATAAAAAAGTATAGGTACTTAAACGTTAAGAGACGAGATCTTTGATTTCTGCATGTCTTTCGAGTTTGTTGCCGTCGATTTTATAGTCATAAACAGTGGGAAGTAACTTACGTGTAAGGAGGACATACTACATTTAGAAATATTCAAATACAGTTTCGTTGAATACCATTTTTCTACTCCTTTATTAGTAAATTGCTCATAATGCACTGTGTTAATTATTATACTCACTGCTACGTTACAACTAGCACTATTTTTTATTATGTTACAATTTCAACTTTGACAAAATGTTCACAGAATGTTATCCCATTTCAGTCAAAATATCACAAGAAATAGTAAACGTTTGTACTTCCTTTTGGTTGATGTTTCTGCCAATCGAAATATATTTACATGCATTATATCTAAATAGCATAATAATTAAAATTAAAGCGTTTCAGTTATTGTAAGCTATTGTAAAAAATTTTATCCGATGAAGCCCATTTTGGAAGTCATTAACCCATTTGTTTTTGCCGAAAAAGGGCAATATATAAAATATAGGCGTCGTAGAAAAAGTACAGTATGTACATACATTACTCCAGTTGTAAGGCAATTACTCATTCGTGTAATTACGTTTTCCACTTCTGGGTTATTACCCAGAAGTGGAAAACGCAATCTTACAATTCTTCTTTTGAGATCATCGGATTGTCCATCTACCAAATCATCAATAAAATAAGAAATGGTAATAGATTCGAGCCCTGAGGAACTCCAGAAGCAGGAACAAATACAGAAGTACGGTAGCCATCAGAGCTAATATCTATTCAATACATACGTTTCTAACAATCGTAATAGCGAGTCATTTAAACCGAATGAATCAAGCTTGGATAGAATTATAGAGTGATCAATCTGGTCGACATCCTTTTTTGATGTCAGTGTATATTGACATTTACCTGACTGCTTATCCAGTACCTCTGAAAGAAGCTGAGTAAATGATGCAAAATTTGTTACGGTGCATCTGCGCTTAATGAGTCCATGATGGCAAGGAGAGATAAGTCTTAATGTTATTACAAATAAAATTCTTAAGATAATTTCAAGTGCTTTTGCAAAATTGCACTGTACGACTCAATTTTAGTTAACACAGTTCCTCCCACTGTTTTTACAATACTAATACTATAATGGACTGAGATTCATCGTCTATGCTAATACCTTTCTAATAATAGAAAAAATATCCATAAAGCCCCTAATACGTTTACTTTTCATGGGCTCAATAGATCTTTTTACAGATATCTGCCAATATACTATATGAGGGGTCATTTAAATGGGGTTTTACTAAGAAATTCCTTCCTTCCGCTTTGGAACGCTTCCCACTTCCCCCCTTCAGTAACAGAGCCGAGAGTTGGTTACGTAGCAGCGAAAGTTCCAGAACTTCGGGATGGCGCTTAAAATTGCAGGAGGCTCTGGACCCAGTGTTTACAGCTCTCTACGCTATAAAATTATTTTCCGTTATAAAGGGTGTCCGATTTTTTCCTGGGCATAACTGCATATATTACTTCCACATCCAACGGATGAAAAGTATTGTATCGCGAAAAAAATTTCCAAAATTTTTTATTTGCTCATTCGCTTTGAAATGGTCAAAAACGCAGAAAACAAAATTTGAGCAAAAAAAAATTTCTTGTCTGTGTCTGTGGTTTTGTTTGTGGACAAGATAACTTTCGAAAGACTTAATATATGAACTTGAAATTTGGCAAACGTATAAATCTCAACTACCCAAAGCGACCTAATGTTTGTGGGGTAAGTTTTTGCAAACTTTTATTTTTTATATTTTTTTTCGTTTTAGTATGTGATTAGTAGTATAACTGCGAGTATTATTCGTTCTTATAAATTTTCGGTGCAGCAAACTGCATTTTGGACCCTGCTCATACGATTTTATTAAATTCTGATATATAGAAAATCAAATATCTGATCAGAAAGCACTCTTCTAATTTTTTTGTTAAGTTAATAATTTTCGAGTTATTTGGAAAAAAACGATTGTATAAATTTATGTTTTTGCTAATATCATGAGGAGAAAATGTGTAGAGAGAAAAAATGCTCAAAACCTGATTACTAATCGTATAATATAAAAAATAAAAACGTAAATGTCATCTTGACAGTTGGGTGTGGAAGTATTGATTCAATTTGCAGCGGTTTTTTTTAACGAAACGCTATATGTATTTTTAATTTTCTTGTTAAAAATAAATGCTACTTTGCAATACCTATGTTCTATTTTGTATTGCTTCTATGATATATTATATTTTTAACTGTTGGATGCACGATTCTAGTTTTACCGGAAAAGTCTCCCAATAAGAAAGTTTAAATATCGCAAGTTTCGATCATTAATAACTTGAAATGAAGACATGCTCTGGTCAATCCATTTAGTTCCTGCGACTAGTTTTGCCCTTGTTGGGACTTTTTGGCTAGGAATACTGAGTAAATTGACTCAGACTTTGACTTTTTCGACCTTTTATATGAAACCTCTGGTTTAAATATTATTTTGTGGTATCATCTAAGTTACATTCTTATGGGAATTGTGGATAGATGTAGGTATATTATGTAAATGTTCTTAAATTGCAGCAACAGTGAGGTTCAAGCCACCCGGTTGACTGGCTCACATATCGTGTCAGCCCTGGGACGTCGGCAAGGCTTTGGAACTACTGTTGCAGAATCACCTTGGACCTCTTCATTGTAATCTCCTACATTACAAATAAGTGGGTTTTCGTGAACGTCCGTATTGTGGAATGTCTTAACTAATGCTGATGAATCAAGGAGGACAACGACCATCCGTAGAACTTTTCTCTGGGTCATCTAGATACGTTTGATATTTGCGCAACTCCATGTAGCACATCCGTATGTCTTATCATCATTGACCAAAGTATCGTCTTGTAAATTGTTGCCGCTGCTCAACTTGCTATTGCGATTTAGCAGGCAATATAGGTTGGTCACTGTGGCAAGCTTCTTCTCGGCTCGGTCTTGAATGTGTGTTTTCCGCAGCTACTTCTTGTCGACGGTGATACCCAAGTACTTAACGTTTCCTTTCCACGGGATGTCGAGAGCAAAAAGCTCTGTTTCGATCGGGCTGCGGGTGACTCTTATCATCCATTGGGAGAACTAGTCATCTATATAATCTATATATCTTCTGAAGACGTCGAGTGATAAGACGTGATTCTACAGATATTGTAAGGATAGCGGTGTCCTCTGCGTAGAAAGCGAGTTTTGTTGCTTCTATCTTCGGAATGCCCCTTATGATTCATGAAACCGGTGATAACATCGAGCCTTGGGGAACCCCTAACTGTGGCGGTACCCGCCGAGGATCTTGTATCGCCGAGCTTCACTCGGAAGTGAGTGTTCTTCAGGAACGATGATTTCAGACGGATACAAGCTATCTCACAGTTCGTCAGAAGAAACTCATGTGGTTTACGCTTAGTGTAGGTGGCGTGTTCTAGCGTGACTCGTGTGGACATGGTGAGATTGGCCACTGCTTGCTGTAGTTGAGGGAATGAGCGTATCGTGCGGAATTTGGGCAAGTCTGTACGTGTTCTGAGAGTAAAGGCTACGAAATCGTTTTCTTTTCGCACGACTGTTGTTGTCCAGGGAGTGTAGATCCGATGAAGAGCGGAGTCGATCATGCGGATAAAATGTTGTGATGGTACATCCTTCAAGATAGTGGGCGCCTGTCATTACATTTCTGGTCTCAGAGAACTGAATCTGTTGTGCCATGATGGATATTTGGCATTCAGAGCTTCGACTCCAGTCCGGGTTAGGTATCGCCTGTAGGTCTTCTTCATGCAGCGGTTGTTTTGGCGGATTGTGCGCTAATATCAGTGGGATATAGCCTACATCTGCCACATCGATGTCTACACTAGCAGTTCAAAACTGACATCTAACAGTTTGAGAATTGCTTCCCGGACGTTTTTTTTATTTATTACCCCTTTTATTAATAATTTGTTAGCTAAATATTTTAATACAAGTCGTATATCTAACGATTTGCGCTCTTAGCTGTGTCAAGATGTTTTCTTGGCTACTTCTTTCCCCTTTTTACTTGCATGGTATTTAAACAGTGGCGGCTCGTCCGGGTCGGCAGGGTCGGCACTGCCGACCCGAAATTTTGATCGAAGAAATTATTTTTTTTCGTATTTTTATGTATATTTTGTTTTATTGTGTTCAGCTATCTTGAAACAGTTGGAGCGTATTTTTTTTACATTACCATCAAATTAATAATTAGCCAAAATCACATTTTTACGGGTTATCCCGAAAAATTTACGCTACTCGGCAACCGTGACTGGGCCGTGTATGTGTTTGTCATCCAAGCCCGTGATCCAAGCGCTGGATCGGCAGACKACATCGTATAKGGAAGCAATAGCATCGTTTMCCTATGAGCTGAACAAAGACGCAACCCTGCGCGCATATTGAATCCCGAGGCGAAAATCGAGACTCTGCAAAGCCTGGGGCCGGCAGACAGCATAAAACATTAAAACGGACTTCATCATTTATTTCAATTATTTCAAGTTTTTTTTTCAACCAATTATAGTTCTGTTTTCTACTGAGTATTACAAATTATCTGATTGACACCCTTTACATGCTAACAGTTTTTTCATAATCATAATTTAATTTTACGTATATGTTTTTATTGAAGTTAATAAAGGAGGCCCGGCATTCATAATCGTCGGATTCCGAAAATTAATTTTGACATGTACATTGAACAACAATTATGTATATAGTTCAATACTGAAATCACGAAAAACTACCCGAATGTTCTACGAAATTTTTCATTTTCCCAAGATGATTGTAAGAGCTATCCTCTTAAATAAACAATTTTAAGCAGATACCTTCAAACATTTAACAGAATTATAATTAAATACATGTTACAAATTTAGTCAATCTGAAATCATTGAAGAATTTCACACAAAAAGAAAATAACAAAATAAGTAAGCGCCAATACCCATATAATCGCTTAATGCTGTCTGCCGGACTTCCGAATACATCTTCGGATTGGGCTCGACATATATCGACTTCTCGTCTCCGGTGCAATACAGGTAGGTGCACGCTTAACGTTGAAATTATGTAGCTAGTTGCCAGATTAGGCTATTTGTTACCAAATGAACTATCTTTTTAAGTTGCGGCGATATGAAAATTTACGGAAGTAGCAAGTAATAAACAACAACTACGAGTATATACAAAATTATTTACTAATTTATAAATAAATAATATTGACTAACTAGAGTGGACCAAAGTTTTTACTGCCGACCCAATAGAATTTGTCACCAGCCGCCACTGTATTTAAAGAACTAACCTTAATTGAAGCTAATTATGTAAGCCGTAACGCTGGGATCCAGGATATTTCCGTCCATGCGTTGACCAGCAAACGTGCAGCCCCAGGAAGCGAGGATATTCCTGCTAGTCCAGCAAACTTTGCACCACCGTCGCAATGAAAATTTCCCAAGGTACCACAAACGTTTTTGTTTGTTCGGTGAATAATTTTTAATTTTTACAAAAAAAGAATATACACAGTCATAACTCTAACTATTCTAATCAATGCGCCTCATTCGACTGGAACACAGACTACGACCTTTGAATATAGAATGTACATTCTATATTCTATATTCAAAGCTACATTATAAAGTGGCATCCAAAGTGGGACCTTTTGCTGCAAAGTTCTGCAACTCATAATTGAATACGGGGACAGTAAATGTAATAGAGAATAGCGAACGTTCTGTAGCGTAACCATGTCGGGAGACAAGGAAGAAACGCCTTCTTGCAAACGGAGGACACCACGATATCGCAGCAACCGGGTATTCGGTCAGGCCACTTTATTTCAGACTAGAGCAGAAATTTGTAGCAATTACAACGGAGCAGTCCATTCAGTCCATAAAGGCAGCTCCCGTGGCCATCGCTCAACTGAATAGCAATTCTTCATCCTACCAGTCGCTCTTTTCAGGCAGCAAAGGTGAGTCTGGGAAGCTTTCGTAAACGCAATTTGCATTTTTAAGACTGCACCGTGACTACTTGGATAGCCCCATCAGAGGAGCTACGACACATTCGGCATTCACAACCCCCGCACGGAATTTTCAGAGAATTGTTCTCCTCGGGACATAAGACTCTAAGCCAACCGATGTTTTCGTCGACAAAGCTAGGGAGATATTTGTCGCACATACCAGTAAAGCAGCATTACCTGTGCAGCTGCAACCGGGCATGATTTAAGATTTGTTACATCCCAAGTTTAGAAAACGAGTCGCCTGTGAAGACTGGAAATTTCGACAAGCTTTGAGAACTTGCCAGAGCAGTGAAGGACAGTTAAGTTGCTCAGCGCCAGAGTGGCCTAACCCGTTGCATATAACATTTAAGTAATGTGCAATTGAAGATTAGTCGATTTTTCACTTACAGCTCGCGAGTTTTCATAAAAAAGCATCCACTTTTTTAAAGTGAGTCATCTTACTAGCATGGACACTGTTTAAAGTGAACCTCTTACTGCATAAGCACCTTTTCTTAAGAAAAAAGCTGTGGGTTGGGCCACTATGGTCTTTCAAATAAAATATGACTTTTAGAAAAGTACAGGCCCATCGCCATCTGTGGAGAAAAATGAATGTGTTATCTCTATATCAGTAGTAGTATCATACTAAATGAATATGTATTAGAAAAACAACTATGACACAAATTGTTTTATTGAAGTGAAATTGTTATTGGACATTAAAAAATATAACATTATAAGACATTAGTATACGAGTAGTGTAAACCCTTGAACTTATCAGAAACGTATAAAAAGTCAGTTTTGTTTTTAGTCCTTATACTTGGGAGCAAAATAATCAATTCAGGAACGTGTTCCAATTTTCAGGGAATGTGCATCCACGCCAATAGAACTCCAAGTAAATTTCAATGCAGCTTTAACGGTTTTTTTAAGCTTAGTAATAAACATACCCCTTGCATGTCTGATGTTTTTTTTAGACTAAAAGAAATGGAAACGTGCTTGCAGCTAGTGTGTCGATTGTTTTGCTCTCAAGTGTAGTTGCAGCAAGTCTTTTTTCTTTGTACTGCTAATGAATTTTGGCTTACACACGTTGAGACCCTTTAACCCGAGAGCACCGTGTCATTGATAAGGCTGATACGGTGGTAGCTACGTCCCTGCCCTAAAACAAGAACACAATTTATTMAACATACATAATCAAGTCGAWCAAACAAGTCAYACGTTTTCTGTTACAGAAAAATATTCTTAAAAGGCCTAAAGCGCGTTCCGCTGGTGTGTTTAACTATTAAYTCAACYGAACTTAATACAAAAGTGAGTTTTCGTTGGCACGTAAATAAACACATGACAACTTTCTATAGGATAGCACAAAGATGGCAGATGCGCGTACCTCCCTTTTCAGTGCACTAATTAAACTTACAAAGTTAAACCTTTGAATATAGAATGTAACATTCTATATTCAAAGGTTAAACTGAACAAGTTTGACGCACAATAGTTTAGCTTGACACTTGCATTGTGTGCCATAGTCGCTTAACCCGTGAGGTAAGTTAGTGTTATTTGTTATTTTTTGTATTTGCGTTTTTATTAAAATAAAAGGTGTTTTTGTACGTTTATTATTTTTTGGTATGTTAAAATCGCTGCTAATAAGGTAAATACTAATATCGAAGCGAATGCGTATGGGTGGGATTAATTGTTTTGGCGAGAAATATCAGCGTCGCGAGGAGATGCAAAAGTAGGCAACGAGTGTTGATGTGTCATTTTTGACAGAGAGAAATGTTATCTATTTTGGCTCGGAGAGAGCGAGGTCTTTGGCCATGATGTGCCTAAGGCAGTTTTAAACCCCTAGCGCAGAGTGCCCGGTTAACAGCCGTGGTTCCTTCGAGTGACTTGCATTCCGGGGGGGTAATGCGGGCTACTCGAATGACAGTTCTGGTGAAGAGGGTAGCCTTATTAGGTGCCCCCGATCTGGGCTATTGGAATGCGACCCTATAGGCATTATAGTGAGCGTTCGGGGAAGCCTCTACTATTTCAGGTTGACACTAGTTAGTTGTTGAAGAGAGAAAACTAACAAGGTAATCATAACCACCATTGACTAATGATGTAATCTAAGGAATATACCATGGACAGGATAATGATGAGGACCTGGGGTGAAAACCCCTCTGTGAGTCTTAACTGTATCTGTTTGAGTTTAACGGATGAGTAACTTATGTTTTGTTTTTGCATCTCCCGCGCGTATGTGAAACCGCCTTGTCTGTCCACCGGAGTGACCGCATTGTTATGACCCACGGATGAAGGCGGCGATAATGTAAGTTTTTCTTGATTATTCCCGCGCGTATGTGAAACCGCCTTGTCTGTCCACCGGAGTGACCGCATTGTTATGACTCACGGATGAAGGCGGCGATAATGTAAGTTTTTCTTGATTATTCCCGCACTAGTTTTTCTAAGTTTTTCATTAGGCCATTATGGACTTGGAATTTTGCAACATTATTTTAATGCAATAATAATCAACAATCAACATTTCGTATTCGGAGGGTAAATTTCAAAAAAGTGTTTCCATAAATATAAACTGCAAATTTCACACAGTACGAATTTAGTTCTAACTAGAAAAATGAAATGTGGGTTAGGCCAGTCTGGCGGTGAGCGACTCAATTCGACAAAGGAGCGACCCCACTGTAAATATTGCCGGTTTTTAGGACATACACAAGCGGCTGTAAATATGAACGGTCAAATACACAGAATTTCACACCACCTCCGCGATAAGATGGAAGAGATTGGAAGGAAATCCTTGCTAGGAATAGATTTCATAACTTCCCCGGACATGTTAGTAGATATTCTGCGGATACAATGGTGTTTTTTCGGCAAGGGACCGTACAAACGCCAAAGACCACAAAAACTTTTTGCGGGTAACCATGATGATCACGAACCAGTGGCAGTACCACAGTATTGGTTTTCACCCGCGAAGAAGGGAATTCCCAAGGTCAAATTGGAATATGAAGGACAGGATTGTAGAAGGGTGCGAATCCCCGTAGGGCACGGTTGTTATTCAAGTGCGTAAGAAAATACCGTGAATTGAACGCGATTGCAGTAGTTACAGATTATTAATTAAACAGTGATGGAAACGAGCGAATTGCGTTAATAAGTGGATGTTCGCTTGCAACAAATTTAAATACTTAGGGCACCTAGGGGTATACTTGTAGATCCCGGAGTTGGAGTAGAGCGTGTTTGCGCCAGGAGGGACAAGACGAATGTCCGGTGCAATACACAAACCGATTATTGTTAACAGCTGAGCACAGCTATTCAACCACAGAAAATGAGAGACCCTCGCCGTAGTGTACGAGTATGGCAAGCAGAAATTTCGTGGTTACGTCGACGGATGTCATGTCGAAATTGCTACAGATCGTCAAAKTCAATCGTGCGACCGTCATCTTGCCTACCATGCAAGCAACGCAAGTGTATGGAGTGCAGTAGGTTCAAGCAAAGAAACACAAGGCCCGCCGAACTGATTCAAACGTCACGGTCGCTGAGGTTCGAAGTCATCGCGGTAGACTTATTTGGACCCCCAAGAAGATAGATAAAATAAACAACTTAGTAACAAGTTCAACTATGCTTATTCATTCGACTTGAAGAAAGGCTACGATGCTATAAAGCTACATTTTGGTATCTTCCCGATGGACACTGAAATTCGTTATTTGGTCTCCACATAGGCTACTTCACCAGTAGTATCCATTCGGACTATCCATCCATGGCTGTAGACATCCTACGGAGCACGACCGTTTTGATCCTTTCCTTAGTGCCTACTGTTGCACTTTCGAAGTTCTACTCTGACAGAGTCATACCCTCACTCGCGAGGGCGCAATCATACATCATATGTTCGGTAATCCCCACATTCACAAGTCCTATTCTCTTGTCCACAGTGGTGTAAGTTTTGTGGGTATAGTGTCCTTAGTCACTATGCCTTTTGTTGGCAACATGCAATCCACATTCCTTCTCCCAGTGAAGGTCGGAAAGGACAACCTTACTCGTTCGCCTTTCGGCTGTTCTCATGACTACATCCCACACACACACGCACACACGCACGCACGCACGCACGCACGCACGCACACACACGAAACCTTGTTTCTGCGTACACTCCCAAAACTGCTTTTACTTGTCCTGTTGCCTCCGGCGCAGCCAGTAGCACCGCCAGTGCCTGAAACGACACAGTCAAAAAGGGACCGGATACTATGTGGTTGAAGTTAGCAACGGAATCAAAAACGAGAATCACGTTTTTACAGTCGACCAGTCAAGTAAAGCATTTGAATAGATTCCTAGATATTAAGTGATTTATACGCCTGATTTAATTATGCTACACGCCAGGCCTATACACAACATAAACAAAAAACATATATCTACATAATCCATATAAAATCAATAATAAAAAAAAATGTTCACATACACCTTGCCATTAAGTACCTACATCGAGGTACCTATCCCTATATTTCAATCAACTGCGTGCACCACTACATTTGCTACAGTTTAGCGTTTACAAAAAAGATAAGCAGAGTACATATTAATTATCAAAATATTTAAAAAAAACAAGGACTTTTACAACTGACAACCTGCACCCTTACGAATTAAAAACCACTGATGCGACATTCGCATTTACTATTTCTTGGAATACCACAGAACGTCCGTCGATTACGTGGCTAAAAACAACTAGAGAATTGCAAAAATATATGTAAGGGATAACATGGTCATTTCCAGCCCCGAACACCACCCTTAAGCATTAAAAATTTGCGAAATCTACAAACGAATTTGCTACAGCTTGAAAATTACACAGGACACAGATTAAGTAGCCACAAACAACATATCCTGGAGAAACGCAAAAATTCAGGGGATAACATGGTCATTTCCAGCCCCGAACACCACCCTTAAACATTAAACATTTGCGAAATCTACAAACGAATTTGCTACAGCTTGAAAATTACACAGGACATAGATTATGTGGCCACAAATAACATATCCTGGAGAAACGCAAAAATTCAGGGTATAACATGGTCATTTCTAGCCCCGAACACTACCCTTAAGCATTAAAAATTCGCGAAATCTACAAACGAATTTGCTACAGCTTGAAAATTACACAGGACACAGATTAAGTAGCCACAAACAACATATCCTGGAGAAACGCAAAAATTCTGGGGATAACATGGTCATTTCCAGCCCCGAACACTACCCTTAAGCATTAAAAATTCGCGAAATCTACAAACGAATTTGCTACAGCTTGAAAATTACATAGGACATAGATTATGTGGCCACAAATAACATATCCTGGAGAAACGCAAAAATTCAGGGTATAACATGGTCATTTCTAGCCCCGAACACTACCCTTAAGTTATTTACTGCCTGAATTGACTTTTAATGGACATGTATGATATTTTTAATGGGTTTTACAGGCATGAGAAGAAATGAAAAAGTATTGCCGCCTTGACCGAGATTTGAACTCGGGCCTTTTGAACACTAGTCAAACGCTCTACCCACTGAGCTACCAAGGCCCTATTCAGAATCGAGGTCAAAGCGGCATATATTCGTCAATGTTATGTAATGCTGCTGAACTGTAAATGCGCTGGATGGCGTTCAGCAGCATTACATAACATTGACGAATATATGCCGCTTTGACCTCGATTCTGAATAGGGCCTTGGTAGCTCAGTGGGTAGAGCGTTTGACTAGTGTTCAAAAGGCCCGAGTTCAAATCTCGGTCAAGGCGGCAATACTTTTTCATTTCTTCTCATGCCTGTAAAACCCATTAAAAATATCATACATGTCCACTACCCTTAAGCATTAAAAATTCGCGAAATCTACAAACGAATTTGCTACAGCTTGAAAATTACACAGGACACAGATTAAGTAGCCACAAACAACATATCCTGGAGAAACGCAAAAATTCAGGGGATAACATGGTCATTTCCAGCCCCGAACACTACCCTTAAGCATTAAAAATTCGCGAAATCTACAAACGAATTTGCTACAGCTTGAAAATTACATAGGACATAGATTATGTGGCCACAAATAACATATCCTGGAGAAATGCAAAAATTCAGGGTATAACATGGTCATTTCTAGCCCCGAACACTACCCTTAAGCATTAAAAATTCGCGAAATCTACAAACAAATTTGCTACAGCTTGAAAATAACACAGGACACAGATTAGGTGGCCACAAATAACATATCCTGGAGAAACGCAAAAATTCAGGGGATAACATGGTCATTTCCAGCCCCGAACACCACCCTTAAGCATTAAAAATTCGCGAAATCTACAAACGAATTTGCTACAGCTTGAAAATTACACAGGACACAGATTAGGTGGCCACAAACAACATATCCTGGAGAAACGCAAAAATTCAGGGGATAACATGGTCGTTTCCATCCCCGAACACAACCCATAAGCATTAAAAATTCGCGAAATCTGCTAACGAATTTGCTACAGCTTGAAAATTACACAGGACACAGATTAAGTAGCCACAAACAACATATCCTGGAGAAACGCAAAAATTCAGGGGATAACATTGTCATTTCCAGCCCCGAACACTACCCTTAAGCATTAAAAATTCGCGAAATCTACAAACGAATTTGCTACAGCTTGAAAATTACATAGGACATAGATTATGTGGCCACAAATAACATATCCTGGAGAAATGCAAAAATTCAGGGTATAACATGGTCATTTCTAGCCCCGAACACTACCCTTAAGCATTAAAAATTCGCGAAATCTACAAACAAATTTGCTACAGCTTGAAAATAACACAGGACACAGATTAGGTGGCCACAAATAACATATCCTGGAGAAACGCAAAAAATTCAGGGGATAACATGGTCATTTCCAGCCCCGAACACCACCCTTAAGCATTAAAAATTCGCGAAATCTACAAACGAATTTGCTACAGCTTGAAAATTACACAGGACACAGATTAGGTGGCCACAAACAACATATCCTGGAGAAACGCAAAAATTCAGGGGATAACATGGTCGTTTCCATCCCCGAACACAACCCATAAGCATTAAAAATTCGCGAAATCTGCTAACGAATTTGCTACAGCTTGAAAATTACACAGGACACAGATTAAGTAGCCACAAACAACATATCCTGGAGAAACGCAAAAATTCAGGGGATAACATGGTCATTTCCAGCCCCGAACACTACCCTTAAGCATTAAAAATTCGCGAAATCTACAAACGAATTTGCTACAGCTTGAAAATTACATAGGACATAGATTATGTGGCCACAAATAACATATCCTGGAGAAATGCAAAAATTCAGGGTATAACATGGTCATTTCTAGCCCCGAACACTACCCTTAAGCATTAAAAATTCGCGAAATCTACAACAAATTTGCTACAGCTTGAAAATAACACAGGACACAGATTAGGTGGCCACAAATAACATATCCTGGAGAAACGCAAAAATTCAGGGGATAACATGGTCATTTCCAGCCCCGAACACCACCCTTAAGCATTAAAAATTCGCGAAAMCTACAAACYAATTTGCTACAGCTTGAAAATTACACAGGACACAGATTAGGTGGCCACAAACAACATATCCTGGAGAAACGCAAAAATMCAGGGGATAACATGGTCGTTTCCAMCTCCGAACACAACCCATAAGCATTAAAAATTCGCGAAATCTGCTAAACGAATTTGCTACAGCTTGAAAATTACACAGGACACAGATTAAGTAGCCACAAACAACATATCCTGGAGAAACGCAAAAATTCAGGGGATAACATGGTCATTTCCAGCCCCGAACACTACCCCTAAGCATTAAAATTCGCGAAATCTACAAACGAATTTGCTACAGCTTGAAAATTACACAGGACACAGATTAAGTAGCCACAAACAAACATATCCTGGAGAAACGCAAAAATTCAGGGGATAACATGGTCATTTCCAGCCCCGAACACTACCCTTAAGCATTAAAAATTCGCGAAATCTACAAACGAATTTGCTACAGCTTGAAAATTACATAGGACATAGACTATGTGGCCACAAATAACATATCCTGGAGAAATGCAAAAATTCAGGGTAATAACATGGTCATTTCTAGCCCCGAACACTACCCTTAAGCATTAAAAATTCGCGAAATCTACAAACAAATTTGCTACAGCTTGAAAATTACACAGGACACAGATTAGGTGGCCACAAATAACATATCCTTGAGAAACGCAAAAATTCAGGGGATAACATGGTCATTTCCAGCCCCGAACACCACCCTTAAGCATTAAAAATTCGCGAAATCTACAAACGAATTTGCTACAGCTTGAAAATTACACAGGACACAGATTAGGTGGCCACAAACAACATATCCTGGAGAAACGCAAAAATTCAGGGGATAACATGGTCGTTTCCATCCCCGAACACAACCCATAAGCATTAAAAATTCGCGAAATCTGCTAACGAATTTGCTACAGCTTGAAAATTACACAGGACACAGATTAAGTAGCCCACAAACAACATATCCTGGAGAAACGCAAAAATTCAGGGGATAACATGGTCATTTCCAGCCCCGAACACCACCCTTAAACATTAAACATTTGCGAAATCTACAAACGAATTTGCTACAGCTTGAAAATTACACAGGACATAGATTATGTGGCCACAAATAACATATCCTGGAGAAACGCAAAAATTCAGGGTATAACATGGTTATTTCTAGCCCCGAACACTACCCTTAAGCATTAAAAATTCGCGAAATCTACAAACGAATTTGCTACAGCTTGAAAATTACACAGGACACAGATTAWGTAGCCACAAACAACATATCCTGGAGAAACGCAAAAATTCTGGGGATAACATGGTCATTTCCAGCCCCGAACACTACCCTTAAGCATTAAAAATTTGCGAAATCTACAAACGAATTTGCTACAGCTTGAAAATTACACAGGACACAGATTAGGTGGCCGTATTTGCTCTATTGCTTCGCTTTGTCCTATATGATCTACAAAGCAAACACCGATTTGGGTTTCTTAAGATCAATATGCCAAAAAAAGTGGGAAGAGGCAACGATAACAACAATATTAAAAAAGGCGATGTTACGAGTGTGAAAATTACAGAGGCATAACGTTACTCGACACCACGTACAAGATACTAGCATCTGTAATAAAAGAACGATTGGACAATTGGAGAATATCATCGAACCACAGTTAGAATACCAGGCAGGGTTCAGGAAGGGGAGGTCCACCATTGATCAAATATTCATGATGAAGGAACTAATTACTACGTGTTATGAGTATAAAATACCAGCTGTTGGCATTGTTTGTCGATTTCAAGAAAGCGTACGATTCATTACATAGAAACAAGATTTTCAAAGTCATAAGAGTTTAATATACCTTCAAAGCTAATAAATCTAACATAAATGACTATGACTAAGACAAAAACGAGTCATTTCGTACATACATACAAATACCAATTTTTGATATAAATATCCAATATCGGCAAAGAAAAATCGCATTTTTACACAAAACCGCATGCTATCACAATAATCACTTTAATTACACAACCCAAGTGATTCATATTCCGAATTAAAAAAAATGGATTGAAGACCCTATTGTCTGCAAAAATTTTTTTATTTTTTATAAAGCTTCTTCGATCTCAGCGGTAACTTTAACCGTTGTCTAAATTATTCAGACAACGCTTTAACGTTTACCTACAACTGGCTGACTTGTGTTTCCTCAAATGTTAATAATAACCACACAAGAGCAAGATTGTACATGAATAAAAATTTGAATTCTAATTTCAAAATCGGTATTTCGACTTTATTTTGAATTATACGTACCAAAATTTTGCAACATTAGTGTTGTACTCCAAGCAATCGGGTTCGAGATACAACGGCATGTGCTACACAAGTAGGATGTTATGTAATTTCACTTTCACGACGTCTTGTTTAATGACTCGATATTGAGCATTGTTACGTAGTTACTTACGTAGGTACTGGAGAAAGGTGATGTAATAAGCCGTTACATAAGAAAAATCTTTTAATGTAACCCACTTTTCTATGTCAGAAGGAAGATATGCAATGTGTAACCAGTCCGTTTTGTAGCTTTCTTTAAACGTTGCCGGTTAATCGTACCAAGCCCAAATTCCACAATTATAATCAATACATGTCCTCTATCGACAAAAATTACATCTTAACAAATACCTTCTCATTTTATGCGTCATTTGGTGCTTTTTACTTATTTGTGAATGTCAAATATATTTTATTCGTATTTATATAGGTAATAACCTCTGTTTTAAGCAAGACTTTTAAAATTAACAACTGTACAAACTTTTTGATGTGTAAATATCTATAGAGTAAAATGAAAATTTGGTATTGCGAGACATAAATATGCTAGCACTCCCGGCCCTGTGGACTCACTACCAATCGGTAGATTTTACATGGAACTTCGGGATTTAAATGAAGGCGTATATTTATCCTTTATTTATTTATTTATTTATCCTCTGTGTCTTCTTGCATATATTTTTTTACAACTGCACAATTCAGATGAATATAAAGCGTCACTTTGTTATAGACATAGTTGCTTTCTGTTTCTCCGATTACATTCATAAAGGGATGGTGATGTTTACGCAAAATAACTATATTAGGTACAACACACACTACTTTTTTTATTCGCACAGAGCTATTTTACAGCAGTTTTTACGTTTCATGTGCAATTAATGATATAAAAAGAAATTGGAGAGATATATCAAAAATAAGTTAAAATATAGCAAAGAAATTGCAACAAAGAAAGTAATAATCCATAGCATAGTTGGCGATATTCGATATTCTCCGAATTGCGAATGGTAGCAAATACGGTCAATGATCATCCCACTGCTTGTTCATTTGTAATGCTAGTTTTCGATCAGTAACTGATTCAGTGGTTATATTAGTCCACCTCATGTACTGGACAGTGGACACTCTTGTAAGATAACCACTATTGTTGCAACCAACAACACACAAAATAGTATGTACGCCAGATTTATAGATGGCACCCTGTGCGTCGGAAATATTACAGCCACTAAATATACAGGGTTTCTATAAATGATTCATGCAACGCGGGCGCCGTTGATTTCTGCATTATTTGTGCCGCTTTTTTGTAACTGCTGCCAAACTACACTATGCATAGCGATAGTACTGAATGTTGCAGATCAATGTCACGCTCCGAAATGTGAGCTTTCTGGAACCTTAAAGTTAATTATCCCACAAAACACTACAGAATGTGTTGAAAATACCCTCTGTTAGGGTGGCTTCGATTTAGTGGACTGTATTACTTGGTTTTTAATATTACTACTGTGCTAGAAGCATTAATTGAATAGACTTGACAGTTTCATCAGTTTCTAATTTATTTCTGTTCGTTTACATACTTTATTGTTTTTTTCTACTTGGCAACAAAATGTCATTGTAGTGTTTGCCAAGTTTACAAAATTAATGAAATATCCGAACATACTCCCCGCGTTGAACTACGTTCAAAACTAAATTTACAGGTAAGTACGTATAAATCATAAATAAAATTCAAATGGTAAGTTAATACATTGAGCAAAATTCTTATTAATTAATCAGGTTTTCTTTCAGGCTGTTCTTCAGTAATGGGCAGCGGACACAACTTTACAACTGCTCGCTTATAAATTCCTTTGGATGTTCGCACGCTTGCTACACGAACGACACCTTCACTGTCGGGATGCACCTCTGTGATTCTACCTAGAATCCATTGGCTGGGTGGAAGGTTTTCTTGTTTAATCAGAACAAGAGCTCCTATCTGAAGACGTTGCCCTGGATGCTTCCATTTACTTCGTTGTTGAAGAATGGACAGATACTCCGTAGACCATCTTTTCCAAAAACTTTGGTACAATGACTGCAGAAACTGAACTCGAGACAACCGATTAATTGGTACTGGTTGTAGATTCATTTCTGGTAGAGTAGTTAATGGTCTTCCAATCAACAAGTGAGACGGAGTTAAAGGAGTGAGATCATTGGGATCGGAAGAGAGTGGATATAATGGTCTTGAATTCAGTACTGATTCAATCTGAGTTAATACAGTGTATAATTCTTCGTAGGTAAGTTTAGTTTCTTGTAATACTCTTTTTAAATGGAATTTAACAGTTTTAATCCCAGACTCCCACAATCCACCAAAATGTGGAGAATTTGGGGGTATAAATTTCCACGTAAATGACTCAATAGCACAATGGCTAACAATATCATGTTCATGAGCCTTGAAAAATTGAAACAAATCATACAATTCTTTTTGAGCACCCTTAAAGTTTGTGCCATTATCAGACCATATTTGTGTCGGTTTACCTCGTCTTGATATAAAGCGCTTGAGAGAAGCCAAAAATGATTGTGTGCTCAAATCACAGCTTAATTCTAAATGGACAGCTTTACTCACAAAGCAGACAAACAGACAAATGTAGCCTTTTGAAACTTTTGATCCACGACCTCTTCTATCTTTAATTAAAATTGGGCCGGCATAATCAACACCAACTATGCTAAATGTAACTCTCTCTCGAGGAAGATTAGCCATAATAGGGTTAATTGCATGCGGTTTTGATTTAAAACAAGTAACACATGAGCGTGTAACCTTTTTAGCACATAATAAGTTAACATGAATGTTACCAAAATTGTCAATACTTCGAATATAAATAGAACTTCCATACGCAGAGTTAGATGAATCACAAAATCCGTGAATTTCAACTGAAACTGGGTTGGAAAAGTAACGACGTGGAATCTGAATACTATTAAGCACATGAAGTTGTTCTCTGAAATTAATCCATTTTTCATATAAATCTATTGGAACGGTATCATCCCAATCTAAATGCAAAGTCCATAGCTGTTGTATTATGATTTTTGCCAAAATAATGCAGGGGCTTGCCAGGCCAAGGGGGTCGAAGACCTTTGATATTTCTGACAAAATAATTCTTTTTGTTATAGGACAAATGGAAGACTTAGCAGAAATCTGGTAAGAAAATGTGTCTGAAATATTATTCCATACAACACCTAAGGTTTTAATTTGCTTGTCATGACTAAAACTTATTACACTAGTTGGATCATTTTCATCCTTAAAAGATTGTGAAACATTACTACTATTTGAAATCCATTTCCTCAACGGAAAACATGCTTGCTGTAAAATCATTTTTAAAGTCTTGTAAGTAGCAATAGCATCTTCTTCAGAAGAAAAACTGATAAAATAATATAAATGATAAATGATAAATAATAATAAAATGATTATTAATAATGTTAGAGATGACAGGATATTCATTTTCAACCTCATGAGCAAGTTGCTTTAAGCATCTAATGGCAAGATAGGGAGCTGAAGCTGTACCGTAAGTAATAGTATTTAGTGAATAAGTATCTATTTCTAGATCAGAATCGAATCTCCACACAATATTTTGCAGGTGTCTATCATCAGGATGCACAAATCTGTCTATACATTTTTTCTATATCTGCACAAACAGCAATGGGATGTTGTCTGAACTGTAATAATATAGAAAATAATTGTGTGTGCACTGGTGGACCTACATGCTGAAGATCATTTACAGACCAACCTGACGATGATTGCGCTGAGCCATTAAATACTACTCTTAATTTGGTTGTTAAGCTGCTTTTCCTTACAACTCCATGGTGAGGAAGAAAATAATCATTGGAGGATGTTTCCTTTATTTTAGTCATATGTCCCAAGTCTAAATACTCTTGCATAAATCTTGAATATTCTTCCTTCAAGATTGGGTCAGAAATAAATCTGTGTTCTAATTGCAACAGTCTTTTAATTGCTGACTGCTTCGAATCACCCAATTGAGAAGGATATTTCAATGGAATTCTAACTATAAATCTACCATCATCTTGACGAGTAATGGTTTCTTTAAAAAATCTTTCACAATCTGCATCATCTTTGGATAATTGTGTGGGACATTCATGCTCTTCAATTTCCCAGAATTGGCGAAGATCATAGGAAATATTCTGTGAAAAATAACAGTGCAACTGAGAAGCATTTTTTGGAACCAAACCTGAAGCAATCCATCCGAACTTAGTGTTCTGGAGAACAGGTAAGTGTTTTGATAATTGTAATTGCCCTCTTTCTAGAAATTCCCAAAAGTGACTAGCTCCTAGGAGTAAATCAACTTCAGAAGGTTTAGAAAAATCAGGATCTGCTAATTGAATGGTAGAAGGAATTTTCCGATATACGGTATCAATTTCATAGGCAGGAAGATTACCAGCAATCTGCGGAATTTGTGATTAAATGTTGATCCAGAATCATTTATTCCAGCAATAGAAACATATGTAGGTTCCTTATTTAAACCTAATTTGTTGCACATTTTTGCAGAAATAAAATTGGATTGGGAACCGCTATCTAAAATGGCCTTAACTAAATGCATCGAACCATTTGCATCGTAAACATACAACCGAACTGTAGGTAGAAGAACACTACTTTGTTTGTCATGGCTAGACATAACTACTGAAGAATCTGGTACGACAGCTGTTTCCTTAACTTGATGAAGTAAACTACTGTGCCTATTTTTACAGATTTTACAGGATCGTAACTTACATTTATTTACTGAATGACCGGTGCAAAGAGAATTTTCACAGAGCTTCAAATCTTTAACTTTTTCAATCCTTTCTGGAACTGTTAATTGTAGAAAATCAGGACATGAATAAATTAAATGTTGTTTTTTACAGAAATTGCATTTATGATTTGTAGAAATCAAAGAATAATGCTTGTTTGTTCCATAATTGTTATTCTTAACAGATTTGGAACCATGGTTTAATTCAAAGGTTTCCAAGAAATCTGCTCTTTTATATAAGAAATCTTTGATATCATCTAGTTTTAATGAATTGCATGACATTTTAAATCGTTCCCACTCTCGGGCAGTAGGCCTATCAAGCTTTGATGAAATTAAGAAGACTAATAGAGCATCCCAATGTATGGTTGGTTGCTTGAGTACTTCTACTAATCTACGCAAAGTGACTGATGACTCTTTGGTTATGGGTTCTAATTCAAATATTGATTTTATGTGATTTTGCAGTAATAACTTTGAATTGTACCTACTACATAATAATTCCCATGCAACATCATAATTTTCACTCGTAAATTCTAAAGATTGAATGATTTTCGCTGCATCAAGCTCTAAAGAAGCTTTTAAATAGTGGAATTTTTGAATTTTGCTAATAGATTGATTTGAATTAATCAGACTTTCAAAAAGGTCCTTAAATTCCAACCATGATTCATACTTACCTTGAAATTTAGGCAAATTAATTGTAGGTAATTTCACACCTTGAATATATGGTAGCATATTGGGTGACTCAACTTTAATCTGAGAATGAACACTAATGCAAGAATCTAAAATCACTTGTGCCTGGGCCAACACATTAGAAATTGTATCAAAGAAGTTGCTTCGTTGATCAAATTATTCTGTTAAATTTGATTCATCGCAAATGTTTTCAATTTTTGTTTGAATCTGTTCAAAATCTGTGTGAACCAAACGCAAGTTTTCAACTCTAAATTTTAAATCCGCAATCTGAACATCATTTAGAGCTTCTCTCTCAGCATGCATTTTTTTTAATGGATTGAGGAATGACACAAAATTAGTCAGTTTGTGTTTTATGGCACCTCGTTGTCGGTGTAACAACTTTATTTCATCAGCCATAGCTTAATTGTTAGTCACAAAATCAAATAATTAATTGTACGAATAGCATATCAAATAATCAATTATACAAATAGTAAATTATGTAATCAAGAAATCAAACTGTATGAATCACAAATCAAATTAATAAAGAAATGAAATTGTAAGAATAGCAAATCAAATGGTAGAAATAGCAAATCAAGCTAATCAAAATCAAAATTGTATTGGCAGCAAAATCAAGAAATTAAATCGTATGATTAGTAAATCAGGCTAATCAAAATCAAATTGAATGAATAGCAAATGGAAACTAATCAAGAATCAAACACTGTATTGTGTTTATAATCAGTAATGAATCAGTTTGTTAATCAGGAGGAAAATTGACAGAATTTTGACAAATAATCTTAATGGAATCAGGTCTCACACCTCACTTGCAACCGTTGTCTTCTTGCATCCGTCAATCTGTACATCTACCATCTACCTTCTGCTTGTAATTGTGGTAATGCTGACTTCAAATCTGAACTGATGGCTGACCAACTCTGCTTCAAACACAGCAAATCCGTGCCGAATGGACCACCCTCATATTAAAATATATCAAATAATTCAAAAATCCAAATATGATAAGAAGTATACGTCACTTTCCTGAGAGGCTGCAAATTGATTTAATCGCTAATTTCTATAAGCGCCCTGGATGCTTGAATCATTTATAGAAGCCCAGTATTTAATGACTGTAGGAAATATTGTACAGTCACTAAATAACTTTCTATAGTTGGATCACCCAACACATGGAGTAATAAAGACGCGTGATCTTCACGTGATTTTCAAACGCAGTTTTCCTATTGGTTCTTCGCAACCGAGGGAGATCTGCTTCAAACCCGTTTCACACTAGCCAACCTTACCGATCGACCGAAATTAAATTAAAATTGCAAAACTATGTTCTTGAGCAATTTAATTGTAAGATATTGCCATATGGCATCGTTGAGTAAACTTTTCTGTTGCAAATGCCAAACCTAAATGTTCGCTAAGTCTAGAAAAAGTGAGGTTATGTTGCCTCAGAAAAAGTAAATGTTACAATTTGTTGTGCGGTTTAAGTTACGCTTTTCGGAAGGGAAAAGGTTGAGATCACGTGATAGATGTGTGGACTACACGCGATCATTCCATATGTTGGGTGATCCTAGTATAGTATCACAGCATAGGGAAACCAGTAAGCTCAATCAAACGACGGCACTATAAAAAAAAGCTTGCTTTCGCCGACAAAAAAAGGACAGTATCGAATCGTTGGTTCGGTATCCTTATTAGAGCTATCCGAACATCTTGGTACAATTTTATGGTAGTTCCTCAGGAAACTATGACATCCTGTGTTGTTGGGTCGAGATTTTATTGCTTGCAAGAAAATCTTGTTTGACGAAGGCAAATTAGAATTTATAAGCGATGATTATATTAATTATGTAGAGACTGTTAACGAGATTATGAATATTGAGTATGTCGAACAACCGTTTTTGTATTCGGGAGAGTTAAAAATTAATCCTAAAGTTGATTTAAATGTTCAGCGATGTCTTACTAATATGTATAATCAGTATGTTCATTCTAGGGAAACTTGCGAAAAGTTAGAAAGCAAAGTTGAGATGTCAATTAAAGTAAAAAATTCAAATCCAGTTCGTTACAGACCGCGACGTTTGGCCTATTTTGAAAAGCTTAAATTACAGGAAATTTTGGATGACTTTATGAAGCAGGGCATAATCCGCCCTAGCAATTCCCCATATGCCAGCCCTATTGTGTTGATTAGAAAACGGTCTGGTGACATTAGGCTCTGCGTGGATTATCGCGAACTTAATAAGGTCATTGTCAGGGATAATTTTCCTACTCCTCTTATTGATGATCATCTTGACAGGTTGAAAGGGAAGAAATTTTTCACCAAATTAGATTTGAAAAATGGGTTCTATCACGTAAAAATTAACGAAAGCTCACTACCATACACAGCTTTTGTGACACCTCTTGGTCAGTTTGAATTTTTGAAAATGCCAATGGGTTTATCTACCTCCACAAATGTTTTTGCTCGTTTTACATCTGATATTTTCAATGAATTGATTAGCCAAGGGTAGCTGTTAGTATATTTTGATGACATTCTCATTGCCAGTACTGATCTTGATGAACATTTGAATATAATGAGCCAGGTGTTTGAAATTGCAGCCAAGTATGGTTTACAATTTAGATTGAATAAGTGTAGTTTCTTAGAAAATTCTGCTACCTATCTAGGTTATGTTATTACTGAGGAGGGAAGTCCCGAAAATATTGAAAGTGTTATCAATTTCCCGATTCCGCAACTTGTAAAGAAGTCTATCGTTTTGTAAGCTTAGCTAGTTTCTTTCGAAGATTTATTAAGGACTTCGCTGTCATAGCGAGACCCTTGTATAGTTTGTGTCGTAAAAATGCTGAGTTTCAGTTCGGAAACAAGGAGTTCGATTCATTCAATAAACTTAAACGGTGTCTTGTTGCACCATCTGTTTTGGCGATTTTCGATCCTAATAAGTTAGAGACTGAGCTGCATTGTGATGCAAGCTCTAGTGGATTCGGTGCAGTTATTGCAAAAACAATCTACTGGCCTTTTACAACCAGTTGCCTATTTCAGTCACAAAACTACTCCCGTAGAAGAGAAATATCACAGTTTCGAGCTGGAATGTTTAGCTACCAGTTATGCCATCAAGCGTTTCCACATTTATCTTTGTGGCATTAAGTTTACTCTTATTACTGATTGTGACAGCTTTCTACTTGCCCTGAAAAAGAAAGATATTAATCCCCGAATAGCCAGGTAGGCACTATTTTTAGAAAACTATAATTATGAAATTCAACACCGATCTGGTAAAAAGATGGGTCATGTTGATGCCTTAAGTAGGTGCCATAGTATTCTGACTGTAGAGAGTCTCTAACAGACATTAGCTATTAAGCAATTACAGGATCCTGATATTATTAACATTAGAGACAAGCTTAAGAAAACAGGACAAGTTATTTGAACTCCGTGAAGGGATAGTTTATCGGAAGGAGGGACGTAAGTTGCTGTTTTACGTACCAAAAAGTATGAGGGAAAATATCATCCGTTTATGTCATGACGAGTATGGTCATGTGGGATTAGACAAGGTTTCCGAAATTTTAACTAGGAATTATTGGTTTCCAAATGTAAGAGGTGAAGTTCGAAATTATATCGACAATTGTTTGAAATGTATTGTTTATTCACCAATGTCTGGCAAAGCAGAAGGTTTTCTGCACCCCATTCGAAAAGGTAATATGCCGTTCGAAATTATTCATGTTGATCACTATGGGCCATTGGAGAAAGCGAAGAAAACCCAAAATCGTTATGTATTCGAAATCATAGATGCTTTTACTAAACATGTTTGTTTGTATGCCTGTCATACCACTAATAGTAATGAAATTATTAAGCATTTAAAAGACTGTTTCCGTTCTTACAGTTGTCCAAATGCTTTAGTTGTAGATAGGGGATCAACTTTTACCTCAGATGCCTTTAAGGCATTCCTGATTGAGTCCGGTGTTCGTTTGATTCTTGTTGCTCGCGGCACTCCACGTGCTAACGGACAAATTGAGCAAATTAATGGAAGTTTAACACCCATGTTATCCAAACTTCCTCGTGATTTAGCCTCTTGGGATACTGTGTTGCCCCAAATTGAGTTTGCACTTAATGATACGATTTGTAGATCAACTCAGAATACCCCTTGCATGCTGCTTTTTGGGAAAAAACAGTGTGGAGAAGTTTATAATGATTTGAGTGAGTTTCTAGAGTCAGACAAGAGTCGAGATGAATTGATTCATGATTTAACTGCTTTAAGAGATGAAGCTGCACAAAACATTGAAAAATCTCAACTAACAAACAAAACCTATTATGACAAACATCATAAAATACCACATGTATATAACCAAGGTGATTTTGTTATGATCCGCAATGTAGATGTTACCCCTGGTATTAACAAAAAAATACTACCAAAATTTAAAGGCCCTTTATGTGGTTACAAAAGTATTAGATAATGACCGTTATGTCATCGAAGATGTTGATGGGTTCCAATTGTCACAGAGACCATTCTCTAGTGTAGTAGGACCTGATCAGATGAAATTATGGCTAAGATAATTATTTTATTTGTATTCATTCCATTACTAGTTTTAAGAGTAAAAAAAATAAAAATTTATTTAGTTGTTCACATCTCTTGAATTGCTAGCTTATAGATTAAGTTATGTTAGAGTTGGATTCTGGATTATGTAGCACTTGTGAGTTCGCTTTATTACTTGTTTCATTATGTTTCGATTATGATTAATGCTCATTATGTGCCTTATGATTATGTCCTCATTTTGTACCTTATGATTATGTGTTCATTATGTACTGAATTATTAGTGATAAGTAGTGTGCAAAGATTATGTCGTTGACCGGGACGGTCAAGTGTCAGATTGGCCGAACTGTGGGTATATTCGTATACATTTTTGAATTGCGCGCGTGAAAGTGGAGAGGGAGAATGTTGGATTATGGGAAAAACGGTTATGCTGGCTGACGCGGAGTTTGAGAATTGAGAGTTTAGTTTTTAGAGAGTTACGATTTGATGTTAAGCATTATTATGTATCATCCTGATTCCTGGCGAAAGTAAAAGAGCTAGTTAAAKCTAAATATTGTGTTATTATTAGTAGACTGTAGACACGCCCCCTACAATAGTTAAGGATCTAACCTAAAATTTGAACGCGACGTTAAATGGATAGTACGAGTACCAGCGGCATGGTGGCTACTTATCACAGTTTTGAATTACTTATGCGACGTCCAGTTATTTAGAGATCAGCGCCGCGCTCCTCTCACCCTCATTGGTCTTGGCGTCAGTTCCAACGGTTCCAACCGTATTTATGAATGAGATGTCGTGTCCATTTAATAATATGTCAATGGTATTCCCTCCACATTATTGATATTATTGACAATTGACATTCCTCTGCCTTAACCTGAAATTGTGTTTATTTTGTATCATTATAAGCTTCTATTAAAATATATCCTTAATCGCGGATATAAAAGCACGTTATGGAACGTGATATAGAACAACTTCATATCGCATTAAATGCAATAAAAACCTTGCGGTCAAATGTTGGCAGAGTGTTTGAATCGGTAAGTAATGGATTACGAGCAGATCATGGAGAAGAAGGCAAGGAAAATAAGTTCATTTTAGAACTACAAGAACTACTAACTACTGTTAATAATAACTTAAGGTAATATTGTTTTTTATCGAAAACAAATAAATATTAGTTGGTTATCTCAGAGATGTGGAAAACGCTACGGCAAACTTAACTACCCCACCTGGACCGTTCAACTTACAAAATACAACATACTTAAGCCAAGAAACCACCCAAGAACGACAAGCATTGTATGGGCAGTTAGTGAATAGTTATAAATGGACAGATAAGGTAATGATTCTTTTTTTTAAATTGGGACTTTCTATACCATAATATTATATTTCCACAACCGTTCAGCACTAGAAACTGGCAGAGAAATTTATTTCAAAGCTATGTGAATCCAAGAACAGTATATTCACATTTCATTATTTTAAATAACATACTATTTAGTGATTTCATCAGAAGAATAAAGAAGAGAAACTAAAGAACATGTTTTTTCATTTTAAAAGCACAGATATGGAATACTTTGTTACAGGAAACAAAGATCCTGGAATAGACAATTAATTTGGTTCCTTATGAGTTAAAATTAAAATTGAGTTTAAGAGCATATTAGCAAAGTGCATAGTGCTTTAAAACTACAAACATTATTTTTAAATATTTATGTATATTAAATTGCATTAAAACCTAGTGTTTTTCCGATTTGAAAGAGCAATTCGAAAATGCTTTGTGTGTAGATTATTCAGTTTTTCATGATAATACGCAAAATTGTTTAGGAAATGTAATGGGACATGTGTAAGTAAGAATTTGTAATTAATAATTAAACTTTATTACAGATCAGAGAGTACAGTGCACTAGCAGGAAACATACTGGCTGTTAATTCGTTTAATAAAACATACAAAACATTCAGTGTAGCTAAAAGACGGAAAACACAAACTAGTAATCACAATGTTCCACCTGAGTAAGTACTTCATAGTGCAATTGAAACAATTATATACCTATCATTTCAGTATATTTTGGCTTTTAATTTAATTTTTATTAATCAGAATTATCGTTTAAACTTCAAAATATCACCGAACACCAGTAGGAAATAAGTAGGTATGCAATGATAGTAACTAGGTGAACTAATTTAAATTACTCTAACATCAATTCAGTGATTTTCCTGCCCAAAATAAAAATGTCGACTTTTGCTATCTACCTAAGCCGTTAAACTGAACTTATCTTTCCTTAGGGGCTTTTGTAAACTCTAGATTTCCTTTTGCCCACGATAAGCCGCATTGAATATAATAGTAATATTTTTTAAATAAATAAGACGTTGCTCATCCTTCTCAAGTTTTAAAGTGCCAGAAATTTCAATACAACAAGTCATTTAGGTTAATTTGAGTAGTAGTCAAGGTTGCATACCATTTATTTTCTATTGCCTATAAGAATGGCTTCTAGTCCTGTTATTATACATATTACTTAATCAGAACTGACTTTTAGGGTTATTGAAAATCTAATAACCAGTATAGATAGACTGTTTCCTGATGTGACTATAACTGCATCACGTCCATTTGTTCCAAACCCTGTGATACAAGTAAGAACACACTGATAATATTCAATACAGGTTATTATAATACTAGTTCCTATAGGCATCCCTTGGACGAGTACTCAAAGTAATCATAGCTTTTAAAGGATTAATGATTGAATGGGTAATGGTAAAAGCTCATAATGAATCAAATGATCTATGGAGTGAGTCGAGGTATAAGGTATTCAGAAAGGTGACCGAAAATTGTCATGCTGCCATGTGTCATTTCCATTCACCAACCATGCCAGATCTTGCAGTTCGTTCATTCATGGTAAATCTTTTGCTCGATTAAAAAAAAGTTATTTGCTAATTTATGATGTTTTGCAGCACTGGTTTCACAGTTACAACACTTTATTTAGCAGTCCTTGTAAACGTTGTGGTAATCATCTTCATGCCAACCTTCCACCTACATGGAGAGATCTACGCTCATTAGAACCTTATCATGAAGAATGTAAATAGTAATTAAGTTAATTGTAATATTGTGTCAAACGCTACCGTCTGGCAAAATTGATATCTTTCTGCAAGGCCAGCACAGAAATAATTTGTTAAAATGGATAGTGGTAAATAAAAATTGTGAGAACTATAATCTGAAAACAATATTTGTATTTTGTTGTGAAAGAATGTTAAATTATATCCGTTTTACTCACACACAAAGTGAGATGGCAATATCGACCATCTGACATGGAACGGATTTCATCATGCACTATCTTGTATAACTATAATGAGTGTAAAGCATAAATGAACGTCAGCAACACAAAGGGGACATCAATACAAATGTACATACTATTTATGAGCTCTTTTCCTAATGAATGAAATTTCTCTTCCAAGTCGAAAAAATCTTTGATGTTTAATGTAATATATTCCACTAATGTGCACTCTAGAACAAAATTATCCTACCATCACTTACATTTGTTTTATACAGAGTTTCTATAAATGATTGATTTGATTTCTGAATTCTTTGTGCCACTTTTTGTAACTGCTGCCAAGCTACAATAGCATGGTGATAAGGCTGAAGGTTGCAGATCAAGATACAGTCATGAAATTGATGGCTTTATAAAGATCTTCCAACAAATTATGGTTCTATTTTTCTGTCAAAGGTAAGATTTTACAATAATTATGAGATTATGAGTATATTAGCCTTGTGGTAATCTGTACACTTTACATCCTTACACTGTGGAAGCTTTATGTAATCATAGATAAATTAATTTATCTATGATGTAATTCAGCTAAAGTTACTACCATTTAGTTTGTTGCTTTTACCATTGCGGCAGGCTAAAAACATCTTTCAGTCCATCCTAGTATAATCATTTAACAGACTTACTTTAGCCACAACCAAAGTCGATTTTATTTTATTTTATAAAATCGTCTTTGGCCACAACCTCACAAATACGATAAATAACCTAAAAGTTTTACGAAACCGTGTCACCTCGCAGTTCCTGCTACTTTAAAGTTGATTATCCCACAAAACAGTACAGAAGAATATGTTGAAAATACACACTCCCGCACGTTTTCTCCTGATATATATCAAATCAAAAATCGACAGCTGACAAGTATACGTCAAAGCAATAGTTGCGTTCACTTTCCTGAGAGGCGGCAAATTGATTTAATCGTAAATTCCATAAGCACCCTGGATGCATGAATCATTTATAAAAACCCTGTATTAACTATTGTATACAATAGTTTAGATAAAATATTGAAACAAAAAAAAAAGAAATAATCAAAACATGAATTCTTACAAGGTTATTTAGTTTTTAAACAGACAGCTTTATTTAAAATAAAACAAGGAACCGCAAGGCCCTGTTAATAGAATCTAGGGGTGCAGCAATTACTACTCTAAGCCTTTGTAACATATCGGTAATTAGGTTTTGAATTTTATCTTCCGGAATGTTATCCCATTATGCTGTAGCTGTATTCCTTATCTGATCAAAATTTTCTGGAGCATGCCTTCTTCTAATGTGGTATTTTAACCTATCCCAGACATGTTCTGTGTAATTAAGATCTGAGCTTCTTTGGAGGAATTTTCATCACATTTACATAATAAAATCCCTATTTCTGTCTCCTTCACTGGAATATGTGCGTGTCCCATAATCCAATGGTGTTCTTGTGTAAATCTTAGTCAGGACTCAGACGAGTGATGTATTTGACCAGTTCACTAATATTTTTGTATTTGGCAAATGTGCCGGGTCATTGACAAGCAAAGGGCTGACCCGATATGTACAACATGGCAAAATAAGCAACTGACCAGCATTGTTACAGCACAATCTGAATTAACATTTTTTTATTTTATTTAGCAATAAAGAAGTTTATTTTTATTAAACCAAATAAACAAGCCCTCTTCCATGAATCTTAAAATGAGGATTGAATAACAGCACAGAAAAATTGCAAGTATATGCACAACTCGTGTGAGAGCAGCCACAGCTAAAACGAAGTTCCTACTTGCCAAACACACCAGTAATTTTAATTCCATTGATTTGTCATTTTTACCAATAGATGATGGAATAACTCCCAGCGTCCCACTTACATAACATGGTAAATGACAAATATTTAGCAAATACACCAGTCATCTGAGTCCCCCTTTAAGTCTAGCTAAACCATTCTGTCTGTTGAGAAGTGGACCCATTGCAGCGCTTCTACTACTAAGACAGCTTCAAAAAGTTGTCTCATTTAGGGTCCTTCCAGATATATGTCTATATCTGTCATCTCATATCAACCTCTGGAGTTCAAACACTGACATTTTAACACACTAATTTACAAAAAATTGTCAGCCCATTCCTGGTTACTTCACATTGTTGTATACTGAACGTTAAATATTTCAGCAACATATTGGTAGCGACATCTTGCTTCAACAAGAGTAGTATCCTGAACAGCTTCATGTTCAGTTGTCTTATGTGTAACAAATTTTATACAAACCACTTGAAGCATACTCTTTCTTTAGACAAAAAAATGTTTTTTTGTAACCAAAAACAAGATTAAAAGTGAAGTACTGGATCTGTGTGTGCATTTTAGCTCTGCAAATTTTTTGATCCTGGCCCTACAAAAGATCACGTCGGCCCTGAATAATATAAACACGAACCTAAACAAAGTTCAAGCCATGACCCTTGACCTTCCCAGTGATGTAACTTGAGGGAATGTTGGGACACTTCTGTAAATTTGGGGAGTCTTAAAAATTTTAGCGTGTAAGAAGATTGAAGGCAAATTTTAAAAAATGGCACTTGTGGAAAATCTTTAAATTTTAGTGGTTTTGTCGATGGATTATACAGCTTTGGTATTTTTACTATTTCAAATTGTTTAAGTTTGCATTTATTGCCAGTATTATTCTGATATTCATGCACTGCCACTGTATCTCACTACTTTTGCAAATATTTGCACATTAATAGGGAATAGACAGTCAAAATTCAATGTTTTGCTAGCAACTTCCTACAGGGTTATTTCTTGCACAAACTTGAATGAATTTTTTTACAAGCTTGCTAAAGGATAGACACAGTTCTTTTCATTTCCAGAAATTGCATATTTGGCCCTAAACTAAAACGTGAGAGCAATAAGGATTGACAAAAATTTGGTGGCTTCAAACTTATTTTTGTTTTGATGATAAAAATTAAGAATAAGAGAAGTGCATACATTCATTAGCTACAGATTTTTAAAAGTTTCAAAGGGTTTTCTTATTTTATTTGAGTATGAGTTTTCTCCCGGACGTCTAAATTAAACAAATTTTTGAACTAGGTATTCTGCTCCCTTAACATACAAAAATAATTGCTTTCGTTTATTAATACCTTACTTATTGCAGTAATTAATGTTATAGCAGATTTTTACGCAGAATACTGCAAAACTGAATGAAGTTGTGTCCATTTCCCTCAAGAAATTTGATTTTTTATTTTTGTAGTTGTCAATAAAACAGCACAACTTAGTTTTTAGTACTGATTCCATGGTTCACACTTTGAATAAGTGTTTGAACTAAAAAACGTACTTATCGTTATTTTAAATAATTTGATATGCAATAAATTCAAATAGGTAAAGCAATAAAAATGGTAGCATAATAACCAAAAAAAATTTATTCAACACATATTCAGTCTGTCGTACATCAGGTTTAAATGCCAGGATGAGCTGTGCTGTGTGAAATGTAGAATGAATACCATAAACCCCACACTTCAGTAAAATCACTTATGCCTACTTATAAGAATAGTAGTGTGGACTTTACTGTTTATGATTAAGTACTGCTTGATGTATTCACAAGAGTTTAATCTTTCTCTAATCTCCATATAAATAAATATTAAGTAATTTTTTGTCTTGCCATTAAATTCAAGCCAGTAAATAATCACTCTACATCAAGATATAAAAACAGAGCAATCTATGGTACTGCTATGTAATGTAATGTGCATTAAAATGTAAGTGTTAAAATTAAGTGCCTCAGCAGCTGCTGCAACCTAAATTTGTTCATGTTACATATGTATATACATAATAAATATTTGTACAAGACATTGAGTCAGAGCATCAAAACTTCAACAAGACATTCATTCTTCACAGCAATTAAGAGAGAAAGTTGCTACTAGTATACATCCATTACGAGCTTTTAACTTAAAACTACCATTAATTGTACAAAGCTTGGCCAGACTTGTACCTCACCCTCCATCCTACTACAATCTAAAATGGAATGCTTAAAATAAATAAGTTCACATGGGCACTATGTATTTAAATAAATAACAGTTCTGTAAATATAAATCTCTCAAACTGTTTATGAATATGCTAGTGTCTATAAAAGAAAACAAACCAGTCACAATAGGAAAAATTGATTTCTTAAAATATTAACTATTAACAGTATCAAACTTTTTTCATAAACTTTTACTTTGATGAGACCAAAACTGTTTTTAGTTTTGTTGAATATAAAAACATATTTTAAAAGATACCTACAAAGGAATAATAGACTTTAAAATTCTGTTAAAAATATAAGTGCCAATTCACAATTAACACAATGCGTAATATGTACGTAATACGCAAATGTAGACCAGTAACTGATATACAATCGTAATTTTTACATACAGTTATTGTGAACACATTCGTAAACATGTGTGGTTTATCTTTACGTATTATAGAAATTTGGTTAGGTACGTATGACATATTATGTTAATTGTGAATTGGCACTATATCAATGTTTATTGTTAAACTGAGTAGAAACTATTCATACACAGAGCCATTTTTTATATATATCTGGAAAGAAAAAAAGATGGAACCTTTGAACTAACACAAATATGCCTTCAAACAGCAGCATTTAAAAAAATATTTTGCCAAAAACCTAGGATATTATTTTAGGAAGTACATGATTCATTATATGTTGTAAAATAGAACATTTCACTTATTACTAATAAAATGTATTTAACCATAAGGCAACTGGGAAGAGTCCATCATATATCATATTGGCTTTAGTTGATTTATATCCTATTGTGACCTTTACATATGTGATATATCTTATTAAGATTGCAAATAAAAACAACGAGATCAAAATAGGCCTTCCGGCTGACTAGAAATTTAGACTGGGGTTCTTTGAACCGATTACAATTTTGGTAGAACCGTAGGCTCTTCCTTCAGGAATGTATCTGATCGCTGGATGGGACGAGGTTTATTTTCTTTTTCACCACCAATGTCTTTTCGTTTAATATTTTTTGGACTACCAGACTGACAATCGCCACTTATTTGTGCTTTATTTGTGGATTTTGGAGAGTTTGCTCGACTATCAGGTTTTCTGATGTTGACGTTCCTCCGCATCAGTGATGTTGTTGTTGGCCTTGGCTGAATAAAATTCTTTGCCGTTGGTTTATTTGCTTCTTTTYTACTTGATGATTTGACTGGAGGATTGGTTGCATTTCGTGTAGAACTGTTTCTCGTAACTGGTGCAGATTTTGTGTTCTGTGGTTTAATTGCAGGTGATTTTAAATTTCTTGACGGAGCACTTTTAGCAGCACTACTTTGCGTAGGTTGCGTCAAAGTACTTCTCCTCAATACTGAAGGACTTGGAGGAACCTGGGGTGCCCGGGCAGCAAGTAACAAACTTCTTCGCAATGAAGGACTACCTACATTTGGATTCAGACGAGAATGAGTAAGATTTACCCCTGGACTCGAATTTCGAGATGATTCTGAAGAACTAGGTGCTGCTTTCTGTTGTGCCTGCTTTGACGACTGTGTTTGTACAAACTTCTTCAATTTAGCAGTTGTTGCACGTGGCAGACGGGTTGTGGGAGGTTCATCAATTTTCAGGTTACCCAACTCTTTAATGCGTATTCTGAAATAATATTATGTTAAAAGCTATCAGTATATTTTACTTCCACATCCAACGGATGGGAAGTATTGTATTGCGAAAAAAAATTTCAAAAATTTTTATTTGCTCATTCGCTTTAAAATGGTCGAAAACGCAAAAAAAACAAAATTTCAGCAAAAAAAATTTCTTGGCTGTGTGTCCGTGTGTCTGTGGTATTGTTTGTAGACACGATAACTTTCGAAAGAATTTGGCAAACGTATAAATCTCAACTACCCAAAGCGACCTATTGTTCGTGGGGTAAGTAGGGTATCGGGAAGGGGGCAAAATTGGGGGGTGACTACCCTTTTTGCAAATTTTTATTTTTTTATTTTTTCTTCGTTTTAGTATTTGATTAGTAGTATAACTGCGAGTATTAATCGTTCTTATAAATTTTCGGTGCAGCAAACTGTTTAGAAAATATTAGCAAAAAAGCGTCACTTAAAGAAAACGGTTTTTCCTAAATATCTCCGAATATATTTAATATATTCAAAAACTGCAAATACCATCAGATAGGAAATAAAATTTCTCACAAAAAGTGTCTTAGAATATTTCCAAAAAACCTATTTTGGACCCTGCTCGTACGGTTTTTTTTAAATTTTGGCATTATATAGAAAATCAAATTTCTGATCAGAAAGCACTCTTGTAATTTTTTTGTTAAGTTAACAATTTTCAAGTTATTTGGAATAAACCGAGTTTAAAAATGTATATATTTTTGTTAATATCACGAGGACTGTTTGTCTTAGAAAAAATGCGTAGAGAGAAAAATGCTCAAAATCTTATTACTAATCGTATATAGTATAAAAAAATAAAAACATAAATGTCATTTTGACAATTGGATGTGGAAGTATTGATTCAATTTGCAGCGGTTTTTTATGTAGCTTATTGGCAGAAAAATCTGTTTTTGAAACATCTTTCTATAGAGCAAGATCTTTACTATAAATCTAATTGTAATCTACAAAAGAAAATTTTTATGTGCTGCTATGGTAAGTTGTATTTAACTGTTACCAGTAAGTATTGACACTAGTTCAAGGTCTCTTATCAACGCCATCTTATTGACTGGACTCAAAGAAATTGAAATAAAACTTTTAGTTTATTAGTACCTTAATTCAAATAAATTAGAATATTAGAATTGCACATTGTGCATTTTCATATAATTAAATTAAATGCAAATGTAAGATGATAGTCACGTGTGAAACTCCAGAAAGTAATTGCTATTTATATATTTACTATTTATGACTGACTGAAGGTTTATTTAAAATTAGACATAACTAAAAGATATAAAGTAGTTGAACTTCCTTAGACCAGTGGGAATTCATAAATTTATTTCAACATTATTTACTACTTATCTACATTTAGTAGGTGCTATATTACTTTTCACAAGTTCCTAAACAATTACATTGTAAATAAAAAAAAATATTACATAAACTTATTTTATAGTACTGCAGTGCTAATACAATAAAAATTTAATATCAGAAGTAATAAACAAACTCATTGTGATAACTAATTTATTTGGCACCTGAGAGATTTAATAGTGTCAAAAATTTATTTGGTGGTATCATACACCCAGTGTTAAGTTAAAATTGGTCTTAAACATCTGTTAAAACAATATGTCAGCAAAATTTTGCATTAGATATTATTATTTTTATTTAGTGGAGTTACCCGTAATCATGACCAAGGACAAAGATATTGCATCCTGGTTGCAAACTGAGGATGCAAAACTGTGCTGCACCCTCGATTTGCACAGTTGCATCAGAAAGTTTTTGCATTTAGTACATACCTTAATCCTGGATCCATTTTATTCCAACCATTGCATTTTTTAAGCTTATCAGCATTTCCAAATTTAATCAAACACTGTTCCAGTTGTCCCCTCAATTTAACCAACAGTTGATGAAAGCGGGGTGCCCAGTTTTGCTCAAGTAGCTTACATATCCTTACATAACTCTTACAAGCTTGTTCAGCATTCAACCCATCGACTCCTGACAAAAGGCATTCTTCTGCTTGCCCAACATTCCAATTTACACCACTTTCAAGTGCAAGAAACCCAGTGGAAGACAGCACTGACGCAAAATGCTTTGAAATGTAAAACTGACAAACATCGGCCAGCTGTAATGCTAGTTGCACCACAGGTTCAGCCCAACGCAATGATGGAATAGAAGCTAGAAGTTTATCGCAAGCCAATGTCGTTTCGAGAACATTCTCTGGAGACATGTGCACTACATGCTGCTGGTAGCATTTTTCTCTGAGCTCCTTAGGTAAACTAGCAAATGCACGGCTTGGCCAAACCTTAGCGAAATACTTTGTTATCCACTGCAAACATTTCTGATACAAATCATCCAAACCATAAGCAGCAGCTAGAGGAAGCACTTCCACAACGCCAGTAGAACAACCAGCACATGGACGGTGAAAATTGTGGCAATGACGTAGTTTGAGTGCATGTTCCACTACTTCTTTCAGACCTTCTAATCCAAGCATATCAGCCAAAGAAGCCAGTTCAACTAAACTAATTGAATCAGGAACGTGAGCAGCACCACTGTAAATGTGACATAGAGCAAAGTACACGGATTCATATGAAAATCCTTGTAGTGAAATAACATTGCACGAAGCTTCCAACCAGTTACCACTCAGCATAGCAGCAAAGTATTGACATCTTGATGCCAGAATGCATTTGTGGGCTCGAAACTTATGATCTTCTACTTCAATGATTACATCGGGGCCAATTTCTTCCAAAAACATACGSAACAAGTCAGTGCCCAYGKGCTGGACTGATTTGCGAGGTTGTGACAAACTCGTGTCTGTTAAGCTACATGTGTCTGAAAGTTCGCTAGTCTCTGGTTCAATTGGATGTGGCGCACTGCGATACCCTGCTGACCGGGACATCAATAGAGGGCTCTCCACCCAAGAACTTTCTGGGATAGATCGACTCATTTTTGGTGCAAAATTGAAGTCATGTCTGGGTGCTGGACATTCCAAGTCAGAAAGTTTTACAAAACGCTGCAAAAAGAATTAAGAACTGTGTGAATACAAACAAGTTTCATTTCAATAAATAAATAAATCGACAACAATTAGACAAATCAATAAAACAAGATAAAAAGACAATATGTTTTTTTAGCTACTGATTGTGCAAATTATTTGTAAATGTAATGACTAAAGAGCAGCAACTATTTTATAGAAATAAAATTAAGACTACAGAAGATGAAGTTGTGGAAATTTTTTTTGTATTTTTATTTAAATATAAGGAATATTTTTCTAAAACAAAGAAATTTTTGCCAACTTACCTTCTTCTAAATTCTAAAACATGTTTAGTAAGTTGATCAACAAAAAAGATGAAACTATTATGTTACATAGTAATAATTATTCTTAAATACCTACTGCACAGAGAATTATGTATTTTCTGTGTTATTAATAATAACTGTTTATTAACATTTCTTACCACAAACATCATAAATCTCAAATGTCTTCATTTCACTATCAAATACACAGCAAGTAAGTAATCAGTCTTTAAAATAATTGCGATATCAGTATTTTGCTAACAGCATGCACATCACATACTGAATTTCTATTTAACATATACCTGATAAGAATATCAATCAACAAACATAAATTACATTCCTAAAATGCTTTGAAATGATAATAAGGAATAAGGGGAAGTGTTTGATATAGGTACATATACCTGCACAATTATTATTTATGTAAAGCAGTCTTCCAAATCTTTATTAGTGTGTTTCATTATTTAAAAAATACAAAGCTTACTTAATACACACAAAATAAACAATACTTCATAAAAGAAATAATCCTTTCAAGGATAATCACTGTTATTCTGTAAAAATAATCTGTATTACACATTAAATTTATATCTTGTTTATTAAATGTTCATTATAACATATTGGAGGTTACATTTACTCTTCCTTCCCAGAAGTAGTATTTATTGTTCATGTAATGTGAGTTTAATTTAATTTCTTTTAGTTCTTTAAAAATTAGGCATCCAAAACGATGCGAGTTTTAAAACCACACATGTTAATGTTTGTTTTCGCTGCTCGAGGTTGAGTTCTGGTATCTGATTTACGATTATGGTCATGAGGGGTGTGTTGGACCACTTATGCGTAGAGGGACAAAGGGGCGCTCTTACGTACTTCTAACACATAGCTAGTCAAAACCAATATCAAAGTTTTAGAATATTAGGTTATTCAGTTTAGCTGTGAATTTTAAACAGTGAGGTGTGTTTTGTGTGTACAGGGCGTAATCAAGAAATTAGGGTGAGTACGCTCACTAAGTGTCTTAGTTCATAATTGTTTTATGGGGAAAAGCTTAGGCAGGTAGCTAATGATGCGCATAGGTAGATATCAGTGTCGTAGGCAGGATATTTATTATCAGAATGATATTTTAATAGATATGGTGGATAACTGATAGATTGAGGCTAAAATACAGGGTAATACATAAAGTTCGAGGTAATAATTAATTATCAGCCACCTGAGCTTTGATTAGGTGGACAGGTCAATCTCTGGTCTCAGTAGTGTTGGTACTGTTTGGTCGGGGGGCGGCAAGGACAGGTAGGTCCTTAGTCCGTGCGCACATGTGGACATGGATTTGTCTGAAGGCGGTTTTGTTTGGACCTCCAGGTTATCAGTATGCGGGAGCATGCCTGGATTGGATGCTGGCCCGGTCGGCTGATTCCRCTGGACKGTGCCACCAGGGGTGTGGACGGAGGCAAGACAGTACATTTGCAGAATGATGTGTATAGTAAATGATTTGCTATGAAGGAGACAGAGATTAGCCAGTTCTTAGTTTTTGAAGTCTAAGTTATGACTTGATTATTTAGGAGGACTAGATAGGTAGATTTTATTAAGATATAATAATGGGGGCTAACTTAGGTTGACATGTTGGACTGGACACTTATCCATGTTTTTAATTATGACGGTGTTGCACGCCCAGGCCAGATTTTTAAGAGTAATTCTGAAGATAGAAACTGGTGAGTGATGAGCTCGAATAGTTGCTTGTTTATCCTAATAATTTAATGTCCTGTCATAGTTTGATTGATTTTAATTCAGTACGTTTCTGTTTGGTTTACAGTCAGTCGGCGCGCTTACATTCATTAATTTTTCCAACAACTCCTATTACAGTCAACTGGGATTACACTACCATGTCAGCTTTTCAAAACAGTAATGTTTATCTTCTAATGAGTAGAAATTTTCAAACTGCAATAATCAGTGCTTTTTACTAGATTTCCTGTATTTTCACAATAATTAGTAAGATACTAAAATACAGTAATATCACTGTGTGATAACTGATAACTAACTGTAGCTGACAACAACCAAACAACCATGATATAATTACACTAAAAGTTTTGAGCCAAAATGTGAAAATGTACATGAATTTTCGGTCTTATTGACCATGTGAATGGATTCTCACTCTAATTTTTCCTCAATAACTGTGGCCAGCATTATCAAAGGATAGACTGACTGCACATCAAATTAGTATTTCACCCAATTGCCACTATAGTCATTATTTTTAAGGATTTTGGTCTCTAACATGTGCTGTTCAAAAAGTCTACCGTAAATGGTATTTTTAAGTTATCTGGCTTTGAAAATACATAGATAGAATAGGCAAAACTGGCCAGTTCAGTAACACATGACACACTCATGTGTGTCGCCAGAGGTAGCTAATAAGTAAAAGCAAATAGAACAAGGACAGTGAATCTGAGAATGTCAAAGTTATCACTAGATAATTCTTTATTATAAAACTACTGGGATTGCTCAGTCCCTATTCTTAATGAATGTGTTTTGGTTTCTATTTTAGTTTGCTAAATAGTTATTTATTTAAATCAGGTTACATCTAAATAATCTGCTTAGTCGAAGTCGCGGTTTCCTTTGAAACCTTAAGTCATTGGGTATGTACATATTTTTTATCTATTACTTCCATGTTTACAAACTTGATGGTATTTTTTGTCATAAAATTGCTGAATCAGTTTATATTTGATTACTGCTACCCTTGATGTTATCTATTTCTATTTCATTTTATTTTACTGACAGGACGTCTCTTAAATGTTTTTTTGTCGTTTTCTTTTAATAAGTGAATTTCATTATTAATCCAAGTATATTTGGATTGCATATTATTACTTTGATTTAATTTGTATAATATGCTGTCTAAAGCCTTTTTGCAGTTCTATACGATTTCTCAATTTCTAAAATCATGATCAGATATGTTATCTCCAATTATACTGAGCCTGATTTCTTGGATTTGATATTATATGATCAATAACAGACTTTGATGCAGCTCATGTTGACATGTTTTGTTTAATATCATTAAATTATTTGATTCAATCATATTTATACAGGGTGTATCAAAAGCATGGAATCAACTCAATAAAAAAATTAGTGCATTTAAAACAAAAACGATTTTTAGATTTCTATTTTTGAGAGAGTTTATTGTCTCATTATCACTGAATGTGTAATTCTGTTGCTTTTTATAGCAACCCTTATTTTAATAGAAATCAAGTCCTGGTTTTTCTTTTTTTAAACCGTAGCAACACAATGGTAAGACTGCTACTTATAGTTCCGATGTCATAACAGGAAATTATCACAATATAATATTAAAAAATTATAGTTTTACTCAGTTCAAGAAAAACTGGATATCTTATGAGTATATTATATTGGAATTCGTTTCAGACTGCCAAACTTATTTTCTAGAACTTGAAGCTCTTTCAATTTTTTTTAACAGTTTAACAAAGATATGATAATTTTTTTGTCGATCATTTTTGGGATAGAGTTATGTTTATATTAATTTGGTGCGCTAATTTCTCAAGATCATGCAGTTTAAATTTCAAGCTTCTTGTTTTCAAATATATGAAAAGCACTTTTAGGTTGTTAACTTTGTCATAATGCGAACATCAACAACTATATTTTGGAACAAGCAGTTACTTAGTGAATAAAATACCAGTTTATGGAAATTCTTTTATTTAATGTACATATGAAGTTAACAACATTTTTTTATCATGTATGAACTTATTTTTACAGTTTAATTAGATATTTTATGTTGATTACTATTTAATTAATTGTTTGGTAATCGAAAAATGCTGACAACTAATATTGGAACATACGATTTTTAACAAATTAAAATAAAAAATAATAAGGCGTAATTTTGCCCTTAGCTCGAATAACAGCCTGAACTCTATTAGACATTGTATGAACTAAGGGCTGAAACTATCCCATATTTCGTGCAATTTAGCACGTAGTTCTGGTAAAGTACGTTGAGTGTCTCTATCGAATTAAAATTCGGGCTGCTAGAGGGGTGTGACAAAATTTTAATGTCATGTTCTCCCATTCATTTTTTGGTAAATTTAGCCGTATGGCATGAGGCTTCATCCTGTTGAAAGATAATATCTCCGGATGGATATATAACTTTGGCTCCGTTTACTATACCTTCAATAAAGTGTAAAGTTCCTAACGCCTTGGCCGACATGCAACCCCACACCATGATACCCTGTGGAAACTTTACAGCCCTTTTCAGGCAATCCTTATGGAATACTTCTGTTTTGTCCCGAATCACACGCTTTCGGTAATCTCACACACAGACATTAAATTTGCTTTCGTCGCTATAGATAACTTTGTCCCAGTTATGTTTGATCCACGAAAGTTTTGATTTGGCCCAAATCTAACGATTCCCTTTTTGCTTTTCCGTCAACAATGATTTTTTTTTGGCCTATACTCGAAAGTCAAAAAATTGAAAATTTATACCGCAAGGAAGTACCTATCAAACATACCTTATAAAAACTAAGACCGCTCTTGTGGATATATTTGTGACAGCACTCTGGATACATTCACCCCAGTTTCTCTATCCCATCTTGTGATTATTTCTCGTAGTGTATTTCTTCTTACCGACTTACATATTCTAATTAAATGCCTTACACTCCTTTGAAAAACAGGTTTTGGACGGCCTGAGCTTTTACTGCGAACATCAATACTGGTAGTTTCACTGTATTTCTTAATTATATTAAACACAGTAGTAGTTGCTATAGTCAATTCACTAGAAATTTCACGCATTGTTTACCCTTTGTGGTACTGATGAATCATAATTTCACACACTTTTGGATCAGTAGGTTTTCCATGTACCATTATTGTATTTTACTTCTAATAAAACTGAGAGTTGTTAATAATTAATACTCAAACGACGCGTGACAATTCTTGTTAACACTACAGTACTTCCTAGTTTGTTTCATTTCAATCTCCTTTGCTGATAAAACTCAAGAAAAGTGAGGAAAAGCAAAGCATGTTCCAATATTTATTTGTCAGTATTTTTCGATTATCAAACAATTAATTAAATAATAATCAATAAAAAATACATAACTAAACCTTAAAAATAAGTCCATACATGATAATAAATGTTGTTAATTTCATATGTACAATTAAAAAAAATTCCATAAACTGGCTTTTATTCACAAAGTAACTGCCTGTTCCAAAATATAGTTGTTTGAGCTCGTATTTATATTATGTTTTATGTGGTTGTTATTACGTTTCTTATTGCATGGTAGTGGTACCAATACCAATTTAAGTGGTTAAATTGTAAAAATTATGCTGTTCTTTAAGGGGAGCATCCAGCAACATACTTGAAATGTAGTTGATTTTATTTACCAACCTCAGTGGTAATATACTTATAATATATTTACTATAAGCAATTAAAAATTAAACAAAAACAATGTTTCTTACCTGAGTTGTTGTGGTTGTTGTAACTTCTTCGTCTTTCGTACAAATATCTTCAACTTCAGTACTACGAATTTCCAATAACATATCACTCGGAGAACTCTTATAATCGTTTACAACTGAAACATCGATGGGTGTTTCCATTGCTTTCTCATCCGCTGCAAGTTCAGACTCACTTTCTTTCTCATTTTCATTATTCTCAACACAAATGTTTTGCATTCTGCAGTTACTAAGACTAGTGGATGAAATATCATTATTGCTTAAATCGGAATGCTCTCCTGTTTGATTTGTAGGTTTGGTTTCCATCTGATCATCATTGTTACACGTTAAATTTGTACTCCCTGAGCAGCTGGAACTGGCTGAACTAGTAGATAATGTGCGCCTACCTTTTTCAAGGGATTTAGTGCACTTCTCATTCTTTGGTATTTTCCTAGCATTTAATGATGAACTCAGTCTGCTGGGCATATCTTTTTTGGGTGCTTCAAAGTCGATAACCATAGAAAATATTGTTTTCTTCACTGATGATGCAGCACTGGTATTTGGTGTTTCTTCAACATCATTTAGGTCAACATAAAAACCCAGTGGGGATTTACAAGCAGAATCTTGCTTTCCATTATCTAAATGTACAATTGAGTTATAAGGAGTGTCTGGCTCTGGTGGCAGGTTTGGTAAAGAAGCCGAAGAAGCCGACATGTTTGAATATGATGGAATTTCTTGAGAAGACATTTGRAGCATAGAGAATTGAGGTACTGAAGTTTGGAAGATCAAGGCACCCTGTCTACGTTCATCATACCTTCGCTGGTCTACTTCTTCACCATCATCAGTAAGACTAGCAGCATCTATAAAACACCCACTCAGCAACTGCTGGTTGTGTCGTTGTTTTTGTTCTTTAGTTCGAGAACGCCGATCTTCATCACTACCCAATCCAGAATCCATTTTACACTCTACTTCCTTTTACATTTGCATGTAACCTCTTTTAGGTATCTTATGTAACACCCTTATTCATTAGTACGCACATGGGAAAATGATGTCATCTATTTGTTGTCTCTAATATAAAAAGGCATGATCACTGCTTATTTTTTGATCTACGTGTAATTCATTTTTGGTTCGGATTAGACTCCTTTTTTGGAAATGCCTCAAGCAACAACGGACTCGATAAACCACAAATTAAACACTAAGCTGGTAATCCGGTTTTGCTCCGGTGTTGTGTGTTGTCAGGGTTTTATGCTATAAAGTATAAGTCTATGTCTCCTCGAGCGGTGCAGAAAAAGTGATACATTAATACACTGCACTTTCCGTTCCGATTTTAGTGTTGGTCCGCGCCTGCTGTTCCCGTCTGTCGGTCGGTCTATCACTGTCTGTCGTCTATCGTCCTGACTATGGGCGGTGTTGCCACGTAAGCAGAAATAGAGATGTCGTCGACAAGTAGACACTAATATAAATAATAATTCGCAGTTTTCCAATTTTCTAAATGTGTTAAAAATGTTATCTACGTGGTTCACGTTAAGAGGAAAAATCTTTTCCCTTTCCTTTTGTACCCGGTATCTAAGAAATAAAATAATAATAATAATAATAATAATAATAATAATATAATAATAATAATAATAATAATAATAATAATAATAATAATATATAATATCAACTTCAACTACCCAAGGGAAGTGCAATCGAGCAATAGGTAACTAATCTCTAAATTTAGAGATCAGTGTCGGAGATACATAAGAAATACGTACTAATTGAACACCCTGTATAAGAAGGAATTCCTAAATCTGGCAATGCCGCTCTAGTTGTTACTGTCATACTGTCACTATTAAATGTCAATTTGCAACGTGTCAAGTCGTAAGCCGTCAATTTTATAATTTTGATTGTTGTTTGTTTGTGTACTTATCGAATTAAATAAAGGTTAAATATGAATAGTTTACTATTATGAGACGTATCAGAAAGAAATATGGTATTGCTAGCTATTATGGATTTAGCTTCACGCCTTACATACAAACACCAGTATTCTGTTGATGAAAAGTGCGAATTAACTTTTTGAAATCTGAACGCTTATGTTAGCGTCTATCAAATATAAATAATCAACATATTTATATTCAAAATATCGTTACAATGGAATCAAAAACGACCAGTAAGACTAGTTGTCTGAAAGCTCTTCTATTAAAAGCTTGGCGTGAACGATGGACTGATCTCCAATGGGCAATAAATATAAAGACCGTGTTACCTCGTGGAGTTAGTGGTGATGTTTATAATCTTGCAGACTGCATTCTGCAGCAGGCAATAGTTGGCTCAGGTGCAAATCAACTTGTGTTGAGCTATCTCAAGCATTCACTGAGCGCCCAGCTTGTTTCACATGCGGCTGTACTCCAGAGTCTAAGCAAATATAGTCAGCTACAAAAGACGCATTGTGTTTTTAGCTTATTAGAGTTTTTAGAAGGAATGCTTTCAGGCATAACTTGTTCGGGGAAACCAGAAGAAACTGTTTTGGCATGTGCTTTATTATCCACAGCAGGATGGCTAGTTCAGGTATTGCAACAATGCCGAAGTACTGCTTCACTAATAGAAAAAGCCGAATACCTTTTGCAAACCATTCTCAAAGATGATTTTTATTTATGTATGATTTGTTTGGCACGTTACATTGACACAGACTTATTCTTGGAGCTGGATACCAGATGTTCTGAATTATATGCTAGTCTTCCAGAAAACGATCCCATTCTTGATTCATTGAGATTTTTGAAAACCTTGGATGTGTCTGTGCTTCCTTTACCATTAAATGCAGATACTTGGCCTGGTACTTTAGTACAGTACTGGCTAGCTATTAAACTAATTAAAAGTCCAAGCAGTCCAACTTCTGCATTGAGTGAAGAGTTGAGACTCTTTCAGACATTAAAGGGATATAATAATACTCGATTGCATGCAGAGCTTTTACGTGGGAGTTTGCTTTCTCTCCATGATGTGTCTCAGACAACCCATGAAGGCCAGTGGGGAGCATTTGCTTTTTTAAAGGTGCCAAACATTTTAAGCGAATTGGTAGACAAAAATGACTTCAATTCAGTTGCTAATGCAATAGAGCTGCTTCTGCAACATATACCCTTGTTAGAGATGATGGATGCAACAAGTTCATGCTCAACGTTAGAAAGTTTGCTGGAGGAATTAGGAAAGGCTCGACTGATTAGTAATGAACAGATCCAGTTGCTTATGAGTCGAAGAGGTTCTCCCACTTGTCTGAAACTAGATAGTCCGCCAACTAATGCTGGCATAAGAAATGTAGTGACATGTGCTGAATCAACACTGGCTCGTATTTTGAAAACATTATCAAGTGACGATCACAAAGTGCAGGTAATGTAATTAATGTATTTGTTTTTTAGTAGAACTTATCATTGTAACTTAATACCATGAAATATTATCGGAATATGATCATTTAACGGGCTGCTTTGTAAATATTACCATTCCATTGATCGATAACTAATCAAAGTAAATTATTTATGTATTACAATTATTACACAACTGTGGGTTATCCATCGTGCTATCTATTCTAATAAAAGACAGACTTTGTCAGTCCATCTTTAATGGTTTAAAAACAGCTTACATATATGTATTTCAAAGCTCATAATTGGTTTATCAGTTGTTAGAACAGATAGAGCAACATGGAAAGGTTTTGGTTTAAGTTAAGTTTTAATTTTAACATCAAAATTCAACAAAATCTGTTTGGAATATAGTAAGGACTATTTTCTGTTGTAAAGACTGTTCTCATAGCAGGCTATGTGAAACCTTTATTTTCATTTGCAACAACATCTTCTGATCTGCTGTTACGAGTATTCATTGGTTTTGTATATAAAAATTGTGTTACTGCAGTAGTGCAGCTATTAAGTACGTTTGAAATACCTGTAAATATTTGTATTACATAAGGTAACAAATGGTGTGAACACTGCATCAAGTATTAAAACGGTATGTTCAAACAAGTTTTCTTTCTGTTCCAAACACATGTGGCATCTCTTTACGATGGAATTTAGAAAATATTTGGTGTGTTGCGATCAATTTCTTCTGCCACTACTTCTTGAAGGCTGTTGATGTTATTAAATTGAGTATCATATACATCATTTTGATGTTTCTCCAAAGGAAAAAGTTGAGTGGTTTAAGGTAAGGAGACAGATGGATTGGGACAAACAGTCCCAATCCATCTGTCTGGAAACCTTTAAATATTTGGTTACTATCCTTGGCTTATGTGCAGACACTTGATCTTCTGTTATAGGCAAATTATCTATCATCCATTGAATCTTAAATTATAAATGCAATGATATTACTGTTGTTGACATGATTGCAATCTGTTATCAATATGTCTAGTAGATCAAAAAATAACTAAATTAAGTATATACAGATCACCCAGCAATAGCATCACCAATTTTTTAAACTAGTGTGATAAACTACTTGTATTAGAAATGCAAAAAATGGATTGCATGATATCAGAAGACATATATCTGGACATAATTAAAGATTTGCCTGTAGTAATGGAATATAAAATTATTGTCAAAATACTAGGGTGTCCCATGAGTTCGTCGCCACTTGAAGCTAAAATTTTCAAAAATAAATTTCATAATGACGTTTAACTCAAATCGATTAATGTTTGATATTATTTTGTAGTATTTTATTCCTCTTTAATATGATGGTGGTCTCAAATGACGAATGAAAAATTTGCAATATACGTTTTTCTGCGTCACTATTGGAAAAAACGGCTGAGTGCAATGGCTGCAGCGAGCAAAATTTGCAATGTGGAATGTTAGGGAATGGCCAGCAAAACCGCAGCGGTCAATTGGTTCAAGCACTCAAACAACGGCGAAGCCAGCCTTGCAGATCAGCCCAGGTCAGGCCGCCCATCGACCGCGAACAATAAGGCTCTGCGCGAGCAATTAAAATCCAGAATATTACTGACTAATAAAATGCCACTGGAACCACAACAACAGTAGGTACTAGATATCTAAAACTAGTTAATGAACCTAGTCAAAACTCCAAAATACACKCAGTGAAAATGAATTTAAGAAACCTAAAAATAAAGCAAACAATATTAGAAGACGATTAAAAAGGTAAMATGCAAAAAGAAAATTTTCAGCAGCAGCTGACGATTATAGAAAGAAATGAAATGTGTGGCAAACAGCAAAGAGCTGCAGAAAAAATAACTAACACAAACAGCAACAGCAGAAATATTTAATACATGTAAAAACACTTCTGATGTTTATTAAACAAATGAGTTATCATGACAGTAGGTCAGCAGATATTGTTGCAAATGAAAATTTATTATTTAACCTACCATTAGAAAAGTTTTAGAAGGGAACTACTGTGGTCCAAACATATTTTGTCAAATTTTGACGTTAAAATTAAAACTTTTTGTCACATTTGGTATTATAGTAAAACACATAAAAAATCACATCTGGCTAGTACTTCCGCAGCACTTCACCCTGTAAGAAATTGCAAAGTTAAGTAGGATAACTCATATTAAAAAAATTGTTTAAAAAAACTACAGATTCACTAGATCTGCCTTTCAAAAGTGCCTTGAAAATATACAAACAAAAACGTTATAGTGAAATTTAAAAAAATCATCATTTTTTTTGTTCTTCACGACTATGTTAATAACTACACATTACTAACTTACCTTTTCTTTTAGGATGGTCTTCCTGGAATGTTGCATCAAGTTGTCACAGGCAAAAATTTTGAATTGATTCTAGCTGTTGCTACTGTACAAGGCCAGCTACCCACTTTAGTAGCACGTTTAATTCGTTTCAATGAATTTTCAAAAATGGGCATGGACAAGGCACGTTCACAATTGTTTGATATAAGCTTCCTGATGCTAGTGGCGATTGTGCAGACATACAGTGCAGATGTCGTCTTAGAGCAAGATGGTGATTCATTATTCGAATTGTGGGTGCGTAATTGCATGGTGGAGCCCCATAAACCCAAAGCACCTGAACAGATTTTGAGCTTGTGTGAGTCAAGTGTAGTGGAAACACTCTTGCAACAATTTAACTCGGGAGAAACTGAATTTAAGACTTGCATGAAATGGCAAGACGTTGTGTTTAACATCCCAGGAGTGATGCATGAAGTGCTCATAGCTTGGGAACAAGGAGCTTTAGCACCAGCTGACGTTAAGCGAATCTTGGATGCTGTGAAGGGACGAATGTACTGTTTGCCACTGGCAGCTGCAGCATGGTTGTGTGCGTACATGCATACCGCACCTGAAGATACCCTGCTGAAACCTTTAAATATGGTTCATCAATTATTAGCTCCCCCTGAAGTTGAAGAGGTGCTTTTAAGCGAACGATGGCAACTAATGCATGACTTAATACGTAAAATGCAGAAGGATATGCAGCTACCTTTAAAGCCAAAAAGCGGAAGAAACTTCACTTCATGCCAGCCATCAACTGAACAGCTACATACAGCATGGACAAATGCAATTAGAAGGGGCTGGCTAGATCACAACTCTGCAAAGACTATTCATTCACTGCTGGATACTGCTGGACCTAGTTGGTTAGTGTCTGCAGTTTTGCAAGAACTCATGCAGCTGAAGTATAGAGATCAGCTGCAAAGAGGAGTCGATCTAGCCCTAGCATTATTCCATGTTAGTATTAAAGAATGCACGATAGAACTACTGAACCATTCTTTGCCACAGTTGCTGTGTAATAATGTGCAGGCAGATTCTCTAAAGGAACCACAGCTCTCTGCATTAGCTCTTTTGACTAGCTTTTGTATTTATACAGTTGCCGATCTTACTGGAAATGTAAGTAAAATTCATCCTATATTTGATATTTGCAAGCGTAACAAGCAATTCTGATGAAAAATATTACCTACCTTTTTTAAAGGAAAGCAGGAAGTTAGTTTTTATTTATTCCAAAATATGTGAGGAAACTTGGTTTAGACATTTAATATGATGTTGAAATTCCCTATGTTAAAAATGTGAAGGGGGCACCATTTATTATTTTCACTTTTGACTTTAAACTATCTCAACAAATATGATCTTTATAATGGGTTTTACAGGCATATGAAGAAATGAAAAAGTATTGCCAGCCTTGACCGAGATTTGAACTCGGGCCTTTTGAACACTAGTGTACATGTTCATAAGAACTCAATTCAGGCAGTAATTAACTTTCACTGTATATCTCAACAAAGTTTTTTTTTAAGTATTACGAAGTTATATCTCTAAAAGGATTTTAATTATTTTTATGAAATGTTTGTGAGGTAGAGTATTTCATCGAGATGTAAAATTGCGGCCGTTGAAAATGTCCCGGTCTCCATGGGTTAGGTTAGTCGAATATCACCTGAAAATTAGGCAACCACTATAACATGCCTAAGCATGCGATTATTTTATCGCTCGAGCATGTCTAAGCTCCCATACGGTAAATTTGGACGGCTCGTGTTACTTGGAACCACTTTATTTACAGCATGAACCTTAMCAATACATACAAATGAACATAACTTTATTTTTGGTAACTTCTTATCTTTCGGATTTGAGTTAATAGTGGAATGAATTTGAATCGAACAGCATTTAATAAATAAGTATGTAATCAGTTTTGTGAAGAACAGTACTTATTTATTTTAAGCTAACTATTATAAATAAATTAGCGAATTGTGATACATTTTAAGTTGCAAACGAGAGATAATAAAAACGTGCAGATGACTGGTATAGTATACAGAATTTTTAGCCAAGTGTGTTTATTCGGTGTGACAATAGAGAAAATTCAAATTGGTAAATTCGTTCTAAAGTAAAAAAAAATCAATACGACTATTTCTTTTTGTTTGGTTAGTCAGAAATGTAAACTTTGTATTGGCAAAAAATAAGTAACATGATCGTATCTGGCAACCGCATAATGATACAAATGCGAATTGTAATACATTTTGAGTTGCAAACGAGATGTATTAAAACCTTCGAGATGACTGGTATAGTTACAGAATTTTTAGACAAGTATGCTTATTCGATGTTTCAATACAGAAAATTCAAATTGGTAAATTCGTTGTAAAGTGTTATGTCTTTAAGTTGTGAAGAAGAGGCGTTAACACTTTTCAGCGGATTATATTAATAACAAAATACAAGTTATATTACAGTAGTGCAAAACCGGCACATGACATATCGCGATCTAGATAATGGCTAGCTAGATACATGACACGCCCCTTTCAAAAGAAACAAGAAGTACAAAACAAATACAATTGGAATTACAGTCTGGGTTACAAGTTTAGTTTGCATAGGCGTTTCACGACGCGGCCACTTCTAGTGACCAAAGCGCTGGTAGGCGCAATTTTTGGAACATCACTTTCACGCACATGTATGTCTATTTGATCTTTGGGCGGAACACTTTTCTTACAATCCGGGACTTCGCTCGTTCTATATTTCTCCTCCAACTTATATCGAGTTTCACCTTGTTCCTCACGGACATCTCGAGATGAGTGCATCTCAGTCTGCACCACGGGCTTGAGAAAAACACGATTTCAGCGATATTTAGCATTATCAGCGGATTTTACAATATAATCATTTGGACCTGATTTACTTAAAACTGTTGCAGGTTTCCAGATACGAGGTTTTTCTTGGAGAAGCACCTTTTGCTCGGGCTTCAACTCTGGTAATCTCTTAGAGGATTTATCGTAGTATGCGCATTGTTTTTTCTGTCTTTGCTCTAATTTTTTCTTAATATTAGTCAATGGAAACTTAGGCTGAAGTACATGCTTTGGAACCGGACATAATGTTCTCAACTTCCTTCCCATCAACAGATCACTTGGTGCTGGCAGATCTGCTTTCGGGGTGACATTATAATAAAGCATTGCCAGGAATGGGTCTTCTCCGGACTTAACAGCTTTAGTGAGCAAACCCTTCACAGTTTGTATCGCTCGCTCAACCATTCCATTTGATTTTGGATATAACGGACTTGAGGTAGTGTTGTCAATGGCGTATTGTTTGAGAAAATTTGAAAACTCGAAAGAATTGAATGGAGGTCCGTTATCCGAAAATATTTCGACAGGCAATCCATGAGATGAAAATACGTTCTTTAGTGCTGCTATCACATTTGAAGCTGTTTTATTATGAAGTTTATTAACAACAACAAACTTACTGTAATAGTCCACAATCACCAAGAAGTCAGTTGTGCCAAAGGATTTAAAATCAATACCGACCTTCTCCCACGGCAACCCTGGAATACTGTGAGGACAAAGTGGCTCTCTTTGGTTACTTCTTGAGTATTGTTGACAAATGTCGCAGGATAAGATTAAGGTTTCTATATTTTTCATTATTCCAGGCCAGTAGAAAGCTTCTTGTGCTATTTTTTTACATGAGACAACTCCCTGGTGTGCTTTATGCATTAACGAAAGGATCTTGGACTGTAGACTAACAGGTATCATCAACCGTTTTCCATAAAATAAAACGTTATTATGGACATAAATGTCGTTTCTTATACTCCAGTATTTCCTTGTTTCCGGTGGGATACTACTTTTGTGACAAGGCCAGCCGTTAAGGGCATAATACTTTAATTTTTGTAAGTCGCTATCTTTGTCTATAGCATTTATAAGCCGCTGTTCATTTTCACGGGATGTTACTACTACTGAGTGTACTCTTAATCGTTCATTTAGATAGTCGGTAGGGATTTTCTCCGAAGCGGGGTCTGCTGAGCGCATCTGCGACTACTTGTTGTTTTCCAGGCACATAGCTCAGCTCGAAGTTGTATCTCAGTAAACGAACAGTTAACCTTTGTATCCTAGGCGATAGATCGTCTAGTGGTTTTTTTAGGAGCCCTAATAAAGGGCGATGATCTGTTTTAATTATGAACTTTCTGCCGAAAAGATAACGATGAAATCTTTCACAGCCGAATACCAATGCAAGAAGCTCCTTTTCGATATGGTTATACCTCTGCTGTGTGTCTGTTAGTGAGACGGAAGCATACTCCACAGGATGATCATTCTGCATAACGACAGCGCCCAATCCGTAAGGACTGGCATCGACAAATAAAGTAGTTGGTTTTTCATTATCAAAAAAAGACAATACCGGTGTTGAAGTCACTAGGCTTTTTAGTCGATTGAAGCATTGCTCCTCTTGCTCGGACCATACCCACTCGATATTTTTGCTCAGAAGTCTTCTCAATAGAGCTGTTTCCTGTGAGAGGTTGTGAATAAATTTAGCCAAGTACGTCACCATGCCCAAAAAACGGAGTTCCTTTACATTTCTTGGTGCAGTCATATTCTGAATTGCTTGAATTTTGACACTATCCGTGGAAACTCCCAATGAACTAATGACATGGCCTAGGAACTTGACAGTGGACTGACATATTTTAGATTTTTGCAGGTTTAAAGTCAATCCACTTTGTTCGATTTTCGTCAAAACATTGTCCAAGTTCAAGTTGTGTTCTTCTATCGTCTTTCCAAAAACCAATACATCATCGAAGTAGGCAATAACACCGCTTATACCTTCCAACGTTTCGCTGATAAATCTTTGGAATATCTCTGGCGCCGAGGAAATTCCATAAGGAAGCCGAAGATAGCGATATCTTCCCCAACATGTAGCAATTGTACATAATTTGGAGCTGTCCTCCTCAAGGGGAATCTGTAAGAATGCCTGTGATGCGTCCAACAACGTAAAGAACTTAGCACCGCTAAGCTCATTAAACAAACAGTCCAGAGTAGGAATGGGATAGAGTTCACGTTTGATATACTGATTCAATGAACGAGGGTCCATACATACACGAATATCGCCGTTAGGCTTGGGCACCACTACGATGGGGTGTACCCAGTCAGTGGGTTCAGTTACTGGGACAATAATACCCTCATTTACCATCTCGTCCAATTTTTGTTTGACCTTGGTTTTAATGGCAAGGGGGATTTTACGACTAGCCGAAACTCTAGGAACAGCATTTTCTTTTAGAGTTATTTTGTACATTTTCTCAACCCGGCCGTGACCATTAAACAGTTTTGCGTGTTTGCTAATGATCGCTTCTGTCAGCGACTTATCACTAGTTATAGCTGTTACCTTAAAATTATTTTGATCAGAAAGTGTATCATTTTTTATTATGCCAAGCGCTTTTGATGCTTTATAGCTTAGAAGAGAGGGTTTATTACTAGACTTTTGTAAGACATAAAAATCCAGCTCACTACGAGAGGGTCCATAAGCACAGTTCACCCTTACTTTGCCCAAGTAACCGATATTGTGCCCGGAGTATGACTCTAACTTAGCGAAAGAATTTATAAGTGCACGTTTAGGAATATGCAGTTTTTTGAAATCGGCGTAGCTCAAAAGGTTASCTTGACTACCAKTGTCTATTTTTAAGCTCAAAACAACGTTGCTCGTGAAAAAGTCAATATTTTCAAACCAGTCAGTGTCTCGATTGATAAGAGTCCACGCGTTTCACATTCGCGTCAAATCGCTCAAGAGTCTCTGAAACTGTCCACACCACGCGATCAGGATTACTTCCGGAGTCACCCGATTGATCGTCACTATCATCGGAATGTTCGAGACAATCTTCATGTCCATCCAGATAGTCAATATCGTGCACATACCTCTGAGTACAAAATTTGCGGTAATGTCCTCGCTGTTTGCACCTGCTACAATATCGCTTAGAGGCTACGCACTTACCTCGTTCATGCGAATATCCACAACATATACACGCGTTACCTCGAGTGCGATCTGTGCCTTCAGTTAAACCTGAAGAGGGTCCGGCCCTGCGCTCTGCCATTGGTTCGCGTCGATATGCAAATTTAGCCCGCGATTTTCCATTGCCACCGCTTCTTTCGCTGCCGTGGGCACCACGTTGTTGTTGACTTGAGCCGGCTCTAACTAAGCCGACAGTTGCTGTTTGTTCCCTGGAAATTTTTTCTTGTGTGGATACACTGGACTCCATGGCTCGKCAAATCTGAACGGCTTCCGAAAGCTTTAAATCGGCATGTTGCAATAGTTTTTCTTGTATACGCAAATCACGAACTCCTAGTACTATTCTATCTCGTATTAGGGTTTCTTTCAAATCCTTGAACTCGCAAGTTGCTGATAATTGCTTAAGGGCAGTAACAAATTGGTCTATTGTTTCCCCAACCATCTGATCTCGTTTGAAAAACTTAAAATGCTCATACACCGCACTTTTGATGGGGTTGCAGTGTTCATCGAATTTCTGTAACACTGTTTTCAAGCAATTTTCACTTTCTCCATCCTTATACTCGAAAGTATTAAAGATATGTAACCCCTCATCGCCCAAAAGATTGAGAAGTATTGCGATCTTTACATCGTCCTGCTTACTCGTTTTTCCACTAGCTCGGAGATAGAGGTTGAACTTCTGCTTCCACAGTTTCCAGTTAGTGGCTATATCAGTCTTAAAATTCATTTCCTCTGGGGGTTTTGCGTGTTCAGCCATCTTTTTCGTAGGAATAATCACGAAACAACCACAGAGTGATACAAAATCCTCCAACAGAGTTTCCTAGATCGTCGATAAAATACCTCGCACCGCACTGGTTCAACTGGAATTAGCTGACAAGCGTTTTTGACAACTCAGTGTTTTCAACTTGCAGATTTTGCTATTATTTTCACACTACCGCCGCGATTTCAACCAGCTGCCACCATGTTATGTCTTTAAGTTGTGAAGAAGAGGCGTTAACACTTTTCAGCGGATTATATTAATAACAAAATACAAGTTATATTACAGTAGTGCAAAACCGGCACATGACATATCGCGATCTAGATAATGGCTAGCTAGATACATGACATAAAGTAAAATAATCAAAATGACGATTTCTTTTTAGGTTTGATTAGTAAAAAATGTAAACTTTGTATTGGCAAAAAGTAAGTAACATGATGGTATCTAGCAACCGCATAATGATAAAAATACGTTTGTTTAAAACTATATTTAGCGGTTTGGGCATTGCCAGTTTGCTAGTTATACATGATGAGAATGTTTACTCAGCTGCCCGAGCCTGACCAAAATTTACCTGTTTCTGAACAAAGGTTATATGCAGATTGCACCCTTGCGATTTTAATCGGTAGTTCCCTACACATTACCAAATTTCGTGGATTTCCTAATAAGGGTAATTTGTAACTTAATTTGTATTTTGAACGAAAATAGGTGTTAGCGGAAAAGTTAGTCGGCTAGTGACAACGCAAGGGTTTTAGTGACTTCTAAACATGCATTGTATTGTTATACGGCATATTACATGTAGAATTTACAAGTATGTGCTTAGCAGTTACAAAAATAGTTTGTGCACTGAGGGAGACCCAATTCCTAAAAAAGGGTTGTCACTGTATAAACAAATGTAATATAAAAATCCGCTGCAAATTGAATCAATACTTCCACATCCAATTGTCAAAATGACGTACGTTTTTATTTCTTATACTATACGATTAGTAATCAGGTTTTGAGCAATTTTTCTTTCTACACATATTTTTTAAGTCAAACAGTCCTCGTGATATTAGCAAAAATCGTTTTTTTCCAAATAACTCGAAAATTATTAACTTGTGAAAAAATTACAACGGTGCTTACTGATCAGAAATTTGATTTTCTATATAATACCAAAATTTAGAAAAAAATCGTACGAACAAGGTCCAAAATAGGTTTTTTGAAAATATTTAGAAAATGTCAAAATTTTGAATAAATTTTGTGACACTTTGTGAGAAATTTTATTTCCTATCTGATGGCATTTCCATTATTTGAATATATAAAATATATTCGGAGATATTTAGGAAAAACCGTTTTCTTTAAGTGACGCTTTTTTGCTAATATCTTCTAAACAGTTTGCTGCACCGAAAATTTATAAGAACGAATAATACTCGCAGTTATACTAGTAATCACATACTAAAACGAAAAAAAAAATAAAAATTTGCAAAAAGGGTTAATTAACCCCCAATTCCGCCCTATTCCCAATATCCGACTTACTCCGCAAACAATAGGTCGCTTTGGGTAGTTGAGATTTATATGTTTGCCAAATTTCAAGTTCATATATTAAGTCTTTCGAAAGTTATCGTATCCACAAACAAAACCACAGACACCCAGGCAAGAATTTTTTGTTGCGTTTTCGATCATTTTAAAGAGAATGAACAAATAAAAATTTTTGAAAATTTTTTTTCGCGATATATTTCTTCCCATTTGTTGGACGTGGATGTAATTAATCAGTCTGCTTGTGTAAAATGTGTTCGAATTACGGTAAACAACGCTAAGAGGAAACAAACTAGTTAAACCAATATAACTAATAGTTAAGATTATGCAATTTTCATAATACTACACATATGGCGGACTGATTACCCGTCGAAGTTTGCAAAAAAAATTGTATTTTACAGTAGATCGAAAAAAAAACTTGAGCATAACATCACAAAGAGTGACTTAGTAGAAAAAAATATTCTTTTACACTAAATATGGTGTTTTGAAAATTTATTAAAACTTCAATGTCTAAATTATCCTCGAAATTATCAAACTATACGGTTATTTTCGATACAACCTTTCATGCTTTTAAATGTAAATAATTTGAAGGTAGCCATCAAATAAGAAGATTAGATATTCATCCTAGAAGTATGATGTAATAATTGATACGATATTGATTCATAAGTTGTTTATGCAATGAAAGACACATCATGAAAAACGGTTGCTGAAAAAGATGTGTAGGTAAAGAAACATCGTTTCAGTGAGATTCAAGTGATAAATATTTTTATGTTAACACACAGGGAAACATTAAAAATACAACTACCGATTAAAATTGCAAGGGTGCAATCTGCATATAACCTTTATTCGGAAACAGGTAAATTTTGGTCAGGCTCGGGCAGCTGAGTAAACATTCTCATCATGTATAACTAGCAAACTGGCAATGCCCAAACCGCTAAATATAGTTTTAAACAAACGTTTTTGTATCATTATGCGGTTGCTAGATACGATCATGTTACTTACTTTTTGCCAATACAAAGTTTACATTTTTTACTAATCAAGCCTAAAAGGAAATCGTCACTTTGATTATTTTACTTTACAACGAATTTATCAATTTGAATTTTCTGTATTGAAACATGGAATAAGCATACTTGTCTAAAAATTCTGTAACTATACCAGTCATCTAGAAGGTTTTAATACATCTCATTTGCAACTCAAAATGTATCACAATTCGCATTGGTATCATTATGCGGTTACCAGATACGATCATGTTACTTATTTTTTTCCAATACAAAGTTTACATTTCTTACTAATCAAACAAAAAGAAATCGTCGTATTGATTTTTTTTTTACTTTAGAACGAATTTTCAATTTTCTCTATTGTCACACCGAATGAACACACTTGGCTAAAAATTCTGTATACTATACCAGGTCATTTGCACGTTTTTATTATCTCTCGTATCCAACTTAAAATGTATCACAATTTGCTAATTTATTTATAATAGCTTAAAATAATTAGGTACTGGCCTTCACAAAACTGATTACATAGTTATTTATTAAATGCTGTTCGATTCAAATTCATTCCACTATTAACTCAAATCCGAAAGATACAAAGTTACCAAAAATGAAGTTATGTTCATTTGTATGTATTCCTAAGGTGCATGCTGTAAATAAAGTGGTCCCACGTAACACGAGCCGTCCATATTTACTGTATGGGAGCTTAGACATGCTCGAGCGATAAAATAATCGCATGCTTAGGCACGTTATAGTGGTTGCCTATTTTTCAGGTGATATTTGACAAACCTAACCCAACCCGTGGAGACTGGGACATTTTCAACGGCCGCAATTGTACAGGGTGTCCCGTTTTCGTTGTAATTGTAGGATATCTCAGTAACTATTGATGCTAGAGCTTTGCAGTTTTGACACTACTGTATTACTTTCTTGTTGTGAGGTGAGCTGTACCATTGCCATTTTTGTATCGCCTTTTGTTTTAAAGCTATAGCCAACTTTTGAATAATGTAACATTCTTTCAGCTCTCAGTATCTCGCTTGGGTATGTAGATAAGAAAAAAACTCTAAAGACATTTTTTATAGATATTTTTATTTTGAATCATAGTAAGCTGCTATTGTAACAGATATAAAATTGTTTTCCAAATGTCAAATAAAGTTAACGATTTGTGTCAAAAGTATAGCAACTTTTTAATTTTGTGTGAAAAAAGGGGCTAAAGAAGCTAATTTTGAAAAGAGTTATTGTAGGATTAAAATAATTAACAAACTTTGTTCGCCTAAAAGTTGCTTATTTCTGTTTCATGTAGTTTGCTCATTTTCAGTAAACAGTATATTAAAGAAAGTAAATGACAAGCAATGCTGCCATCAACATTGTATTATATTTCATGTATAATACAAAAATAATGAAAATTATATTTGGTTGTATATTTAAAATAAGTACAGAACAATGACTAGAGAATAAGTTCTTTTTGAAATACTTGCTTCACTTTCATATGAGTGTAAATTTCAGGGGGCTTAACATGATTGCTGGAATGAGTCAAATGTCAGTTATTAGTTTATTTTTATTTGATGATTTTTTTAAGGTAAACAGTTGTATTCAACATCCCTGGTCAATCATTGTCTGGTGTGGCATAATCAGTGATAGATTTGTTGGTTCACATTTCTTTCAAGAAATGTAAACATATTATTTAAGAACCCAAATAATCTCAATTATTAAATCGACACATAAATCCTGATATGTGGTTTCAGCAATATGGGACTCCATCCTATTATGCAATGTAGACTTATAAATATTTAAATAAAATGTTTGAAAACAAATGGATTGGTCGGGCTGGTCCAGCCAACTGCCCTGCAGTTTCCAGATTTAACCCCCTTTGAGTTCTTCTTATGGTGCTTCATCAAGGATAAAGTGAATGCTACTGCAACAACAATTTCAGATGATATAAGAAATTAAACCTGCAATGTTAGAGGGGGTACGAAATTCATTCAGAATCAATCAATAAATGATAATTCTGTAACCAGGGAAGCAAGTGAAATATTTTTTCTATACATTAGCTTTTTATGCAGATTCGAATTTTCAAAATAAAAATACATCATCAAATTTAAAATTCCAAAGTTACCCCCCACCTAGGAGTAAAAAGTATAATATAGTTAAACATGTTTCCTTATATCCTTATTATTTCACCAAAATTTCTTGAAAATATCTGAAACCGTTTTAAAAGTATTTTTGTATTTGTAATGCTTTGAAAAACTCACCCTGTATAAGTGAAAGTTACTGTTGGATATGCCGTATTTAGTCAACAAATTTTAAGCTTTATTTTTATTCATTCACAGGAACGCATGGAACCAGTACCGAAAAAGCAACGTCCAAATGAAAATCTAGAAGAACAACTTGTTTCTGCACTGCGCCAAATATTAATGATGTTAGAGGCTGGCATTCAAGATGGCTATATAACTCAACAAACATACTTTACATTCCATTTGCTCAAATATTTAGTTGAAGTTAAAACTTCAAAGGCTGATGTTGTCTTGAATGCCATTCCATCTCCATTGGTTTCAGAGCTATTAAGGACATTACCTGATTTATTTACTCCTAAACTTTTATTACATCTAAATGATGTGCACACATCATCAGGTAGAAGCAGTATTGCAAAGGATCTTTGTGTACTAAGGAATTACCATTTGAAAAATGCTGATCCAACACCAAATACTTAAAGAGAAATGTTTTTTTAAAAACATTGTATTTATTTAATACAACCAGAATGTAACTTATGTAATATATTATTTATTTATCCCCTCTCACATATCACATCAACTATGCTAGGTTCCATTAAAACTGGTTCTAAACATCGATGTACTGCAGACCCTAATATTTCGTCCAGTAGAAAGTGTACGAGGCTGAAAAAATATGTTGGTTAAACATCACATGCAGAAATATTACACTACATTTATGACTTCTATGGAATATTTCAGTACTAAACTWAACTTTTGTTAAACATTAATAGTAATTATGCACCAGCACAGGTGTTAATAGGAAACCCAAGGTTGGTTTTGGTTACACCCAAAATACAATACAGGTAATCAATGAAATGGTAGCGTGTTAAGGCATGTTTATATCATTTGTTAAAAACAGCCATTTTAGGCAACAACACTAGTGTTTCTTCTAATATTTTTTCAAGTTCCTTGATTCTTCTGTGTCAGACAAGGAAGCATTTTCCCTGTAATTTATTGGCTTTTAAGATGTTTAAGTAAGCTTAAGCAGATACTTTAATACCAATTCTATCCGTTTGCAGGCTGTGGCGGGTTTCCTTGTTCCTTTTTGAAAAACGACCAAAACGTAAAGAAAGAGAAGCTTTTATTTCAAAAAGGAACAAAGAAACATGCCACAACTTACAAATAGAATAACAGCACAGTTCCGTCAAACAAACAAATACTTTAATAACTTTTTTGTATATTGTTACATCTACTCCTATTTTATATTTTTTTAATTTTAATAATCCAGGTTGCTTTCAGGGAAGTTGGTCCAGAACTGTTCCAAAAGATTCAGGTTCATGTTAAAGAATAGATTTGGTAATATGTTCAAGACAAGACATTTGAAACAATTTTTTTAATATCAAATTTTATTTCTACCAATTCTTCATTTATGACTGTATAGTGCTTGTCCAGACTCGATTTCACGTCTGTTCATGGATAGTGACATCTCGGTTCCTAAATATCGGATTGACCTTGGGTTTCCGCTAGATTGTTTATGGTCTGTAGGTGTGGCCAAAGAACTTTTTTTAAGTAGGATCACTGGGGTGTAATCCCTAGGGTAAAAATGCCCATTTTTCATACATTTTATATATTGCTTCATGGGTGTCGCTGACCACGATTTTTGATGCCGAGTATGACAGTGAATGTCAAATTTTGATTAAGGCTATGATGAACATATACATAGATAGACCTACACTCCGGTACCCACAGATGCAAAAGTAAACATGATTTTTGAAACTGAAACTGAGTATGATAGTAAATACCTGTCGAATTTGAATTAAGGCTATCACAGGCATGCAAGGGTTCAATTTGATTGAATTACTTTTGATGCTAAATATGTCAAATTTGGATTAAGGCTACGAAAAATATGCACTATGGTACCTAAGTTATGCTGTTAAGTACTGATCTGTGACCAGTGGATTGCGCTGACAACACCCATGTATATGAGTTGTGATTAATTTTCAATAATGACTGAATTCAACAAAACGTCTATCTTGTTACATTTCCAGCAATGAAATATATCTCTGAATATAAAAACTGTGTGTGGTGCAGGTACGAGAAGTAGTAAAAAAAAAGTAAGTGATAAGGATGAAACTGAACAAACTGTTATTTTTTTATATATAACTAAAAAATGTTCAGTTTACACTATCCACAATACTACATCAAATCAAAGGTTTTATTTCACAATAGATAGTGGAAAAATATTTGTAGCGTTCAATTTGAAAAAAAAGTTTGTATTTAAAGATTTTGCAATTACTCAAACATCGAAAAAATATTTTTAGTCTACATATTTAAATGTTACTTTGAGAAATAGCATTTTTATACTACAAAAACCCCAGGTTTCATCTACTTTAGGTTAAAAGTTATTTCTATCTTACATAGGTATTGCAATCGTCATTTTTTTCACAAAATATGAAATAACTGTATATTTGCATTGTGTTGTGTATTTTACACTTAATGTATGGTACATAAAGCGGCATTAAAATTTTATTATGAATTCAATAATATAATTTAAAAATAGGGGTTCTATATAAAAAAGCGAAACAAGGTATGCATTTTCAGTGCAACTGGAAGTCCGCCATTTTTAAAAATAATTTTAAGCTGTAGTACTTAAAAATCCAAAACACACATTTGTATAACACAGTTCTTCCATATATACGGTAAAGATGAAGTTGGCATACCCTGTAAAGATTCATAAAATGCAYAAGTTGCTACATGATGAAAGTTTTGTCTTATGTATGTTGAAACCTGACAAAATTAATGTGCTTAATAATATTTTTGAAGCAATTCAATTAATTATGTACTTACTTCTCATCTGCGACAAATCGCCACAAATATAACTGCAAATAATGTGTATCGACTTGGATTTGCTGCAGTCCATATTTACTAAACGTCTTCAATCTGACGCACTCCATAAAACTCTAAAATTTATATAAAGAATATGCAAAATAGCTGCACAATCTGTAAGTTTGGTTTACCTTTAAGCTAATCTTAATAATCCCAGTCAATATGGAAATCTTATTAAACTCTATGGTGGAAAAAATCTCTATACGTTCGCTAAATAATTTATGCATGTTAGAAACCAATGTGGAATCCAAATGACTTGGAGTGTAACTAGACCAATTGGATCGATATTGGTGTCTTGAAACTGAAAAACTTAAACAAAAAACAAATGTTTTTATTGCATTTACTGATGAAGGTAACAGTGATACCTATGTGTCTTTCTGCTTGAATCACTACTATGTTCGGTAGCGTTTCCTTGATCTTCATAAAGGAGAACTACTGTTGTATCAATAGCAGCAATATCCTCAACGACCCTTTTCATTACCGCTCTTACAGTTCTGGGTTCAATGGTATGTAACCAGTCTCTTGTTTCAACACTTTTTCGCAACATTTGTGATACATTCTGTCCTTGGATTCTTACATAGCAATTCAACAGCTCTTGAGCAGCATCTTGTATCATTGCACTAATTTCACTTTCCAAGGTTAAACCAGTGTGATCAGCTGAAGTTATGTGAAACAATTCATCAGTATGAGTCAACTGAAATTAATCAAGAGGTTTTCCTTTTTTTTAAATATACACAAAAATAAATATTTACCAAGTAATGCAGACTTCCATTGCAGAAATCCAAACAAAATTTTGACAATAATAAGAGTAGTGTGGGAGGTATTTTATTATCTGTAATTACTGCGGAACAAAAGCTTCTTGCAGTAGCAGTTATATGATGTATAAAACACACAATTAATCCCTCGCGTACATTATCCACACAAAAGCTATCTCGAAACTGTGATTTTTTGACAAAGTGTATATTTGGCTGAATGAATACCTTCAAAGAAATGATCAATTATGTACTTCAAATGCTTATCACAAAATACTCACAACAAGATCACTTAATACTCCTTTAACTTTCTCAACAGTAGTTACGATCAATGAGCTTAATAATTCATTAAGGTTCTTAGAAGTATCATCCTGACTTGCTAATTTTGGCGTAGCAAGACCTTGTTTGACTTTAGTAAGTGCATCTGCAAAATGCATTTTTAGTACTTGCAGGTGAGCTTTACATTGCTTCCTCCCAGCACTAATAACAATTTCCCTTGCCTTGCTGTAAAGAAAATACAATACTGATAAACATAATAATTATTGTTTGTTATTTAGTACAAATGACAAAAGAGAAATACATTGTTATTTAAATTATTATTAAAAATTTTAACACAGATAATGATGAAATGACTACCAATATTCAAAGATGTTTTTTTGTGCCTATGACATATTTCACATTTCAAGTTAAAAGTCAATAACAAACCAACAAATTAAAATATAAGAAATTAGATGGCAGTGCCATATATCAACACTACACTGACATAATGACAAAGCCACCTAGCTGCCATAATGGGATCTACAGCATAGACACATTTTAAATTAAAAAATATATATATATATATATACTCAATAATATTATTCGTGGTCGTCTAGTTGTCAATATTTAACTAAATTTCTTGGGGGAATTCCACCTGGTGGTTAAATTCAAAGAATACTCTTTATTCTTAGGCCAAGCTTTCGGCTGTTTTATTTCAGCCTTCGTCAGGGCTCTTACTACAAACAACAATTCCTTACATTAAGTTCTTTTTTTAACAGATGGAACATATTACTTACAAAGTTTGAGTTTTAATTCAGCAGCTCTATTTTGAAATCAGCCTTTAAGGATTTGACCATTTAACTGTAAACTGCACTATTTATATAATACAATGTGAAATTTTATGTGAATATCAATTTTGGGAAAATAAGTTGACATACATGTCGTAGTCAATTTCATAAACTACTTTTCAGTCTGAGCATTCTACAAAAATAAAAATCAATTTTGTTAAGCAAATGAAAAATAGAATAACTAAAATATCAAATCCTAAATTTCTTAAAAACAATTTATTAAATTTAAAATCATTACTTATTCAAAATGGATATCCACCTGGACTAATTAATAAACTACTTTATTCTACTACTCAAAAGGAAATTAATAATAATAAAAATGTTCAGGCCTCTGAAATTGTTAAATTCGGATCATTACCTAACATTTCAGGATTAACAAAGAAATTAATAAGAACTTTCTATTCGTCAAATATAAAAATAGCTATAAAAAATTTTAAGAAAGGTTCAAGTTTGTATACAAAATTAAAATCTAAAATTCCATTAAAATTTCAATCAGGTGTGGTACATGTGAGGGAAGATATATTGGCCAGACCTCACAATGGCTATATAGCAGGTTAGCGTTACATAAAAGTGATATAACCCAAAAACGTTTAAGATGTGCTTTAGCAGAACATGCATTAAACAATAACCATACCATAAATTGGAACAGTGTAAAAATTTTAGAAAAAGAACAAAACACCAATAAAAGACTAATTTTGGAGATGTACCAAATTAATAAGAGTAGTGATGTTATTAATAAAAAATCAGACGCAAAATTTAAGTAATATATACACATATTTACTATCAACAGAAATTTTACAAAATTAACAAAACCAAAATTAAACTAGTTATTAATGAATCTTTCATAAATTTTTCAAAATTTAAGTTTAGTGTACTATAATCTTTTAGGTATATTGTTGCAATTTTGATATTAAACAGACATATAAAGATTTAATGTTCATATTATACAAAAAACGTAGGAATCAGAATTCAAAATTATAACAAAAGTAGTTTATGAAATTGACTACGACATGTATGTCAACTTACTTTCCCAAAATTGATATTCACATAAAATTTCACATTGTATTATATAAATAGTMCAGTTTACAGTTAAATGGTCAAATCCTTAAAGGCTGATTTCAAAATAGAGCTGCTGAATTAAAACTCAAACTTTGTAAGTAATATGTTCCATCTGTTAAAAAAAGAACTTAATGTAAGGAATTCTTGTTTGTAGTAAGAGCCCTGATGAAGGCTGAAATAAAACAGCCGAAAGCTTGGCCTAAGAATAAAGAGTATTCTTTGAATTTAACCACCAGGTCGAATTCCCCCAAGAAATTTAGTTAAATATATATATATATATATATTTACATCCTACTATCTTTAGAGCGTCCATACATTGACAAATTACCGACATTAGAGCGTCATTTGATTTAAAGCGTCCGTATACCGGACGCTCTAAAACAATCCCTTGAAAAAGTTCGCGAAACACTTTGGCATGGTCAGAAGCAGTCACTAGCGAATTTTTTAAATGACGCTCAAAAGTTGTCTAAGTGAAAGAAAAATATACGGGCGCGTATATTTTTAGTTCCGCGGCTTGCTCTCCAGAGCGGCGCTTTAATCGTCGGCGTATATGTATAAGGAATTTCATTCATTTCACTCTTTCGCTTTTAAGGCGTCCATTACAACTGGCAACGTTGGGCCGCGATAAGCAAATGCATTCCACAAGTAAATTGGATATTCGCTTTTACTGGCATGTGAAGATTTGAACCTAGGGCGTCCGGCGTATAACTTATATACGGTACTGTTTAAAAAACCGTTCTGAAGCGTCCCTTTTAGGATCTTACTGTCATTAGTTTTATTAAGCTAATTCATTAAAACAAGTAAACCACATTTCAGCTTAGTTTTTCCTTGTTTAAAGAGGCAACATTTAACGCACAATTTCCTCCAAAGAAACATGAATGTATACTATTGAAAGAGGAGCATCCAGAACTACTTCAGAACAAGGAATGGGTAAAAATTAAAGTATTTGTTCAGAACGATTACAATAAGAGACAAAAATGTTAATTTTAATCTATCGTCCTCTCTTCTGTAATTTATAATACAGGGTTAATATAAATGACGGGCCCAGTTTTTAAATTCGTATTTATCAAAGATCGAATCCAAAATTAACAACTCTTCTAGCCATGAAAAGAGGAAGTTTCAAAATTTAGTTTAATATATTATAAATGTTCATTGTGTCCACCGTTTGATGCACGACAAACATCTGTGTAGTAGCCACTCAGTAACAGCAGATATGTTTTTCATGTGTGGGACGCATAGTTTGTCGTGCGTCAAATGAAGCACATATTGACCATTAATAATGTATTAAACTAAACTTTGAAACTCCCTCTTTTCATAGCTACAAAAATTATTAATTTTGGATTCGAGCTTTGATAAATACAAATTTAAAAAAATGGGTCCATAATTTATAATCCAAAGAACTAAGGTCTGGTTGCACAAACGCACTGTCTTGTTGTTCTGATTAGTGTTGCTATATAGTGGAGCAAAATGGACACAAAGTAAGAGAAGTTATTTTTTTGGCGCAGAACCGGGTACCTTATATAATGGTTCAATAGAGAATTTAATTTTCTGTATGAAATGATTATCTATGACCTTTTTATTTCGTCGCAATATAAATATTTTTAAGGCTTTTTAAAAATATTTGTATTTAAACAGTCAAAAAAGGTCATAAATAATCGTTTCAAATAGAACATTAAATTTTCTATCGAAACATTATAATATTACCTGGTTCTACCGCCACAAAAAACAAATTTTTTATTTTGTGTCCATTTCACTCTACTAATGGAAATGAACATGGTTAAACTCGAATCAATTTGATCAACGTTTGTGCTACCAGTCCTTAATGTGTAATTTTTTTCAATAAAATTCTTTCTGATGTGACGTCCTGTTTACTTCTTTTTCAAATTATAGGGTTCCATAGTATTACTAATTATCAAAAAAGTGTTAGGTCTGAAGTAATATTGATTTGTTGATAATTATCTATCTTGAAATTTGTTTATTTTAATCTAGATACTGAGTAACAAGCAAATTGTAAATTAACTAGTTTTTCTCTTCAACATTGTGAGTGCTATCTATAAATTGTGAAAATTAATTGACTTAGGGACTGAAGGCTTGAAAGGAAAATAAATAAACGAGTAAATTTAAGATACTAGTCTAGCATCAAAAGACAGGTAATAATCCTAAAAGGAAAATTAGTTTTTAATAAAAAAAATCAGGATCAATGAACTCCAAGAACTCTAGAATATACAGGTTGATCAGTTAAGCCTGGGCAACGGCTGTATCTTGGAAATTAATTGTGCTAGAATCTTGCAGTAAATGTTTTTAAACAAATTCGGCTAGCCAGATTCCATTTAAAATATTATACAGTACGTAACTTTGTCACTAGGTGGCGTATTTCATTTATTCATTTATTTCCCCAAAAAGTTGCAATACAATGTTAGTCTAAAATAAACTCATTGCAATCTATGTTTATTTCCAATAAATTTTGCTTGAACATTTTTTTTCTAGTTGCTTTGACAATGACGGCAGGAGCGATAGAAATTTCAATTCTTCAAAATGGCATAACTCAAGTATGGTTCAACCGAATTTAACGAGTGATGGCTACTTTTAAAGTTAATTTTATGGTTTTCAATATAATCATAAATAACTTATAATTTATTGCAATGAAAGACGTTAATTGTAAAAATTTTATATTTGCTCAAATATCTTCAAAAATCAAATACAACCCTATAGAGTTTTTGTTAGTTTTTATAGCATATTAATAAAACAAAATAAATTTGAAAACTTGAGGTCAAGATCTTTTTTCGTGACTTGGTTATAGTAAAAAAAACTGCAAACCCGTCCTTGGGTTCAGCTGTTTTTTATTGAAATAAAATTAGGTTATACTAAAAAAGTCACACAGTCACTCATAAATGACGATTTTTCTCTGGTGTGTAAAATATTAAAAATATATATAATAGCAAATTCTTATTGCAACTAGCTGACAGGTACTGAATGGGTCTTGTAGGTACTTATTTCTAAAATGCATGTCTATGCTGTGCTGTCTGCACTGCAACCAACTGCAGATAGATCTATTTCGCTATTATTATAGCTCCAGTTAGTAAAATAAAATACGAGACACACTACATCTTGATTAATAAACTATGTATAATATATTGAAAAACAAACTACAGAAACAGTCAACAAACAACATAATAATATACAATTATTACTCTACACCTAAAACTCTCCAGGCTCATATTTTTTTTATTTCTTCAAATACTACTTTAAATGCAGTGTCAAAATGAAGGTCTTTTTAAACTCTCTAAAAAATATTTGCAGATGATGAGATTTGACAAATTAAGTTAATTTTTGTAAATATATTCATTTTCAATGGATTTCGAATGTTCACTTGTTTTTTAATTTAGTACACAAGAATTTATTGTTTATTGGCTTTCATTATTATTTTTACTTTTATTGGCTTAATTGATTATTAAAGTTAACGAAATTTTGAATTTATAAAGATAGTTAACAGAGTATGGCTACGATAAGTTTTTCTTGTTTTTCATTTTAAAAAGGTGTAAAAATAAAGCATACATGGTAATGACACAAATTAAAAAAAATGAAAGTCGGCAGCCAACTATGAAGCAATATTTATTATATGGGGTAAGGTAAAAAAGTATTTACAAAAATTAACTTTATTTATTTGTGAAATATATTATGTGGAAATTTTTTGGACACCCTCTATGTCATTTTAAAGAGTTTAAAAAGACCCTCAATTTGACTATTCACTTAAGGCTATACCTAATAAAAATAAAGAAAATACAAGCCTGGGGAATTTTAGCAGGTAACGGACTCTGTATTAGAAAAATTACCGTTTAGCATTGCTGACAAATCACAGCTGTAATCTAATCTTACAAGTTGTAAAAATCTGACTTACTTTTAACATAACCTAATTTATTTCGAGTAAAAAAAGCCGCACTCAAAGACGGGTTCACAGTCTTTTTACTGCAACCAAGACACGAAAAAGGGTATCAACCACCGGTTTTCAAATTTATTTTGCATGCTTAATAACCTATAATAAATAAAAAAAGTGTATAGGGTTGCATTTTCTTTTTAAGATACTTGAGCAAATATAAAATTTTTACAATAAATTATAAGTTATTTATGATAAAGAGAACCATAAAAGCCATCATTGCTTAAATTCGGTTACACCATACTTTAGTTATACCATTTTGAAGACTTGAAACTTTTATTCCTCTTGTTGTCGTCATAGCAACTAGAAAAAAAATGTTCGAAGATAATTTATTAAGAAATTAACATAGATTATAATGAGTATATCTTAGACCAACATTGTATTTTAACTTTTTAGAGAAAGAAACGATTCTTTGATATGTTATATCAAATGCGCCACCTAGCGGCAAAGTTACATACTTCATAATATTTTAAATGAAATCTGGGTGGCCACATTTGTGATAAAAAAAATACCGCAAGATTCTAGCATGATTAATTTTCAAGGTACAGCCGCTGCCCTGCCTTAACTGATCACCCTGTATATTGTCAATTTTTTTATTATATGTATATTCCAGAGCCGGATGATGTCTGCAAAATTCTTCACATATAAAATTTTTAGCTTATCTGAAAGTAATAAATTATATATGTAAAAGACTATCTTGGAATATATTAGATTTCCAAAAAATATGTCATATTACCCAGGTGATTTGATGATTTGTTTCCGTTGAGCAAATGTTTAGTTCCAGTGGCCAAACTTTGAAACCTAGATGAAACAATTCGTCAGATAGAAAATTAGAAAAACTGTTGTTTTTAGGACACAACGGTGGTTTTTAATCTACATTAATAAGTTGTAGAAGTTAGTTCATTAGTTACTAGTTAGAGATGATGAACTGATCCATTCTAAGTAGTTGAGTGATCCAAAAATTAATAAAGCAAATCAAAATCTAGTCCCTCATTATTTAAAATATTCCGAATCTATTTATTTAAAATAACGTGGGGTTAGACTGATTTGCTTTATTCATGTCTTGCTAGTTAGAGTTGTAAGTTTTCATAAAAAACAATTAGTATAATATACCTGATTACATTAGATGTTTTTGAGTTTTGTTGTACGTAATAAAAATTATAACGTTTTATTTCGCGTTTTATTTTCAAAACAACTAGTTATGAGCGAGGGTATCAGTAACATATTATTGTTTTAAATTTTTTTCCATCTTTCTACCTGATCCTATCCAAAGAGGTCATGTAATTGACAATCTGAAATACATCCAAGCGTGTGATTGTAATTGTAATTAATTCACTGTAGAAAGCGCTGTTGTATCTTAAAGTTAAGCTGGCAACAAGGGCGGACGCCGCAATAATTATTTGATGAACGTTAAATGTATATGCAGACGCTCTAAAATTGATTAAATGTACGCAAAATGTATATCGGTGACGCTCTTGGACTGGAAAGTGTAAGGACGCCGCAACATCGACCGAGTGTCTGGTACAAAGACTATTTTGTGTGGCCTAGCGACCTCTTACGTTCCTACAGTCACCCAGATTCACAAAATCGAATGTATATTAGTCTAGCTCAACAGGGGGCGGAGTTATTTCGGGCGGACGCTCTATGAAGGTTTTCTGTAAGGACGCTCTAAAGATAGTAGGATGTAAATATATATATATATATTGATACGCGGTAAGCTGTCACCTCCGGCACACGTAAGAGGCGACCTAGCCTCCGGGTGATCCCGTATAGATATCCCATATATAAGTGTATATATGAGTTGAGGGGAACCTAATTAACCAGAATTCCTAAAGAGGGGAAAGGATTTCTTAATTTTAATTAGTCGTATATAATAATCACACAAGCTACCCTATGACTTCCAAAAATCAGGTATGTTATAGCCGCTTCTACCTCTGGCTTAGTTGCCACATTTATGGAGGTCACAAGGTGACTTGTAAATCTAGTTATATAAATTCCGATCCAGACGACACATTTTAACTGGGCTGTCTTGTGTTACATGTTGGAGCGGAGCGTCTGATCGTAAGGTATAGATAGAGGGGATAGCTGGACTCGACGAATTTATTTAATTTGTATTTATTATTTTAGCTCTAGCTATGTACTGGCCGAAACAAATATTATTTCCTATATCTATAAATATAACAAATTTCATTTAATCAGCATACAAAAAAAGCTAAAATAATAGAAAAGACTGTATCGAACAGTTTCAAGTTAAATATGTACTGGAGTCAACAAGTCAAAAGTTCATATAAATTTCGTATTTATTTCGATACTCATGAATCACTGACTTTTGATAATTTTCCGGCTTATAACAAAAGAACGTTTAACTTTTATTACGTATGCTCAGCACGAGAAACATTTTAAAGAGATAGCTTAAATATCCAAGTTAATATGTTGGAATGACAAAGTAATCTTATTAGCTTATACATTATATCTTATACTGAGTACTATATTAAGCGCTTATTGAAATAAAAACACGTTAAATAAAAAAATGAATACATCACGTTATTTAAAGCAATTTTAGCTTTGTTGGAGCGGTGGTACCAATTATCTACGTCAACGTTGCTTTTTCAGAGAATAAAAAGATAGCTTGCTTTGGTTTTCACTAGTGTTAAAAGAAATATAAATATATACAAAAATTTAAGTTTGGCTATTTTTCCCAGCAAAGATGTGACTTTCCATTTAAGTAATGTCAACATTTTTTTCTGTAGAAGACTGTAAGTATGTCTTTTTAGTCGCCTTTTTTGAAATCTGAACATAAGGAAAGACCTTCATGCGATTTTCTATGAATGTAAAATAACAGCATATTTGACGATTTTCCATTGTTTAATTTGTTATTTGACAGTTGGCAATAATGGTTTTTATACCTTCTCAAGCCTTGACCTTGTCTTTATGAATTAGGCTAAGCCTAAACCACATTTTACCACAAACATCTGTCAATGCTCCTATATTTTAATAAGCGTCGAACTTATTAGCACGCCTTTTCGTCGCAATGTAGTTAAAATTATTTACTAAATACAAACTTCTGAAGTATGTTTTTCTTTAATAAAACCTATACCTACAAGAAATATTGTTCTGCAGGTTAATTAAAATCAATGTAATATGTAGTTATGCGACGTTACTAATACATTTTTTCAACAAAAGTGGGTTTACGCAATACACAGTACACACGCATTACGGACGACTCTCTAAAATTATTATACATAATAATTCTTTAAGTCGGAAACGTCAAAATTCTATATCAGCAAATCTGTTGCCGTCGAGAGTTTGTCACGACATTCTATTGAGAAGTATATGAGTATTAGCGTTGTCTGAATAATATTCAGACAACGGTATTAGCCTTAACTAAAGCACACGCGAAGCCGCACAATATTCAAGTACAATTTCTTCTAAATTTTTAGTTAAAATTCTGTATAACTAACATTTAGTTTTACGTCCTTAACTTAGATCTTAAATCTCAGATCGAGCTCGAGAGTGAACTCGAATCTAATTCAATCGTGAGCTTCACAGAAATCATCCTATAAAATTCGGTTAGGAACTACAACACATTTAACGATTATCTGGAGCTTTCCTGGAAATTACCAATAAAGTACCAGGTCTTGCGTACAAAAAGCGCAAAAAATATCAACGTTGGGGAGAATCTACATCCAACATCTGCCTTTTCATCGAAGTCAATAACCTTTATTGTCTTTTACCTAAAAGATCGATTTGAAATCAATTTTACGTCGAATATATTTAGTATAATCCCAAGTGTGAGGAAGCCACAATTAGGGGCACAAATTCTGTTCTGATTATGAACAACTCTCTTTTCTTACAAACAGTTGACACCAAGTAAGTAATTACAATTGTCACTTATTATTCAAAAGGCGCCCAGCCCGCTCCCCGAAAAATCACACGAGCCATCATAGCCAAAGTGGATTATGATCATCAGTCAGCCAAAAATCTATTTTTAATAGAGTTCTGGTGCTTTTCATTACTAGCAATATTTTATACAAAAATAATACTAAAACAGATGACATCCAACTAGCTAGTGCATGTTTCTGTACTAAAACTATGAGGAATCTAATATGTAAAAGCATGCTACGCTTACAAAATGCAGTCAAATCAAAACTGATTCAACAGCCACGTTACGTTTTATAAAGAAAACGCACCCGAATGATGATAACAGTAAGTGTAAATTCTTAATTCGCATCCTTGTAACCTCAGCATTGCAATTAAAATTTTATTGGAAGGTATGGTGTATTTAATAGAAACACTCATATCTGGATCATTAAAAATTGCTATCTAGAAAAAAATCGTACAAATCACTTTTATATTATACATTGCTGCCGCCATTTGTTGCCAAGGGGTCTGAACAGTGGTTTGGCATAATAAAATACAGAATTTTAAAGGAGGTTATTCTAAAATAAAACATCAAACCAAAATCATTATACCCACTTGTTAAAAATTTGAGTAGTATATTGCATACAAAGGCGGTCATGTGTAAAGCAAAAGATCATTTAGATACAACGATATTTTATTGCATAAGCAGAAAGAATAACAAAACCTCTGAATCCTAAAAAAAGCCCATCCTAAAATTTTATAATCGTACATATCTAATACGAGACAATTAGACAATTTTCTAATTTAAAATCGTAGATATAAGTTGAGTGGTACAGGTTATCAAGGAGGCAGGCAATAATCCTATTTAGAAGTAAGTAATTGGAGTCGGGAATAAATCGGTATGCCCAAGTATAAACGCAAAATTGTTATTTCTCTTATTCATTATTACTTGTTTGCAAAGGGTGTTGTTTAATGCTTGCTGCAAATATTAAGTGAATTTGTTAAAAACAATTTCTTGGATCCGCTCATATCCAGAGAAAAACCTTGTGGCACAAAGGTTATACAATATATACAAATATTTTTATATAAACGTGTCCATGAATATAATGATTATATTCCATGTGTAAAATGGTACCTATTTTTTTACGCTCGATAAATTACGAAGTACTTTTATGATAAAAATAATTATTTAGGTTTAATGCTAAGCATGTATCCCAATTGAATACAACATTTTTTATTAGTTGCTATTTGTTTGCTGACAGATATCTAATATCTAATTCAATCATTAGGTTTCTTCAGCGTGCAGGGATAGGTTTAACTCTATTTTTCTGTGAAACGTCTCATTTTAGGGACATTTTTTTTTTCAAAATGACGTTATCTTTCATTCAATTTTGGGTGTCATAGTATTGGATAATAAAAACATAAAGATAAAAAATTGGAAATGCAATTATTAAAGTACACTTATTTCAAAAATTTGTTAGAATTATAAACCTCTCTGTTACATCTTACTTGTTTATAGCGATAAAACGTGCGCCCGTTTGTATTTTTGGTTTGAAGGCTTCTGTGGTTGTTATTGACGACATTTTGTTTTGCAGGCTGGTTCCAAAGTTGATTGTTTAGTCTTCTGAAGAAGACACGGACATGAGTGACGAAACGTCAAGGGTAAACAATCAATGTGGAAACCAGCCCGTAAAACCACATGTCGTTCTTTTGTATTTCTCTAATGCTATTGGAGTAATACTAGCAGTGCGTATTGCTGCCAATGGTAAACATCTTAAATCATTAATCACAAATTTTAACGTCACTATAATTATACACAGGGTGATTCTCATTCGGTGTTTACCATTAGGATCCCAGAAATAGTAAAGATGCGAAGACGGTTATATGAGAGCAAAGTTGTGTATTTTCTTGGAGTTAAAGATACGAAAATTCTGTAATAATTGGTTTATCTGCATTGGTTTTCACAGAAAAATTAAAAAAATGGAAAACGGGATTTCAGAAAATTCCTTATAACTTTTGTTTGATTGTATTTTCTGCAATTGCGTAAACACATTCTTCAGGAAAACCTTTTACGCTGCTTCGAATGGTGATCGGTTTTTGTTTATAAAATGTTAAACATCCAATAAAAACACATGATTTCGACATTTTTTTAATAATGCATTTGAGGATTCAGCTATACCTTTTAATGTTCTTAAACATTTATTCACACAATGTTAAAGAAAAAATAAACAGCAAATTACCGAAAATAACACTTTTTTTTAAAATATAATATCGGAAAGATTCGTAATTGTTTGTTTTTCAGCTGCAAATTGAAGAGGGCACAAAACTGCCTGCACAAGTGTGTTCTTTTGAATAACTTTCTATTCCTTGCTGAAGGTCAGAACTATATAACTATAGAAATAAAAATGTTTTCATTTTATTCAGACTTATAAAATTAGTTTTAGGTTTCGAAAATGCATATTGTTCACAACAAAGCAGGTGGTAGCTACATATACCTATTATTCTCTAAGATGGCTTTGGATGCTTTCATGTATTTCTACTAATTCATATGGCAATTCAGTCTTAAACGGTTTGTGTATCAAGAATTTGCGGTCATTTTGAGTACAAAAAATGGAATATGGAAATTTACGTAAACATAACATGACAGAACGCTACATAGAGAGCGGAAAAATATAATTGTGGCAGCTCGATATCTCGAACGTCCGCAACCGAGCAAATATAAAATCTTAGATCAAAAAGAACATTGCAGCTGATGAAGTAAATATTGCGTTATTCGTCATGTAGGGGAATTGAAAAAGATATGGGAGTTTCTCGAAATTTGGCAATGGTATTCTCAAAAAGTGTACGAAAATCCAGGTTTTCTCCGAACAATTATTTGGACTGATAAAACCTAAATATCGGGATTTTTAACTAGCCCAACAGTCGTTATTGGTCACATAATTCCGCATGAAACGAGGTGTTTAATAAAAATTTAACTACAAATGGCTATATCAGGATACGGGATGAAAATATTGATTGGATGTGGATGGGCATAATTGGCCCAATAAGGTACCCCCAAGATCACCGGATTTAACCGCGTTAAAGTTTTATCTTTGCGGTTACTTGGTAAACGAACTTTATAAAATGATCCCAAATAATGTAAGTGAATTACGAGAAAATCTTGAAAATTGCATTGTTAGAGTAGGTACCCAATATAATTATTTTTAATGCAACTCGGGCTGTCTATGAGCACGTACACGTACAATATCTTTAATCTTTTTTGTACTCTTTGACTAGTTTTCATTCAACTATTGACATCTGTTAATGAAAGACATGGAGAAAAGCAAAATGCATTGGCTAGCAACGGGATTACGCGCAACGTACACGTCCGGCACATGATTTCATAGTTCGTTTCAGACAAGTAGCTTTCGGTCTAGAATGTGTCAAAAATTGTGCAATTTCTCCCTTGTAACGTAACTTTATTAAAAATGCGCATGGTCATCCACCCTGATAATACTGGCACTTGGTTCAAAATTACTAGAGGTGTATGCAAAGATCAACAGAATCTCAAAAAAATTCGAGTTGATACGCTCCATATAGTACTTTCTCAGCTGCAGTGTTCTATTTTATGTAAGGCTTTGGCATTGATCTTGAAAAATGATCCAAAATTCCCCAAATTGTTCTCTAGCATTAAAAAACATTCTAGTGTCAGGTTTCCGACTTTCTGGATATATGTTGTCATACAAATTAGCTGCCACAATAATTTCATTTTTGTCGCTTTTTATGTAGTATTATGCCATGTATTTATGTAAGCTTCCATATACCATTTTCTGTACTGTAAAAGACGGGAAAATCTTGATACATAAACATTTTAGAAGTGAACCGTCAAATACATTAATAAAAAGACATAAAATACCCAATACCACCTTAGCAAATAATGTCTATAGCTACCACCTGCATTATTGGGAATAATATGCAACATCTAAGCTTAAAACCAATTGTGTAAGTCTCAATGAAATTGTAAAATAACTTTGATGACGGAAATACAGAATTAAAGATATGAAGAATTTAAAACAAAGTATTAAATACAACTGCATTTGACAAGTATTGTACATTAAAAATTAAATATTACTTAGAAAAGCGTATTTTATAAAATACTAAAAAAAAATTCTTGATAATTTATTATGGACTATATTAATTTTTTAGAAACCTTAAGGGAAGTAGAATTAAATTGCGTAATAATACACAAGGTGTTCTATTTAAAACACTACTGTCAGAAAAAAACTCATTCCGCTATTTATTAGCATGAAAAAAGAACTGAATAACATTAAACATTTTTGATAGCTATTATAACAACTGACATATTGGGCGTATATCGAAAAAGACTCGAGTTAGCCAAGTTTGTTTGCGCCATCGAACTAAACTCAGTAAAAAAGATCCAGACACCCTAATTTGTATACATAACATTTACCGTTTATCCTATATCCTGCAATATCTCAAAATATAAAAAGATAACAATGTTTGACCCACCCTTGCACCCTTGCGTAATATAATACTGTACGTGGAGTTCGATTTTCTTATAATCAAATAAATAATAATAATAAATAAAAATAATAAATAATAAAATAAATAATAAAACGTACTTATATAACTACCTGCCTTCGTTTTGGATACATTTGAACAATATTATTCGTTTTTATGGGAAGGCATATTTTATACTACTTCATATAATTAAATAATAAATAATATAGCTGAGAGCGCAGCAAAACTGAATTTCGTTTAAATAACTAGTCCACAGTTTGCGAGGTTGCCACATTTCGGAGGCGGGAACGAAACCCCAATAGCGCAAAAACGCGAATATATGTGATAGAGGCAACAACGTGCCGCCGGTACCTGGAGACGTGCGACGCTAGCGTCAGCGGTATATAGCTGAACTAAAAGATTTTTCTGTGAGCAATAGGGTTACGTTGTGACCTCCGGGACAACTTTCGGATCTAGGCGTTTCACAACTAGTAGATGCCAAATCCGCTATAAAATCGCGAAAACGTTGTCGCCTCCGACTTCGGAGGTGAAACCCGTATATATGAGGTGACAACGATTACAACGTATCTACAGCGGAGGTGACAAAGTACCTTAGCCCTAAAGATGTCTCTAGATTGTAGGGGACACTGATCAATAATATATTCAGTATCTGACAATAGCTTTTTAATTGAAATGTCTCTGTTAGATGGAAAAAAGGCAAATTGAGGTCCCAAAGCTAATACTGTAGATACATTTTGTGGTATTGGTTGGTCTGTGAGGTTACTGAACCACTTTTCACCGGTAATTACACTGCATAAAGTGTGGTGGGTCAAATTCCTATATTTTTTATTAAATTATTTTTAATTCTCTGAAAAAAAAGGTAACCAATGCTGTCACTAACTTTATACATAAGAATTCTACATCCCTTGAAGGTTCACATAAGTTTCTTAGTAATTTGTACAATAACGCCAAATATTTTCTAAAACAAAACCCCCATATTTTAATAACCAAAGCAGATAAAGGTAATGTAACTGTAGCCATGAATAAGAACCACTATATTAATAAAATGGAGGATCTTCTTACTGATCATACTACTTACAAAATTTTACATAAAGATCCCACTTCTAGTATCCAAAGAAAAAATAATGACTTGATTAAAGAATTATACAGTAATAAATACATAGAAGCAGACTTGAAAAAGAAGTTGATAATTCAAAGAAGTGTAGCACCGCGAATTTATGGTTTACCTAAGATCCATAAAGATTCAATACCCTTAAGACCTATTGTATCAACTATTGATTCACCTACATCTATGATTTGTCAACATATAGCTGACATCTTAAAATTGTCATTTTCCAATTTTCATTGTTATGCAGTTAAAGATGTATTTGATTTCTCTAATAAAATTAACAATTTTCAACTTCCAGAAAACTATGTTATTGCATCTCTAGACATAGTCAGTTTATTCAAAAATATATCACTGCAACTGGTAATCTCTATCATTACAGAAAACTGGGATTTAATATCTCCCTATATTAATATCAACTTAAACTATTTTATCAAAATCATTACTTTCCTTTTTGATAGCAATTATTTTTGTTTTCAAAGAAAATTTTATTCTCAAACATTTGGTTGCCCTATGGGATCCATACTTAGTCCTACTCTTGCATCGTTAGTAATGACTAAATTACTAAAGGAATGCATACCAAAATTGTCATTTGATTTACCATTTATTTATCAATACGTAGATGATATAATTTTATCTTTACCTTTTGATGGCTCACAAGAAATCCTGCAAGTTTTCAATAGTTACAATACTCATATATCTTTTACTATTGAACATGAACATATTAATTATGTACCTTTTTTGGATAGTAAAGTTATCAGGGACCAAAATAACAGAATAGTCTTGGACCGGTATATAAAGCCTACTAGTTCTGGCCGTTACATTCATTTTTTGTCTCAACATGACATGAAAGTTAAAATTAACGTAATTTTGAATTTAAAAAATAGAATTGAAAAAATTACTCATCCGTCCCTGACTCACTCCTCACTTCAGCGATTGTTTAATATCATGGTGGAAAATGGCTTTTCGAAACCTTTTCTTAGGAACCTTCTGTTTAGTGAAATACGAAGATCTACCATCACAAATGTACCTAACTTAGACCCTAGTGATCAACAGGTGGTTTTTACACCTTTTCCTTTTATTACATCCTTAACAACAAAAATTAAGAAAATATTTAGGTCTGTTAAACATATAAAGATCGCATGTTACAATGTTAAAWCTAACTCATCWCTCMTTTCTAAATTAAAAGACAGTATAGATAGACTGGATCTTCATAATATCGTTTATCTTATAAATTGCTTTGATTGCCAACAAGTATACATCGGTCAATCAAAACAATCGCTTAGGCAAAGGATAACTGGACACAAAACTTAGACCCCAGAGATGTGCTCTTGCTCAACACGCAGTGGACCTAGGTCACAATTTTGATTTTAACAATCCCAAAGTATTAACTATTGAAAAAAACTACAAAAAAAAACTTTTAATGAAGATGTGTTGTGTATATGAGCATGGTAATACTGTTAATAAAAAATCAGACGTAGACAATTTAAGTATTATATATAAATATTTGTTTCAATTAGACTCGTGTCGAAAACCACAGTTACATCCTGATTAGGTGTGGATTCATTTGATGATTAGTTATGCTTGCTTTTCTTTCAATTATAATCATTATTTTTATTATATTTTTTTTCTCTCATACTGTGGGTTTCTTGTCGTTATTATTAAATATATTTTTTTTTTTTTTGGTATTTCCATTCTGTATGCGGTTTGGTGGATGTCGCGTTTTGTTTGTAATAGTTGTCAATACTTTTATCAAAAATTTGAAATTATGTCATATCACAAAATTATAAAAGGTTTTTTTGGATTTTTGGTTTATATTTCCTTTTAGTGAAGTTGCCACAGATCTACAGTYGAAGAACGTTGTGRGAGAATATCGAGTTTTGCTTTCTTATTGTTGGCTTTGTGRTCTAAGTTTTTTATAAGAATTTGTTATGTTTTTGTATAATACTGGGTTTGTTAATTTGTAGTTGTTTTGATAAAGYGTCACAAGAGACCCAAAATATAAACAATTAGCACAACTAGCTTCGCTATATTTTAATGCCCAAGCCAGCCGGGTCACCCAATTATTGAATTATATTATATATATATATATATATATATATATATATATATATATATATATATATATATTTTCTCAAACTGAAGCCCAAATTATTCAAAATTGAGTATCGTGGAATAAAATAATAAACACCCCCTAACTTGTAACTTAATGCCATGTCATTCATGAAGTGGATAATTCTTTAGAACATTTTATGATTAGTTCATATAAACATATAAAAATACAGGGTAAAGTAAAAAAAAATCTGTGTTTGATTATTACCTTAAACAGTCTTTACTGATTCTAAAGAAGGTTTGTTTCTAGCAGAAAATATCAAATTTGGACCACGGTTTCTTAAATTTTTATTTCTTTTAGTTTAGAAATCAAATTGATAACCTTTTGTCTCTTAAATTTTTATTTGAATATTGCTTGGTATATAATAATAATAATAGTAATAATAATCCATTCGTAATCTAAATATTGGCATGCCAATAGAGAAAACAGTGCTTCATACATACATGTGATTCCTTATAAAAGTGTTACACCTGCAAATAATAAATGCAATTTGTGTTATACATACAAAATATCTCTGTATGAGTAACCATCAAGTGAGCCAAGCAAATGGTAATCGATTATACCAGCCCAAGCATTTACAAAAAACTTGAGAATGCATTTTTACTACACCATGTAGATTTTCTTCAGTTTATAAAAGGCTGTTAGAGGTTGGATATTTTGTAAAACTGGCTCTGACAGTAAAAAAGATTTGGGATCTCCACAGGTTTTTTAGGTCATACTATTTTATTTTAAATGACAAAAAATTCAAATCAAACAAGAATGCTACATTGAATGAAAGGAAATATTATTTTGCATCCAACACTGGATATTTGTAGAATTTTTATTAGAACTTTCACTCCTTGTAATAGAGTGAAACTCCATCTCTATCAGTTTAAGTTATTTCGTTCTTATGTAGGCATTGCTTTTACTTTTTTCACAAAATGTCAATTCTCTCCATACTGGTATATTTTACACCAGACATGTGGTGCAAAAAGTTGCATTAAATTTTACAAGGAATAAAAATATTTAAATTTAATTAAAAAATAGGGTGTTCTATTTAGAAAAATAAAGTATATCATTTTGGGCTAATCAGAATTCAGATATATTTGAATATATTTTTAAGGTTGTAGTACTCAAAAATCCAGAAGGTTTTTGTATAAAACAGATATGCTAACTTGGCCCACACTCTATAAGAACTTTCCCCTTCTTATACTTCACACATAATAAACTTATTCATAAAAGTCATCTGAAAAAAAATACTTACACTGTAAACTGAATGTCCTGGCAGAAATTACTACTTTCAATTCTCTTATAAAACCTGTCTAAAGCCTGCACCAACACGCTGGTATCTGCTACATCTTGCTCTAAATCCACCTTATTTCTTACTAGGTCAAAATACTTTTCCATGTTTTTATCAATGAATGTGTTGAGTTCTACTGCAGCAAAATTTTCGAAGATCTCACTGCATATGACATCGTCAGTATTAATTCTGTTAATAAACATATCATGAAAAGCAGCCACAACCAAACATAGATCGCTTAAAAATCCTGAACAACCAAGATCAATAAATTCCACAATATCTCTCTGTTCGCTCTGGTCTCGCAAAAGAACGAGCAATCCGCTAAGCCTGTTTTCAGCACAGTACAGAAAATCTGAACACAATTCCTTGGGAGGTTCCTTTAGTTGAAGCAGTAAATCCACAGATTCTGCCAATTCTTTGGCAGTAGCATTTGGATTACTGAACTGTATCTTCAGCTCTTCCTTGATTTTAGACAAGGTAGTGTTACAGTCTMCCTGTATACCTTGMAAAGAGMGCATATTACCATACTGCTGAAGAACTCGTTGAGCGTGCAAATAATCTTCAACAGCCTAAAACATTGAAAGCTCAATAAAATATGTGATGTTGCTTAGGAACAAAGTTTGAACATAAATGTGATCGTGATAAAGTTTTGACTCAACACAGCCAAAATCAAAATGATTTCAAAACAGTACTATACTCTATAAGCACTGATATACTAATGTTCATCTAGCAGCGAACATAATCACAGAGTTACTTTTCTTTTTCAAGTAATTGCAATTAATTACTAAATAACACTGTTCTTATTGTATTTATATATTGTTTATACTTTAATGTTATTTTATAATTTATATTGTGATTATGGACGAAGTTTTATTGGAATTCTCAAATTTGAAGCCGCGATGAAAGAACCAAATAGTACCGAAAGCTTTGCACACAAATAAAGAGATCAAGGAGGAAGAATAACAGGAGGGAGCGTCCGTTTGAAAAACTGGTCGCGCGTGCCACGAGGTTTAGGACAATAAAAGGTGTTTCGCGACTACGATTACGGCCTGTGGTTGTTGATAACAAGCGTCGTGTGCCAGCGGTTTGTGGAAAATCCCGACTGCGCAAGTCGTAACAGAGTAATAAAAGGTGTCTGGCGTGGTGCAAAATATTTTACATTGGGCTTACGGCCGCGCTCCCTCCTGCTATTCTTCCTTCTTGAAAGAGATAATAAGAGATAAATAAAGAGATAATAATAATAATCCAAACCCGCAATACATCATTATAAACATCATCAAAGGATGATGAAATACAAATATATATCAATCCGGCAACAGACACATCTACTTTATATGAATGAATAAAAAAAGTTTTTTCTTACTTGCTTATAATTTCTTTCTTCCATATGAGTATTAAGTGTTGCTGGTAACTTAAATAAGAATTGCAATTTTTTTAACAGAGTGTGTACATTAGATAACTGACTAATTTGTTGTCTGGTATCTTGTAATGTAGAAGAAACTTTATCTGAAAAAGACGTTATAGATTCCATGTTTTTTGCTAATAGGTCCATTTCAGTTTCCATTTTGTTGAAATCCGTTTTCATCTACAATATAGATACACATATTTCATACATGCGCTATTGTACATGACATACTTCCTACCTTACGAATTGTATCTGTTGCTGAAATAAATTTATTATAGTTTTCATACACAAGTGTCTGCATGTCAGAATGTAAAGTCTGGGTATCTTTAATTATTTCATTCTCATGATCCATTACCTGACGCAATGTACTTTCCTTAAAAATAAAACAACTAACAAGGAAATGTTTCATGAAGAATATTTACCTTAAATAACTTGTCTAGGTACAAATTTGGATTAAAATTTGGTCCATTAATGTCCAAAGGATTTCCCTTTTTGTCTCCCATATTTTTGGATTTATTATAAAGACTAGAGTATTTTAATGTGATCCTGATGCGGTGTACTGCAAAAAAATTTTGTTTACGCAGTAAAAGCTACATACTGTTATATTACGTGGCTTAAATATTAGTATAACCTATATTGTTCGATTCTGTTTAATGAATTGGTAATATTTAGTTAACATTCTTTGTATGCACAAATCATAAAGGTCCAAGTTTCCAAAAACGAAAAACATTTAATATACGACATTTTGACTTGACTTCGGCACCAGAACTATTCATGACGTACACACAAGACATCTGAACTACCACAGGCTGTCCGTTAGACCTACGACTATAAAGCAAAAGCATCATAAAATAAGCTCCACCGGTCCAGCATCCAGCTCCGTTCCAGAGTTCCAGGTTCCAAGCCATTTTCCGGACATATAAATACCGTTGTCCYTGATGTAATCTACCACCTTGAAGGTACTAAACAAAACACAGAGAGAAATGAAAATAGAAGTGCGAATTATAAGTTATACTATAACCTACAACCTTGAAGGTTGAATGTACTAAACAAAACAGAGAGAAATGAAAATAGAAGTGCGAGTAATAAGTTATACCTATAGGCACAGCACAACGTTGTACTCTGCTATAGGTGCGAGTTTTAAGCACTGATCTCTAAATAATTGGATGTCGCTTAGATACCAAAATGCATGTAAATTATTTGTGATAGATTTAAGCCACCTTAGCACTTCTAGCCGCTGGTCCTTGTACTAAAATTTTGGGCTACGGGTCGTTGGATAGATAGAAAGGACGTTCAATAGAAAGCCCATACGTTTGAATACCGGAACTGGGTCGTTCGATAGAAACCTGTATCACACAACTATATGTAATTCTCGGTTTTTAACAGCTTAACTAACCGGAGTGTACTACAGTGAACTTAGCAACAGTAAACATTGAAACTATAGAATCCGCTAACCTAAAGCGGAAGAAAAGCGCCTACGTTTGTAAACCGCAGGAAGTGAGCTTACTGGTTTAATTATTTATTTATCAAAATTTTCCCTAGCATGTTTGTATGACTGAAGTTAATTACCCACATCCACAGGACACACTAGCGACGCTAGCTAGACCTTACGTTCACAGAGCCCAACTGGGAAAAAGGTGACCCAGGACTGAATGGAAACTTCATACAAATTGTTTGGAGTTTTAGTATAGCGTTTGTTATCACCAAATTTTGTACAAAGACACTTTACCATACAGAAATTAAAATGTCAGTGTCAGATACTTTGGCCCTCCAGAATAAAGCATAAAAAATTAAGGGTCCTTAACAGTTAATAATAATTAACAGAACCCTTATTTGAGCAAGGGCAATATAAGGCTTTGCACAGAAACACTATAACATAACACAATAATTATTCCAATGCCCGATTGCTCTGACCCTCCAGAATAGATGGTAGTAAAAACACCTTGAACAGTGAAGAATTATTAACAGAATCTTTATTGGAGCAGCTATTGAATTTGCACAAAATACTAGGTATAACTTTTAGACAATGACAAAAGCAACATTCGATTATTACAAAATATTTGTAATGATGCTAATGACATTATGAAACCACTAAAAGACCAGAAATGCATAAATGTATTTTTATTTTTTTTTATATGACTTATTCCATAACAATATTGACTATTCTTGGATATTGGAAAGGATTTGCTTCCTGGTTGTTGCTCAGTGGCCAGTATTTCGTATATCATCTTTATATTACCATTGCAGATCACTGTGACATTAATTTTCACTCTTTAATAGGCTGTATACGAGTACTATATAATGTAGTTGCTGGTATTTAATTTGGTCTGTTTTGTGCTCAGCAAAATATTTATATTTTTATTTGTATTTTTTTAATATTTGGAAATAAATATATTATTACCTATATTATATGGATTGTCCAGGGCAGATGTATTTCTTCATAAAATACATTAAAATGTATGTTTATGCTGTGCTGTCTGCACTTCAACCAACTGCAAAAATTGCCGTGGGGGCCTGCTGTCAAATTGAAGTATGCAGTTACATGCCAATTTGTCAGGCTACAGGTCACTTCCTTTAGGAAGTAGTTCCCGTTAAGGCAGCTAGGTGGCTTTGTCATCATGTCAGTGTAATGCTGACAGATGGCATTGTCATCTAAATTCTTACATTTTTTTTCATAATTTTCAACTTCTGGAATCGTGCGGTATTTATAAAAACGCTTAATGCTGTAAAAACAAGTGTTATATGTGGTTTTAATTAATTAATTAGGATTTTTCTTTAATAATTCCATGTGAATTACGTTTTATTTTCTTTTCTTAAAATTTTGCAGCTTGATAAGCCGGGTATGCACCAAAAACCCTTATAGTATAAAGTGTACCTTTCTTGTCATCCCCTAACTAGTACCACACTCCACACTAGCAAAACAGGAACCGAATGAAGATATTGTTGAAAAATAGCGTTAATAACTGCAAAATATCTATAGATTTATTATATATCTACTTTTGATGAACAAAAATATTTTAATGGGTTTTCACGCATAAGATATATTGTTACATATTCCTCAATAACATTTTAGTAAACAACTTAAGTATATTACATTAAATCAGTAATTTTTGTTTTATAAAAACAGAAAGATATACAGTAAACGTTGTGATCACGTTACACTTTAGATTGGCCCGTCAGTTAGCAACAAATTTACATGATGCATTATCTGTTCGATTTAACCAAATACTTTACTATTAGGCTTTTTAAGATTACGTCATCCAATATGGCATCCAGGGGGCAAAAAGCGCACGCATGGGACGCGCCTGCGAAACCCTGGAAACGGACGCGTGGCTGATAGAGTTGGGTCCTTCATGACCAAGTCGTTCAAATTGAACGACTTATGCCTTGATTTGGCTCACAGCTAATGAATCAGCGTCGTTCGTGCGTCGTACATGGTTAACGGCTGACGACAGCGCACGACGAGAAAACATCATAACAGCATATTTATATCAGAGAAAACGTCGAGAAGTACGACTCCCTATATATTTCAGGTTCGGTCTGCGCCGCTGTATAGGAAGGTGTCGGTAGAGGTCGCGCGCGGCGTGTGGCGGCTGGTTTGAAAATGTGCTAGAAGCAGTGCTGTACTGATAATCTGCTGGTATTTTTTATTTAACTTCAAACTGAAACAATAACTCCTTGGAAAACGTTTATTTACAAAACAATAAAAAAAAATTACAATAGTAAATCATAGGATGAGACAAAATTATTTACTAATTACAATAATTCAAATAGCTGAACACAAAGAGAAATAATTGATATGCATAGATAAATAATATGTACAATAGCAAATAAAACTATTTCATGGTATAGTGTATAAATATTGTATGTATAATAACGCTGCTTATACATAAGATAATTTACAATGTTCCCATTTTCAAATTAAGCGGTATAGAAATATCACATCATGTGTATATAAAAAAGCTTAACGGGCTTCTTGTGCAGCTTTAGCAAAAAATTTCATTAAAATTAATATGTTCTGTAAACATCTATGGTTTTAGGGCACCGTGTTAATCTTATTTGATTTCCTACATGAAGGAATATTGCTCAATACATAAAATTTGTTACTGGCATTTACAATTATGGAAGTTCAGTAATTGAACCATTTATTTGTTACTTCTTAAAGGCATGTGGAAACAACACAATGCAAGTTTTAACAAATTAATGAAGACTCATTAAGCTGTTCCAATTAAAGTAATGAAGTGGAAGTTTTCTATTCTTATTTTATTCATTTAGCTTTTTATATTAAACTTATAACAATTGTATATGATGTTGGGCTGAACTAATAAATAGAAAATGTTTTTATTGTTACTATTATTCAATAATTTCATGGGTTCTAGGGTAGTTCGTAAATTTATTGCTTCAAAATTTAGACTGTAGAAAAAACTCTTAAAACATTTAGAAAACAAAGTTTTATAAACAGAAAGCTTGAAACACTGATAGTTTTTGTATTTACTTGTATTTTTGTATTACTATACTGAGTGCATGCAGTCCGTGCTTGATAAACAAAGTTATTGTAAGTAATGAATCGTTAAGAATATGCATTTGTGGATGTGAATAATATAAAATAATACTGTATGTCTACAAAATGCAAACTTGACACTTGTAACAATATAGAATAATTCATTTATCCCTAATGCTGGAACTTGCGCATCTTCCGCCTTACTTGTCTTGCTTCTTTTTGAGTCTGCTGGTTTTCTCAATGCCATCGCTTGCACCACAAAGGAATTCCTATATGACAGACAGAACGTACAATGTCCCCGATGACGAAATTCTGGTGTTTGTTTATTCCAGAATGGAAGGATACTTTTTGCAACATCGTCGACAAAGCAGTACGAGATGGTAGAGCAACAACTTTTCATAAGAACCTATAACATTTAGGATTCCTCTTCAGAACCGCAATTGCCAGTACCTTCTCGACCTCTTACGTCTTCCATGGGGATTCCTCTGAAAAAAACAAAGAATTATTTATTATTTTTTAAATTAGATTTAGATATTTCACCTACCTTTAAATAAGTTTCTTAAAGAAGGGGAATCTACAAGTTCTGTGAATGCCCCCACATCTCCAGATTTATTTTTGTACTTTCTTTTCAATTTGAGAATGTAGGCCTCTTTGTTTTCCACCGTATGCATAAGACGCCTTTTTCTAGATGGACCGTTTGCTCTTGACATGTCAGGAATGCTCTGGAAACAGGTTGTCCACTTACATTAGATGTGTCTTGGCTGTCTTGTAAACCAGAACAACTAGCTGCTAGATGTTTCAGCTAAAATATAATATGATACGTTAATTCCTAAGACATCATAAATGCACAGTTATTTTACAGGTTAGGTTAGCACATTCTATACCAACTAAATCGGTATGCTTACATAACTGCTGGATATAACGAGGGAACAGCATCTACTCGCAATTTTCACGTAACTAGATTCAAGCTACAAATTCTATAATTGCCAAAAGAAAAGCCATGCATATATAAGAGCATTGGTAATTTAATTTAGCTATATTAACAAGCAGCATGCACTTACTTTTCAGCATTAGAAGGAAAATAATGCATTTTTCCCACAAGCACATCACTGCATCCTCAGACCAAGCAACGACACTGTTGCATAATGTTAATTGCTAAGGGAATCTAGAGGTACCTATGATAAGTTTTCTTAACAAAAATAGTATCACAATTGCTATTGTACTACTTACATTTTACAATCAGATGGTGGTGATATTGGGTTACACACCTTTAACCAACCAGTACTGCTGCTACGTTAATGAATTCTACATTAACGAAGTACATTTCCTTACTCCAAATAGTTACTTAACGCATACTCCTGCTGCTTTTGTACTTCAGCTTTTGTTCTCAGACTCAGACAGCCAAAAAAGATGCTGGAGTCACTAACCTCGTGTGCCTCCACAAAGCAGCAAGACCACTATAAACCAAAGATTAATCAATAACAATATCTTATCCCCCAATAACTACAAACTTACCAAGTTTACTCTTGTAGCAGTGCAATCACCATGCACAGCCGTAGTTCAACCAACGCCATCGGTGCAACTATACAACACAAGAGCCCAGAGTACTACATCACGACATTTCAACAATAGTAACTTACCAGGCTTCACTAGTTCTTGACACTTTTATGTAATAATAACGCAACGAAAGGAAATTAACGTCCAAACACCAAACACAAAATCGTACTTAACCCTATAATTCGAAAAAGCAATATGGCGGACGAATGCGTAATCATGTGCAAGGATGCCACATTTATTTCAAAATAATAATGTTATAATCAATCTCTGAAATCCAGCGAAAGCTTATTTATATATCGTCCAATATTTCAGAGTATTAAGTCACAATCAAAAATATACTTAAGCACTATTAATAAAAATTTGTAATAAAAGTGATTGGAATAAAGTGAATTTCTCATAACAGAATAAGGAAAAAATTGTGCAATCTGGCAACTACACAGTTTGGGGCTGCTACGAGATTGACCAATCGGAATGCAGAATCACCGCGCTCGTGCTGCCCTCTCAGCTCCTTCCCAACTGAAGACAGAGATAAACGTAATAGAATAATGCTAATGTTAAACAAGGATAAAATTTCGCTCAAAACCGAACCAATTTCCCTATTTAGTTGGCGTTCTGAAAATTTTTCTATGTTTATATGCTGTGGCGAGACAGGAGACACCGCTGTCACTTTCAATTCACGATCCTTATGAACGACTTGAATGATCCGAATCTACGCGATTGATTGAACGATTTGAATTTAATCGAATGTCCCAGCTCTAGCGACTGACGTTGGCATTAAGTAATGGGGTTTCTATGACAGCGCGCTAGAAGCTGCATCGTTTTGAAATTTGCCCCATGGCAGTCGCTCAAAAGTCACGTGTTCTAAAAAGCCTAATTGTAATAGTACAGTATTTGATTTAAGTCTCTCATTTTGGCTTCACTCTGTCACATTTGACAAAAACTAACACAAACTGTAAAATGATATAAATACTAGTTTTAGGTCATTATATTAATGCCGGAAAAAAGTAGGTACATTTAACTGCTAGCCACTGGACAGTGCGGGAGTAAGTAATGTTTCCTGTATTCGTGTATTATAATATAAATACAAATATTAATTTAACAAATGAAACAAACAAGTCCTAGAAAAATGAAGAATAATTAAGCACTGATAATAAACATACATGATAAATAAGCAAAATAAATGTTCCGTACTAATGAGTTAAACACTTGTCTGTGATCCTACTTCCAAACTTTTTTTTGTAAAGTCAAATGCTAGCATTTCAATCGCTACACACCTTATACATGAAAGGCAATTTAAATCAACTGCTAAACAGGGATCTCACGCCTTTAAATAACCCTCTTATCTCAATAGTAAGGTCAAAAATGTAATATAAACAAATTCCTTTCCCACAACACACCACACTGTATCTATACTTATGTTATGTTTGAACATTTTTACCGTTTTAATTTAGTTATACCTACTTGTTCACCGAAGAATATTTAAGACCACAGACAAGTGTTTTACTTATTATTAGTATTTAATCACTTCCAAAAACTCAAATATACATCGTAAATGTTCCATATTTAAGAAGCAGTGCTGTAAAAGAGTTTTTGCATCAACGCACAATTATAAACCGCAGCTGTAAATAAGTCACTTTGGCACAATTCCGTTTTGTTGTTTTTTTCCGTAACGCCATTTATTTGCTAATTTCCATGGTAATTAACATGATTATATAACATTCAATCATATCGTTAGATCTATTTTACGGTAATATAATTTCTTCTCATGCAAAACGTAGCGCTTGTTACAATTAGTGTATGCACTATTGATTAATTTATTTATCCATGACCACCATACTAGGAAGGTTCAATAAGTCAGTTTTTTGCAGATTAGAGACCTTCTAAGACACTAGTTGATTAAAATTCATAATGCTACACTTTGATTTTATAGCATTTTATTTATAATTATTATTAATATTAAGAATAACATTTATTTCTAGAACGATCTTGTAATTTTGACCAGAACTATTAAAATTACAGTCGATAAGGCATTTTTGAAGGGGTGGAAGGGCCCACAACTTCAACGACATTAGGTAGAACCTTAGTTTTTTTCAGAAACTCCCATCCTGCTGGACACTGATTGTTCAATATAACATCCCTCTATTGTAGCCGATTTACAACCACCCTGACGCTTGGCAGTGGTAATATTGGCCCCAGCATAGGCTAATAATATTGTCAAAGAACGCCTCATTTCATGTCCAGTATAATTTTCTGGACCTGGGAGRCCAAGAAATAAAGCCACTAGTGAAAAGGTTTAAAAATGTTGTGTTGATGCCTAAATGTATCGCAAGAAAAATCTTCCACCAGCAGCTTTAGGTCGCAAATTGATGTTTTTTCGACACATTTCTACAGCTCTGACTAATAAAGCTTCATCCAAGATCATGACACTTCCTGTAATGTTTGTTTTCATATCCAGAATAAGTAAGTGCAAGTCTAATACCGTATTTGGTTAAACTATCATATGCTAGGGTGATTGTATAAAAACGTATTAGGTTTTAACTAATACCATAAAAGTTTATTCTTCCTCTTAATAAGCCGTACTATAAACACTTGAAGAACCCAGCTTCGTCATTACAGCTTATCGTATATACGGCGACTAACGTATACTAACGTATTTGGTTAAACGAAAATGAATATATACGCTTGCTGGACTCGGTTTCGTCATTACAGCTTATCTTAAGTAAGGCGACCGTCTAACAACGTATTTGTTTAAACTAACCCCATAAGAGTTTATTCTTTCCACTTAATACTGCATACTATATTCGCTTGCTGAACCCAGCTTCGTCATTACAGCTTATCGTATATATGGCGATCGTCTAATAACGTATTTGGTTAAACTAATACCATACGAGTTTATTCTTTCCACTTAATACGGCATACTATATATGCTAGCTGGACCCAGATTCGTCATTACATCTTACGGTATGCTAGGACAACCGTCTAATAATGTATTTAGTTAAACAAATATAATAATTTATTCTTTCCTCTTAATACGGCATACTATATACGCTTGCTAATAACGTATTTGGTTAAACTAACACCAAAAGAATTTAATCTTTCCAGTTAATACGACACACTATATGCGCTTGCATAATAATAATAATAATATATTTAATAATAGTATAAGAAAACATCTTGTTCGATTTAAAGCGACACAACCTGTTAAGCTTGCTGGGTACAATGATGGTATTATATGAGTCAAGTAGATACGTCTAGCTTATAATAACGCTTTTGCTCCGTATAATAGTATAAGGGACATATTGTTTGATTTAAGCGACACAATCTGTTATGCTTGCTGGCTACAATGCTGGTATTATATGAGACATCAGGAAGACATGTATACCTTCTAATAACGCTTTTGCTCGATATAATAGTAAAAGGACTATATTGTTTCATTCAAAGCGACGCCACCTGTTATGCTTGCTGGGTACAATGCTGGTATTGTATGAGTCAGGAAGAAACGTCAACTTCTAATAACGCTTTTGCTTAATATAATAGTATAAGGAACCACCCTGTTCAATTTAAAGCGACACAATGCTGCTTGCTGATTGCTGGGTACGATGCTTGTATTATATGAGTCAGGAAGGAACGTCTAGCTTCTAATATCGCTTTTGCTCGATATAATAGCATAAGGGACCTATTTGTTCGATTAAATCGACACAACCTGTTAAGCTTGCTGGGTACAAATTCTGGTATTATATGAATCAGGTAAATACGCCTAGCTTTTAATAACGCCTTTGCTCGATATAATAGTATAAGGGACAATATTATTCGATTTAAAGCAACACAATCAGTTATGCCTGCTAGGTACAATGCTGGTATTATATGAGTCGGGTAGATACGTCTAGCTTTTAATAACGCCTTTGCTCGATATAATAGTATAAGGGACTATATTGTTTGATTTAAAGCTACTCAATCTGTTAGGCTTGCTGGGTACAATGCTGGTATTGTATAGTCAGGAAGAAACGTCTACCTTCTAATAACGCTTTTGCTCAATATAATAGTATAAGGAACCATCTTGTTCGTTTTAAAGTGACAAAATGTTATGCTTGCTGGGTACAATGAGTCAGGAAGGTTTGTCTAGCTTCTAATAACGCTTTTACTCGATATGATAGTATAAGGAACCACGTTGTTCGATTAAAACGACACAACCTGTTATGCTTGTTTGGGACAATGTAAGTATTATACGAGTCATTTAGATACGTGCAACTAATAACGCTTTTGCTCGATATAATAGTATAAGGGAACATTTTGTTCGATTTAGAGCGACACAACCTGTAAAGCTTCCTGGGTACAACGATGGTATTATATGAGTCGGGTAGATACGTCTAGCTTATAATAACGCTTTTGCTCGGTATAACAGTATAAGGGACTATATTATTTGATTCAAAGCTACACAATCTGTTATGCTTGCTGGGTACAATGCTGGTATTATATGAGACATCAGGAAGAAATGTCTACCCTCTAATAACGCTTTTGCTCGATATAATAGTATTAGGGACTATATTATTTGAATTAAAGCGACACAATCTGTTATGCCTGCTGGGTGCAATGCTGGTATTATATGAGTCAGGAAGATACGTCTACCTTCTAATAACGTTTTTGCTCAATATAATGTATAAGGACCATTTTGTTTAGATTACAGCGACACAACCTGTTATGCTGTTTGGTACAATGCTAAGTATTATATGAGTCAGGAAAATACGCCTACCTTCTAAAACGCTTTTGCTCGCATATAATAGTATCAAGGGACTATATTGCTTGATTTAAAGCGACACAACCTGTTAAGCTTGCTGGGTGCAATGCTGGTATTATGAGTCAGGGAAGAATACGTATAACTTTCTAATAACGCTTTTGCTCAATATAATAGTATAAAGAATCATCTTGTTCGTTTTAAAGCGACAAAATGTTAAGCTTGCTGGGTGCAATGCTGGTATTATGAGTCAGGAAGATACGTATAACTTTCTAATAACGCTTTTGCTCAATATAATAGTATAAAGAATCATCTTGTTCGTTTTAAAGCGAAAAATGTTAAGCTTGCTGGGTACAATGCTGCCATTGTATAAGTGTAAGTAGTAAAGCTTCTAATAACGCTTTTGCTCAATATAATAGTATAAAAACCATTTTGTTCGATTAAAGCGA